>JAFMOC010001070.1:0-44104 GCA_019802505.1 Corydoras sp. C115 | reverse complement strand
GCTTGTTCTTTCTGCCTTTTTCAAAATCAAAGATCCTAACAGACCTCACCAACGTGTAAACAGATCATGTGACTTCACAGCCTCCAGACAGTGGAGGTTGGGTTCAGGAGAATATAAAGAGCAAGGAATCCGTCCTATCCCGGTACAGAAGGTTCCGTTCCTCCTGGAAGAAATGCATCATCTAGAACTCACTAAAGACGTTCTGCAGCAGAACGATGAAGGTCCTGCTCATGACTGTGCTTCTGGTTCTGGTCCTGACAAAAGGTAAGAACATTCGTCGAACTAGTCAGCGTGTTCTGTACTATATACAAGAACCTGATGTTAGAACCAGGATGAAGGGTGTGATTCTGCTTAATACTCTGCTTGGGTCATGAAGGGGGGGGTTCCCATGCTCATCCAGGAAGAACGTTTTGGGCACTGGCCAATATACCCAGGAGAGGGCGCCAATCTATCACTGGGCAGACACAGACTATATATGGGGCAATTTAGAGCATTTAATTTAACTTAAATCCATGTTTTGGACTATGGGAAGAGACTGGGGAAACCTATGCGGACACGGGGAAAACATGCAAACTCCTCCCAGATTGAGATTTGAACTGGGAATCCCCAGCGCTGAGAGACGAATGTGCCAGCCAGGTGCAATTTATAGCAGCTAATTCACCTTGAATCCATGTTTTTGCACTGTGGGAGGAAAGCGGAGGACCCAGAGAAAACCAGTAAAACACACAGAACAAGCAAACTCGATCCAGTTTGGGTTTCGAACCTGGATCACCAGTGCTGAGAGGAGAACATGCTAAACCACTAAGCCACAAAGCCACCATGCCTCATGGTGAAGCGTGTGTTCTCTATTGTATATGAGAATATGATGTTAGAACCTGATGATCAGTGTGTTTTCTGAAGGTTTTTTGGTTCTAAGCAGCAGAACGTTGCTGATATGTTCTCGTTCTCTGTCGTAGCTTCTGTTCTTAAATGTGTGAAGTGCACCATCAGCGAGCCCACGTGTTCTACTAAAGCATGTTCTCCTTTTGCCAATGTTTGCATCACTCATAAATCTGCTTATGGGTGACGGAACCCAACGTGCGGGTACCTGACGCACGGTCCAGACTCCGGGGTTCTCCGCGGAACTCGTGCTTTGTTCTTCAGGTCAGCAGACGAAGATGTGCACCAGCGTCGCGGTCTGCGGCCAGTACCTGATGCTGCTGGGTTCGAACTGCGTCACTGCGTACAGCTCGGGCACTGGATAATAGGGACCTTCATGAGGAAGAGGCGGAGGAGGAGTAAGAGGAGGAGGAGGAGGAGGATTCCCATCCAAACATGTGACTCACTGTGAAAATAAAATATCTGCATCAAAAAGGGAAATTGTTTCTGTCATTCATTATCTGCCGCCTTATCCTCTACTAGGGTCATGGGGGGGGCTTCCCTATGCCCATCCAGAGGAGAACGTTCTGGGCGCACACACACTTTCTCACACAATCACACTCTATATGGGGCAATTTGGAGAATTCAAATGACCTTGAACTGTAGGAGGAAACCAGAGAACCTGGAGGAAACCCACGTGGACATGGGGAGAACATGCAAACTCCACCCAGATTGGGATTTGAAACCGGGAAATCCCTAGCGCTGAGAGGCGAATGTGCCACACAGGGGCAATTTAGAGCAACCAATTCACCTTAAATCCATGTTTTTGGACTGTGGGAGGAAACCAGAGAACCCGGAAAATCCCTAATGCTGAGAGGAGAACATGCTAGCCACTAAGGCACCGTGCAGCCCGCAATTATATATAATTGATCATAATTTCCACTTTATCCTCTATTAAGGTCGGGGGGTAGGGGGGGGTTCCCATGCCCATCCAGGGGAGAACATTTCGGGCACTGGGCAGATACACCCAGGACAGGGGGGGCAACCTATCACTGGACACACTCACCCACTTTACATGGGGCAATTTGGAGAATTCAATTCACCTTGATCCACGTTTTTGGACTGTGGGAGGAAACCAGAGAACCCGGAGGAAACACGGACACGGGGAGAACATGCAAACTCCACCAAGATTGGGATTTGAACCAGGAATCCCCAGCGCCGAGAGGCGAATGTGCCACCCAGGGGCAATTTAGAGCAGCTAATTCACTTTGACATGACTCTATATGGGGCAAATTAGAGCTTTCCGTTTACCTGTGGGAGGAAACCAGAGAACCCAGAGGAAACCCATATAGACAAGGGGAGAACATGCAAACTCCCAGATCAGAATTCAAACCTGGATTCCCAGCGCTGACAGAAGAACATGCCGAAAACTAAGCCACTGTGCCACCTCAAGGTAAATTCAATGCTCCAAATTGCCCCATAAAGTGTGTGTGTGTTTGTGTGTGCCCAGTGATAGATTGGCACTCTGTCCTAGGTGTATCTGCCCTTCCAGGGGCAAATTGGAGCAGCTAATTCACCTTGAATCCATGTTTTTAGACTGTGGAAAACTGTTCCCATATGTTCCACAAGCGTTCCACTGGAACAGAGATGGGCCTTCCCCAAACTGTTCCCACACGTTCCACAGACTGGAACAGAGACGGGCCTTCCCTAAATTGTTCCCACACGTTCCACAGACGTTCCACTGAAACAGAGATGGGCCTTCCCCAAACTGTTCCCACACATTCCACAGACTGGAACAGAGATGGGCCTTCCCTAAACCGTTCCCACTTGTTCCACTGGAACAGAGGCGGGCCTTCCCTAAACTGTTCCCACTGGAACAGAGGCGGGCCTTCCCTAAACTGTTCCCACATGTTCCACTGGAAAAGAGACGGGCCTTCCCCAGCTGTTCCCACACATTCCACAGACGTTCCACTGAAACAGAAACGGGCCTTCCCTAAACTGTTCCCACATGTTCCACTGGAACAGAGACGGGCCTTCCCCAAACTGTTCCCACACGTTCCACAGATGTTCCACTAGAACAGAAACCGGCCTTCCCTAAACCGTTCCCACATGTTCCACTGGAACAGAGACGGGCCCTCCCCAAACTGTTCCCACACATTCCACAGACGTTCCACTGAAACAGAAATGGGCCTTCCTTAAACTGTTCCCACACGTTCCATAGATGTTCCACTAGAACAGAAATCAGCCTTCCCCAAACTGTTCCCACACGTTCCACAGACGTTCCACTGAAACAGAAACGGGCCTTCCCCAAACTGTTCCCACATGTTCCACTAGAACAGAAATGGGCCTTCCCCAAACTGTTCCCACATGTTCCACTAGAACAGAAACAGGCCTTCCGCAAACTGTTCCCACACGTTCCACAGACGTTCCACTAGAACAGAAACGGGCCTTCCCCAAAACTGTTCCACAGACGTTCCACTGGAAGAGAACCAGGCCTTCCCTGAACTGTTCCCACACGTTCCACAGATGTTCCACTAGAACAGAAATGGGCCTTCCCCAAAACTGTTCCACAGACGTTCCACTGGAAGAGAACCAGGCCTTCCCTGAACTGTTCCCACACGTTCCACAGATGTTCCACTAGAACAGAAATGGGCCTTCCCCAAAACTGTTCCACAGACGTTCCACTGGAAGAGAACCGGGCCTTCCCTGAACTGTTCCCACACGTTCCACAGACGTTCCACTAGAACAGAAACGGGCCTTCCCCAAAACTGTTCCACAGAAGTTCCACTGGAAGAGAACCGGGCCTTCCCTGAACTGTTCCCACATGTTCCACAGACGTTCCACTCATTGAGGGGTTCGTCGCGGGCCACGTGTATGTTCTGATATGAGGGTTCCCTTCAGCTGTTCTCGGTTCTCTACATCAGAGGGAGTATTATGGGGTGGCTATTTCTCACACACAAACCATATGAATGGTTAGTGTAACATTAAATAATATTTATAGTTGATGGTATACATAATTTGCATAGTTAATACTTAGCATTTTAATTTAATACTGTATATAAGAATGAATCTAAATGACTGAGGATGAGAGGAGCTGTCTCTGGCGCCCTCTGGCGGCTCGTTGCATCATTTCAGGTATAGAATGTTTCACTAGCTAATTGATGAATGAATGCAGGGGCGTTTTTAGGGTTTAGAAACATCAGGGGCTCTAACCCAGATCTCTTATTCCCCATCTGTCCTCTTTAAAAATTACCCATTCATGAGTGTATTTATCCATTTTTCAAACTGTCGTTACATACATTTTGTTTGATTATTCATTAGTTATATTGGATAAAATTAAATAAAATATGAAATATGTCTGTCAGCAGTGGATAGCAAATTCAGTTCTAATAAATGATGGTTTTGGCAGAAAATGTTTGAATAAACAAACCTGAGTCAAAAATGAATCCGTTTTACGAGTCCGTCGCAGATGAGACAGTTTTAACAAGATTTTGCTTTGAAATGCCGTAAGTTTGCGACTGTTTGCGCCTTAAGAAAAATTCTGGCGGTTTATGAAAGCTGAGACGCTACTCTTTACAGCCAACATAGTTATTACGGTAACTTTACTCCCAATACTGGCGAAAAATCAGTCTCCCTCACAAACACACACACACACACACACACACACACACACACACACACACACACACACACACACACAGCTTAGAAGCACAAACAGCTGACGGTGACTCCATCGTTCGGTCCCATTTGATTCAGGGCTACTGACAAAATATCCGGGCCCAGGTCTAACCTTGCCCCTGAATGAATGTATATGATTAACAGAAACATAAGGTGTTCTTACTCTGTGGTTTGGAGAATGCATGTTCTAGATCCTTTGTAGACTTTACCTCGTTCCCCTTGAATCTGGATAAACAAAACTACTATAGTGAGAGAGGAGAAGAGAGACAGAGAACCAGAGACAGAAAGAGGAAGCAGTTTGTGCTTTTATATCAGTTAAAACATATAACAAGGTAACAAGCGTGATAGAAAGCTGTGGAGGCTGTGTTTTAAAGCTGTTCAAGGATGAGCAAAAACAAGTGGTTTAACACACTTCAAAAGAGCCAATGGGGATCCAACGTAGTTTTCACATTTATCATGATGGGGTTGGAGAAGCTGGTGGAGCTGGAGTTTGAGTGTCCCTGCGACACCAAAAAGAACTCACTTTTCTCAGTGGCCTTCTTCGTTATACCAGCCATCATGGGCTTCACTCTTATGCTGATTTTCCAGCGATGCAGGTGCAGACGTGACAAGTGTAGCTTTATTCATTTTTGTTCCAGCTTCGTGTCAGCGCTGGTTTGGCTCATCCTGGTCTTTCTGGATGGACAGTACTTAGCATGTGCCAGGACAGACTGGGAGGGCAGGTTCGTGCTGGTGGAGAAAGCAGCTCCACATAAGTGGTGTGAACCAGAGAACAGTGACAACGACACGCTTCATCAGCTCATGTTACGCACACAGGGGTCCTTTGTGGAGTCTCAGGTATGAACGAGCACCTTTATGTACAGTCATTCTCAATAACTTCAACTCAGACTTGTTTGTTTCTTTTCTGTTTCTACAGGAGATAGGCATGTATTTGCTAATTGCTATAAGTTTAGGACTTCTTTTTTATATAATGATAGTAAGCTGCCAGAAGGGAGATTTGGAAACCCAGGATCCAACTACACTGGAACTGTCGGTTTTGTGACCTCACAAGTACAATCATGTGTTACCAGCAGAGCGATGATTAAATCTGTATATATTGACACACAGCCTTCAGACACTGTTTTATCTGAATGTTTTCACTTCTAAAAGAGAAGTAGAAGTAAAGCTGAATTATTATTTCAATATTTTTTATGCACCATTACACACGAAAAACTTTTACTGTAAATATTTTAAAGGAGACACACAATTTTTATGCCCTTTATTGATAGTATTTGTTAATATAAATGAAAAGTATATTAAACATATTTACAGGTTTCAGTCTTGTTTAATGTCCAGCAGCAGGCAAAAACACATGATTGATCAAATCTAATTAATTATGATTGCGGCACGGTGGCTTAGTGGTTAGCACGTTCGCCTCCCAGCACTAGGGATTCCCGGTTCGAATCCCCATCTGGATGGAGTTTCCATGTTCTCCCCATGTCCGCGTGGGTTTCCTCTGGGTTCTCCGGTTTCCTCCCACAGTCCAAAAACATGGATCAAGTCAATTGAGTTCTCCAAATTGCCCCATATAGAGTGCGTGAGTGTGTGCCCAGCGATAGATTGGCGCCCTGTCCTGGGTGTATCTGCCCAGCGCCCAAAACGTTCTCCCCTGGATGGGCATGGGGAACCACCCCGCGACCCTAATATAGGATAAAGCGGAAGATAATGATTGAATTATAATTAATTATGAAGCTGATCAATATTTTCCTGGAATATAAAATATATGATACTCTGATACCTGATTAGTGGAATATATTCATCCTTATGTTTAATGATTTAAATGTAGCCAACTGTTTATGAAAATGTTCAGAAATAAAATCATATTCAAACCTCTGTAGTCGACATAACCTATTAACAACAATCATGTAAGCAGGTTTCTTAAATTTACATCATAAAACTGCATATTATAAGCAAATCTGTAGAAATAATCTGATTTATTTAAAAAAAAAATACAACTTTACTAATAGTGCTGTGATGAATGTGTGGAAATGGAACGCGCATGGGAGCAGGACTTCAACATAAAAGCTGCAAAACAAAACAAACTAAAAATCCCACATACAGAGCATTAAGAAAAAACAAACCAAAGTACGCCATGGATAAAGATGTGATCACCAAACTGACGAAAGCAAGACGCTGCCATGGATTAGTCCTGGATAAACATAGGGTCATAATCAACATTTGTAACACAAACCAACGCAACAACCAGGAAAAGTATTTGCTCACCCATTCAAATGATCAGAATCAGGTGTTCCAATCACTTTCAGGGTCACAGGTGTACAAAACCAAGCACCTAGGCATGTAGGCTGTTTTTACAAGTATTTGTAAAAGAATGGGTCGCTCTCAGGAGCTCAGTAAATTCCACCGTGGAACTGTAATGGGATGCCACCTGTGCAACAAATCCAGTCGTGAAATTTCCTCGCTCCTAAATATTTTACAGTCAACTGTCAGCTGCATAATAAAAAAAGAAGCATTTGCAAATGACAACAACTCAGCCACCTAGTGGTAGGCCACGTAAACTGATGGAGCAATGGATGCTGACGTGCATAGTTCAAATAAGTCTCCAACTTTCTGCAGTCATTCACTACAGAACTCCAAATTTCATGTGGCCTTCACATGAGGTCAAGAACAGTGCACATAGAGCTTCATGCGAAGCGTTGGATGCAGTGGTGTAAAGCACACCACCACTGGATTCTAGAGCACTGGTGATGCGGTCTCTGGAATGACAAATCATGCTTTTCCATCTGGCAATCCCATGGACAAGTCTGGGTTTGGCAGTTGCCAAGGAGAGTGGTGCTTGTCTGATTGCATTGTGCCAAGTGTAAATTTTGGTGGGGGAGGGCAGGTGCATCCAGGCCAGCACATCAAGCTATCGCTCTGCACACACTCACTCACACAGACACACACACAATATATATGGGGCAATTTAGAAAATTCAGTTTAATTTGAATCCATGATTTTGGACTGTTGGAGGAAACAGGAGAACGCAGAGGAAACCCACGCGAACACAAGGAAAACATGAGTTCCAATCTAACACCACTAACCCCTATTTTATCCTGAAACCCAGAACATTGCACTGCTACATGAACAGCTTCTATTTTATTCAATTATAAGAAACTAATAATCATCAGTGTAAAGAATTCCAACAGATCCCTAAACCCACAAGCTGCTTCTGAACAGCTGCCTCTTTGAACCAGAACCATCACCACAGCTTTACTTCTGACATTCAGCAGAAGATCTGCTGCAGACTAATGCTGAGGATTCTGAATGCTGAAAGTGGAGGAGCCTTAGACGAGATGATGTTGATGCCCCTGAGCTGCTGCCTCTGAAGAGAAGAAGAGAAACTCCCTTCTGTTTTATAAAAACATTACAGTATTACAGTTTTTCTCAGTCGATTTGGTACATTTCTCACATCATGATTTACATTGGCATCACAACAAGTGCATTTCCCAAAACAGTTAGTGCAAACAGCAAAACTCAATGAAATACCTGCAAAAGCACATACTTCACTCAAAATTCTTTGTTTTTGCCTCAAAAGCAAATATTTAGGTCAATCAATTTGTCAGCACCAGCAAAATATCTTGTCTGTGTGCCATTGCTTATGACAAGGCAGTCAAACTACTTAGTCATGTTGTCAGTGCAACAGTGAAGACTGTAAGCATATTCTGATGGAAACTAAGCTTTTGTTTACAAGAACGCTGCACATTCTGTGGCATATCAATTGAAACAATCCAAGTTACACACACAAATACAAACTTAAAGAACACAAAAGTTACACATGACTGTATGTGGGAGATGGACAGCAAGAAATTGGACTGGAATCAAATTTAGAGTAATATTCTTTACTGTATTATTTTCTAACAGCACTGCAATCTGTTGACAAAAAATCAAATTGAAGTTCAGGAACTGTTTGCCTGCACTATAGAACAAAGGAAAAACTACAAAATTAGAAACTTACTCTGAATACTCAACTTAAGGAATTACTGTAGTGCTTTCCTTTCTATTCATCCTGACGCTCCTCTCTGTTGGGCCACATGTTTTCATCCACATCACAGTCGATAGCTTCCCTTGCAATGCACCCTGGAAAGAATCTTCTAGAGTGTCTAATCCAGCATTTGCAGGCATCTGCTGTGATGTCCTCACAAGCTGCATCCATAGCAGTCAGCAGATTCATCTGGACGTGTGGCTGGTGATCGTATACCTTCCATCTCCAGGCTGAGAAGAACTCCTCAATAGGGTTCAGGAATGGAGAATAGGGTGGGAGGAACTCCATCAGCATTCTATGATGAGTGGCAAACCATTGCCTGATGGTGTTCATTCATTTATCATCTCCCGCTTTATCCTCTATTAGGGTCGCGGTGGGGTTCCCCATGCCCATCCAGGGGAGAGCATCTCGGGCACTGGGCAGATAGACCCAGGACAGGGCGCCAATCCATCGCTGGGCACACAGTCACTCACACAGACACACTCTATGTGGGGCAATTTTGAGAATTCAATTGACTTGATCCATGTTTTTGGACTGTGGGAGGAACAACCCGGAAGAAACCCATGCAGACACAGGGAGAACATGGAAACTCCACCCAGATGGGGATTCGAACCGGGAATCCCTAGCGCTGAGAGGCGAACGTGCTAACCACTAAGCCACCGTGCCACCCCTGATGTGTGGTGAAAACTCACATTATCCCAAATGATCACATATTTGGGCAAATCCTCTTGCACCACACCTCTCTCATTATCAGGGATGAGATGCCTATAGAGGGTGTCCAAGAATGTGATGAGATGCTGTGTGTTATAGGGCCCTATAATGGGAATATGTGCAAGCACGCCATTCTCTGATATAGCCGCACACATCGTGATGTTTCCTCCTCGTTGGCCTGGCACATTAATGGTAGCCCTTTATATATATATAAATAATATTTGCCAATTACAGGTTCATTAGATGCACCTCTGACCTATGTTTGAGACCATTGGATGATGTAAATGTTCACAAATTCCCTTTACAGAAAGCCAAGATTCATCCTGAGAACAATTTAATCAATTTAGGACAAACTACCAAAATTTAACATAAAAGTTTTTAAAAAGTGTAAAATAAATGTACAAATTATCTCTGAGCGATAATGACATGTTCAGCACTTTTGCATATAATGACCTAGGCGATGACATAAGACCTAAATATTTTGGAGCGTAAGACAATTCAACAGACAATCAGTACAACACATTTTGATAAACATGACATAAGAAACAGATAATGTAAAAAACAACTGTCTATGACCATTTGCAAAAATGTACAAAAGAAATGCAGAAAATTATGTAAAATGTACAAAAGAAATGCAATTATGATGTGCACAAGTGACAAGGAGATGTGGAGATTAAATGAACAATTTTGAGAATTTCAATTCTGATCTGAGAAATGAACCAAATCGACTGAGAAAAACTGTAAAGCAGGTGGCTTAGTGGTCTGCACGATCACCTGTCAGTACTGGAGATCTGGTTGGAATCATGTCTATTAATGTAGCAAAAAGTGTAGCAAAAAATTATTTTAAAGATTACATAATATTTATAGTTCATGTTACACATAATTTGCATAGTTAATATTTAGTGTTTTAATTTAATACCGTATATAAGAATGAAAAACGACTGAGGGTGAGAGGAGGAGCTGTCTCTGGCGCCCTCTGATGGCTCGTTGCAGCATAACCTCTTACCAAGACAAGACAAGACAAGACAAGACAAGGATAAAGATAAAGCTTTATTTGTCCCACAATGGGGAAATTCACATTCTCAGCAGCAGATATATTAGAAGAAAGGTGAAAAGGTCTCTAGTCATTAAAAGAGATTTAAAACGTGGGGAAAATTTAAATAGTATTAGAAATCTATATATACACAATAAAACTCAAATTTTCTAATTTTCATATTAGTTATTTACAGTCATACAATAGAGGACTAAAATGAAACAAATATTGCACATATGGTAACTGATTAAGCAGTTGTCAGGTATTACATACAGATGATTGAAATGTATTGCCCCATAAATGATACATTTATTGAACAGTTATTTTAGTTTGATTTGGAGGGGTTACTGGGAGCAGTGCTGGACACATGGTAACGCTCCCTAAGGTGCTGTCCATAGGTTGGGATTCATTGTCCATAAGAGTTGCTACCTCTTGTCTCCCACAAATTAGGTGATTGATGAATTAATATATATGATTAACTGAGACATAAGAGGATCTTTCTCTGTACTTTGGAGAATGCATGTTCTAGATCTTTTGTAGAATTTACCTGGTTCCCCTTGAACCTGGATAAACAAAACTCCTATAGTGAGAGAGGAAACGAGAGACAGACAGAGGAAAGACAGAAAGAGGAAGCTGATCATGCTTTTATATCAGTTAGAAAATATAACAAAAAAAAATTACTATTTAATTGGTGGCTTAGAGTTTAGCACATTCATCTCTCAGCACTAGGGATTCCTGGTTCGAATCCCAATCTGGGTGGAGTTTCCATGTTCTTCCCATGTCCGCGTGGGTTTCCTACAGGTTCTCCGGTTTCCTCCTACAGTCCAAAAACATGGATTAAGGTCAACTGAATTCTCTATATTGCCCCATATAGTGTGTGTGATTGTGTGCCCAGCAATAGATTAGTGCACTGTCCTGGGTGTATTTACATTTTCTTCATGGTTAGAGGTTTTGGTCTAGCCATTTCTTATCATTCAAATGTGTTTAGCATTTTAAAATCCTAATCAGAACAGAAACTACTCAGATTGTGATGATCAGTTTGATTGAGTCTGTTTTGATCTTTATCTAATAATCTAATATTTTTTAGTGGAGTATGTTTACTGCAATTAATACAAATAAAAGCTTTCAAATATATATAAAAGAAAAGAAAAGAAAAGCCTGAGAAACCTAAACTTTGTGCACAGTATTAAACACATCTTTTTTATATTTTTTATTTATAAATAGAATTAGGCGGCACGGTGGCTTAGTGGTTAGCACATTCGCCTCTCAGCGCTATGGATTCCCGTTTTGATTCCCCATCTGGGTGGAGTTTCTAGGTGGGTGGGTTTCCTCCAGGTTCTCCGGTTTCCTCCCACAGTCCAAAAACATGGATTAAGTCAACTGAATTCTCCAAATTGCCCCATATAGAGTGTGTCTGTGTGAGTGTGTGCCCAGTGATGGATTGGCGCCCTGTCCTGGGTCTATCTGCCCAGCGCCTGAAACGTTCTACCCTGGATGGGAATGGGGAACTCCACCGCGACCCTAATAGAGGATAAAGTGGGAGATAATGAATCAATGAAAATAGAATTATGTCTTAAAATTAGGTTTTTATTCATATTTGAGAAATGGTTTCTACAATGGCTGGATTGGGGTTGATCAGTTGTAATGGCAGGGTTTGTCACTAGAGGGAGACATTCTCCTTCCTTCCCTCCATCCATTATCTTCTGCTTCATCCTATATCAGGGTCGCAGGGGGGTTCCCCATGCTGCTACAGACTCACTTTAAATGAGTAGAGATCAGAGGCAAAAGAGGCAGGAAGGTTGCTGTTCTTATAATTCCAGCTATGCAAGAATCACTGGATCTGCTTATTCAGAATCGAAGTAAATATGGAGGACTTCAAGAAAATATCTTCCTCTTTGTGCGACCATTTGCACTGACCAGCTTTCAAAGCTCAGACTGCATTCGGAATTTTGCAAATGCTTGTGGTGCGAAAAATCCCAGCACACTCACTTCTACAAAGTTAAGAATACCGATTGGAACTCTCTCAGAAGTGTTAAACCTCAGCAGTGCAGAGTTGCACCAGTTGGCTGATTTTCTAGGCCATGATATTCGAGTACATCGGCAGTTTTACCGCTTACCTGAAGGCACACTCCGGTTGGCTAAACTGAGCAAGATTCTTCTAGCACTTGAGAATGGCCATCTGGCAGAATTCAAGGGAAAGAATCTTGATGAAATCAGCATTGATACTGATGGTACAGTACACCACACGATTAACATTTCTTACAGTATATGGAGCCGTCATGATTTTTGTTGCCATGCTGTTTCGATGTAAATTTTGAAATCTAACACATGCCATAAAGTCTTAGAGTACACTTACTATAGCCTTGTAATTTGTATGTGCTTTTTCCTGCCTATTGAAGGGATAAAATTTAAAGGTTTATACACATATTACTTTATGTTCAAGAGGATGTTCGCATTTGATAATGAGATGGGGGCAATCTAGCTGGCTGCCGCTCAAGGCCTAGTTGTTTTAGAACCTAGAGAGAACTGGCATCTGGTGGATAAGGCTCAAGGGCACTGAGCTGTATCGAGCTCCCCCAGATAAGGGAAGGAACGGCGCGTGGGACCGGTGTGGTGCTGAGATCAGAGTCGGATCGCGATCTTGGGCTTGTCTTGGACGAACACTGCTTTAACTCGGTTTGTCATAAATAAACCGCTTATTTCGAATAACTCTGAAATCATCTGTACTGTGCTTTTTAACGCCTTCAAAATTGGTTCATCGAGGAAATTTCTGATTTCCTAACAGACTAAAAAAAAAAACATGATATTTTAGGGTAATTCAGGTAAAGAATTAGGGTAATTCTTTATATTCTTTGGGTGGGTATTAAATTCTTTAATTCTTTGGGTGGGGGGCACGTTGGCTTAGTGGTTAGCACGTTAACCTCTCAGTGTTAGGAATTCCCAGTTCAAATCCCAATCTGGGTGGCATTTCCATGTTCTCCCCGTGTCCGCGTGGGTTTCCTCCGGTTCTTGCCCACAGTCCAAAAACATGCATCAAGTCGATTGAATTCTCCAAATTGCCCCATATAGAGTGTGTGAGTGTGAGTGTGTGCTCAGTGTGCACAGATTCCCCCCCTGTCCTGGGTGTATCTGCCCAGTGCCTGAAACGCTCTCCCCTGGATGGGGACCCTAATAGAGGATAAAGCGGAAGATAATGGATGGATAGATGGATGTTAGTATTGTCGAATCAGCATAGAAAAGACAGCTTCAGACTTGGTTTTAGTAAACCCAAACGACCAAACACAATTGAAATGCAATGGCTACTTGGCAAATCAAGCAAAGGCATTTTGAGTTTGACATTGCAAAAAAATAGTCATCCCCCCACTCTAAATGAAAGTGGTATTTTAGTTCTTTTTAAGCTTCACCCGTCTTGTCAGTCAAATAAAGTGCAAAAACAAAACATCTAATGTAGATGATTCTCGAGACAGTGCTTCGGATTTAAGGATTTAAGCACGGAGGCGTGGCCACGGGCAAGTTTTTGGAACAGCGAGGGGGGGGGGGGGGGGCAGCCTGCTCACTTGCAGATATCGCGATTCAGAATGAATCACATTGTGTGTTAAAATGCGTGCGCGTGTGTGTATAAGTGCTTCGGATACTGTGCTGTAAAAAAAAGCGCTGATACGTGATTTATTTTTCAAACCTCCATGGCGATCGACCGAACACCACTTCAATGTATTGAGCACCCCTGATGTAAGGTTTACTCCAGGGGAGTCCTAGGATTTTTAGGATTATATTTAATATTTAAGATTAGTCATTTTATAACCTAAGAAATGAAAACTTAAAAATGCTTTTAAGTAGTGATTTTTGCTTTGATATACTTGCATTTAACTAAATAGTATACAACATAAATGGAAGGGAGAATGTTACATACACATTTAAAAAGTGGGAGAGGGTGAACTAGAGAGAAAGAGAAGGTATGTAAATAGAATGTTTTGATAATTTTTTTTTTTCTTTTTTTTTTTTCTAGTGCATAATGGAGAGTACAGGTGGGCATACAGTGAGCGCAGTTCTGCAGTGAGCGAGCTGTTAAAAGGGTTAATGACATGATTGCATCCCTGGAGAATGAAATATCTGTTAGCTCACGGATTGAAAAAACGCAGGAGGAAAGAGTAGTAGCAAGCTGTAGTGGTGCTACTACTAGTGAAGAGGAGGTTTATTGTGGAAGTCAAGAGGAGGTTGATTGTGAAACAGGAAGTGAAACTAGTGACAGTGAACATCCATCACATAGTGATTTAAGGAGCTGTTTGTCAGACTGGGCGGTTAAATATGGTTTTTCACTGGTTGCTCTTTCGGCACTACTGTCTATATGTAACGGGTGCCTCGGCCGTCGTGTGTGGGTGTTTTTGGTTTCTGTGTTTATGTGCCTGTGTTTAGTTAATTAGCTGTCTTGTGTAGGTCTTTTAGTTAATTAGCTTCGCGGGTTCGTTGGGTGGTTGTGTGCACGTGGTGTGATATGTCAGGGTATTTAGTTCCGGGGTTTTATGTCTTCCGTGCGCGTCTTTGTGTGTTTATTGTCACCTTGCCCTTTGTACCTGTTTGTGTGGTGTTTTTGCACCAGTAATAAATTTTCCTGTTTATGTTCTACCTGCGTGCCTGGCTCCCTTCTGCGCGTTAGAGCGCCGCGGCTCTGCGCTATATTTGCGCAGCCGCGTCTAGATCCCAGGTGGGCAGCGTGACACTATACTTAGGGTTCACCATCCTTTTCTCCCAAAAGATGGCAGGTCATTGCTTAAAACAAGAACTCAGTATGTGGTTGAAAACAGCAGGTGGATCCTTTTACTATTTTGGTATATTAAATACTCTTGGAAAAATATTTCATGAAGTTGCTTCAAAAGTTCCAGACAGACATACATTTAAATTGCAACTGAATTTTAATGGTCTGTCATTGTTCAAAAGTTCTTCAGTTCAGCTTTGGCCAGTTGGTATGCTACCAAAGGACCAGTATTAATTGCCATATTCTGTGGTGTATCAAAACCAACTTCATTGGCAGAGTACCTTAATGCTCTTTTAAAAGAGTTAAAAACCCTGAGTGAGGGGTTTACCGTAGGTGGAAAGTTTTTTTTTGTGAAGGTAGCTTCAGTTATGTGTGATGCTCCAGCAAGAGCTTTCATTAAATGTGTCAAATCTCACACTGGTTATTCTGGATGTGACAAGTGTGTTCAGTCAGGTGTTTACATAAATCATCGCATGACCTTCCCTGACAATCATGCTGCATGTAGGACTGATGAATCTTTTAGAATGAATGCTGATGAAGACCACCATTAAGAACGCTCATATTTTTTGGAAATAGATATTGGCATGGTTAGTTGTTTTCCGCATGATTATATGCACTTGGTATGTCTTGGCGTGGTCCGAAAGTGTTTGGATCTTTGGATGGGCAGTTCTGGGCCTCTACGGTGTCGTATGCCCACATATGATAGTAGTACAGTTTCTGAAAGATTATTGGCTTTGAAAAGTTTTGTCCCTGTTGAATTTGCAAGAAAACCAAGTTTCTTCTGTATACTGGTCCAGTTGTTCTTCGAGGTGTGTTGGCTGATGAAGTGTATAGCAATTTTATGTTATTATCAGTTGCTATTAGCATTTTGGCAAATCTCTCATTTTGTTTTATATTGAATGACTTTGCCAACACATTGCTTGTCTCATTCGTTGAGCACTTCAGTCAGTTATATGGTCCTGAGTTTCTAGTGTACAATGTACACGGATTAATTCACCTCAGTGATGATGTTAAGCTTCATGGACACTTGGACCTTATTTCTGGATTCCCATTTGAAAATTATCTACAGAAATTAAAGAAAATGGTCAGAAAACCACACAGCCCTCAAATCATTCGCAGGGTTTCTGAAAAGGAAAGCATAAATCTGAAAAGCACCAGTGAAACAAAAGACCACAAATCTCAGACTAACTTGGAGCACAGAGATGGGACAGTGCCACAGTTGTTTACAGGAAAAGTGTCTCAGTTTAGAGAATTAGTTACTTATGATATTATTATCAGGACATCCGAAGGAGATAACTGCATTAAGCTTACTCGCTAGATATACTATGGCAGTTCGTGGTCAATGAGTGACCTTTTGCACTAGTTAGGCTTTCTAGTTAGAACAGTACTGTTCAGATCAGACCGCGCCACCATATCATTTCAATGGCATAATCAGCAGGGAGCGGGTTTAATTAGCTACAGCAGCGTTTTTGGTGTTTAAACAGAGCTAGAGCTGTTTATTTGTAGTTGCTGAACAGACTGACAGTAGTTGGACTGGGATGTTTCTGGTGTCTGCTCTCACCTCAGTCTGCTTGGTGTGAGCTGTTTGAGAGGTTTATTGGAGCAACAGTAGGGTTCTCAGATATTACACTTGGATTATGGACTTATTTCATATTTGTATGTAAAATATTCCCATACTGCATACAATATTGCCACGTCCTGCCACATTGTCCTATTTGTTAGACACTTGAGGGACCACTGACACAAAAGAGGATCATTCTTATGTTTGTCTTCAGTAAAGCCAATACAATACACTCAGGTAAAAATGCCATGATCGCCCATCCCTAGTCTATAGTGAGTGCAATGAAGTGACTTTTAACATTTTTATGTATTTGTTTTTTCTTAATTAATGGGGACCTTAGAAATTGTAGCCCATGTGCAGTTGCACATTTCAGAAAGAGAGTATAACATCTTTTGTTAGGAGTTTATCCCTAATATAACCTTTCAATAATCAGTTTCTGACGACATGGGTGCTCCTGGCTAGATATTTGTAGGTGGAGCTCCGTCCCGCATTGAGAGTGACATACCTAACAACACTGTGTGTCTGAGACCGTCATAAGTCACTAAATACCATGTCAATACCATGTCACAAAAATAGTGAACCCATAGAACTATAAATCTTAAGCAAAAGGTCTTGTCAATAGTGTTTTATTGAGATACCAGTCTTTTATTTCTTTTTAAGTTGCATCAAAAATGTTTGTTTACATTGTGTTGGGATTCCATCTAGTTAGTAACCAGAAAACTTTCCATGTTTGTCTCCAAAGGCCAAACAAATGTCTGCTTGAAGATGGATATAATACTGATGAAGAGGCCTTTGTTCGCAGAAACGTCTTACCTCAATCCCCCAGAATAAAGCAACCACTTAAAAAATTCACTGTATCAAACCCTTGTGAGATACAACCACAGAGACAAAGCAACACTACCTCATCTCTGTGTCACCAAATGTCTCTAGATCGATCACTGTACCATACAACATCTGTATCTACCTCAAAATCAGGCCCAGAAAATTAAATTGAAAGCCATGGAGAAATTAGTCTTGGTGCATCTCTCCGGAAGGCTATTGAAATATCAGACCACTCAGAAACTCCTAGTCAAACATGTAAACAGTTATGGCAAGAAGAACCTTATGAAGAACAATCACACATCCAGAGCCATCAAATCAACTTGTGGTATCAAGAACCATCAATACATTCCCAGCACCAGGTGGCTCAATCAGCATGGCAGCATGTCACTCTAGGGTCAACCAAGGAAATGCCTAAGCTTCAGAGGTTCAGAAATCTCTCTGTTTCTGAACAAAAATATGGAAGTAAGCATTTTTATCTTTAATGTAATTATTTTTATTCAACCGTTTGTCAGCTTGTGCTAAGTGCAAGTTATTTTGGTCAAATGTTGCCCTTAATGTACAGTTACTCTATTACTCTATTGTTTCAGCCCTACTGCATGACCTGTTGGCAAAGCAGGAAATAATAATTGAACAACAGAGGAACTTGATAAGGATGGTCCAAGATCTGAAGACTACCAACACTAGGGAAAACACAGTGAATTTAGACTTGGATCAAAGGCACCTTCTTCCTGTATAAATAACAGTATTTCCTCTTGAGCTCTTCAGCAGTGGTTGCAGCGAAAACACTGAATAATGTTATATTAAGAGTTGTAACCACACTGAGAATGTGGTTAGTCTCACGAAAGCCTGTGTTGCTGATTCAACACACATTTGAAATCTTTACAGGTGCTTGAACTGGGGCTATTGGTGGTGCTGATATCAAGGACACTGTATGGCGCATTTTGAAACACACCATTAAAAATAATTTGGCTAAAACTGTGAACTGGCGAGGTGTGAATGGAAAGACGGGTTTTTAAAGCCTGGAGCTGAAGAATGTTATAATTGGTAAGTGTTTTTGCTAAAGGTGGATTTAGCAATGGTGCTAATCTCAGACAAACTAACAGTTTGTACTTGGGCCTCAAATCAGGTTATAAAGGTAGGAGTATATATATTCTCACTTTGCATATTCTCATTTGCTTTCTTATTTTGTTCAAAGGTTAACTTCTAAAAATTTCATCCAGTCCTCACTGTACTGCTGCTTTGTGCAATATTCCATTTACCATTTGTGTTTTGAATATTGCTACTACATTTTTTATATTACAACTCTGTAAAAAATGTGGCTATGATTGTACTATAACTTTACATTGTTCTGTGCCCGTATGCTAGAAGCTGTATGAAGAAACCCACTATGTGCCAATGCCACTGAGCTGGAGGTTGAATGAGTTGTAAGAAGATGGTTTCATTTGGCTTTGTGATCAGGAGGGCAGGAGAAAGAGGAGGAAACTAATTACAGAAGACATGCAGGACAATGCATCTGGAAAAAACATGTAATGGACTTCCTAAAGACACTGGACTGTACAGTGAATCACACTGGGGACTACATTAAGAAAATATATAATTTTCTGTCAATTAAGGTCTTGGCCAAGAAAATAAGTATGTTCACTTTTGCTTTTAAGGCTTCAATATAGCTGGTTAATGCAGCAAACCTCCAGTTAATTTATGTTAATATAAAATGTGCATGAGGTGTATGTGACAGTTCTAACTCCTCTTAGTTCGCAAAGTTATTGTTGCAAGGTATGGTTCCAAGAGGTAGTAAAAAATGCAGCTTGTTAATTAAAATGTATATCAATTTACAAACTTTTAAATATAAACACAAAATCTTTTTATAATCCAATTCAACATTCTTGCAGGTTGTAATAGAAAAAAGTTCTTATGATTTGAAAATCGCACGCTCTCAAATTTTCAGCTTTAAAATATGATTTACACATTTTATTATTTTAGCACTGAAAACTACAGCACACAGTGGGCACTAAAAGCCATAATAGAAAGGGCAACAATATATAATTGATATTTAAACTGCTGTATCTTTACACTTATATCACATCGCCACGATTTTGACTTTCACAGTATTTTAAATTGTTGCATTTTTGTCCTGCTCCTTGTACCCTTTTATAGTTGTACATTGTTTAAGTACATTATTATACTGTATATAGTAACATGTTATAACTGTATTGGCATCAGTTGTATTTTTGCAGTATTGCACGTGTCAATAAATGCATTGTTTTGACTTACAATTTAGTGAATTGATTGTACAAATAGATCTAAGTACTAGGTCTGACAATTTTTGGGGTAGTATAGATTGTTGTGGCTTAAATCCGGGTCTTCTGGCTCGGCTGTGTTTAAGTTATGGTTATATTTTGGGGGTGTAGTTGAAGATGTGGCTAAGTTTTGGTATTTTGCTGGCATGGGTTTGGTTTGATGTTGGTAAGTGTAGTTTGGGCCAGTTTTGGGCCGTAATTCCATGAGGCAACTGGGCCAAATCCGGTGGCAGAATGTGGCCCAGATTTGGGCCAGAACTATTTTGCTATCTGGGCTTTTTTTTCTACGACAGGTGTTTGTTAAAAAGGTGCATGGGAGGAAACCGGAGAACCCGGAGAAACCCAAGCGGACATGAGGAGAACATGGAAACTCCTCCCAGATTGGGATTCAAATCAGGAATCCCTAGAGCTGAGAGGAGAACATGACTTATCATTTCAAATTTAATCATATACTAGTTGCAGGAGGGGGCAATCTATTGCTGGGCACATACTCACTCACACAATTAGACACACATGCACACTATATTGCGGCAATTTAGAGCATTCAATTTACTTTGAATCCGTAGATAGTAGAGGATAAATAGGAAGATAAAGAATAAATTAATAATAATGAGTCTTAATAAAAGTCTTGTGTTTGCTGGAAGGTCAGTCAAGGTCACAGAACCTGACGCTCGTCCAACGCACCAGCGATCGAGGGTTCTGCTAAAATATTTGTTCTTAAGATGAAGTTTATACCCCCCCCCCCCCCCCCCCCCCCCCCCCCCCAGGATGAAGAGCGTCACCTGACTCATTGTTCATTAAATAAACATTATTTGAGTGTAAATAAACCAGATTCTGAACTCAACGGAACGCCACTGTTTTCTTTGGCTGCGTCATGTGACCCAGAGCAAAAACCAGGGTTATATAAAGGGCTTAGAACGAGGAAACGGGATGGTTCCCCCAAGCACCCAGGACAGGGTGCCAATCTCTGAGTGGGTACACACCTACTATACATATACTGACTATAAAGGGGCAATTTAGAGCAGCCAAATTACCTTGAAGCACTGTTTTTGAAGAACCGGGGAACCCAGAGAACCCCAAAGATATTCAGACAGACACAGGGAGATCATGCAAACTCCACCCAGATCGATATTCTAAACTGCATCCCCAGTGCAGAGAGGAGAACATGCTAAACCACTACACCACTGTGCCACCTCAAGGTAAACCGAATGCTCTAAATTTTCCCATATAATGTGTGTGAGTGAGAGAGTGTATCAGTGAGTGTGTGAGTCAGTGAGTGAGTGCTCTGTGTCCTGGGTGTATCTGCCCAGCGCCCGAAATGCTCTCCCCTGGATGGGCATGGGGAACACCCCCCCCCCTCCACTAATAGAGGATTAAGTGAGAGAATTCACATTGAATACATGTGTTTGGACTGTGGGAGAAACATGAATGAGCCCACATGGACTCAAGGAGAACATGCAAACTCCACCCAGATTGGGATTTGAACCTGGATCCCCAGAGCAGAGAGGAGAACATGCTAAACCACTACACCACTGTCAAGGTAAACTGAATGCTCTAAATTGCCCCATATAGTGTGTGTGACTGAGTGAGTGAGTGTGTGCCCAGCGCCCAAAATGTTCTCCCGAAATGTTCTCCCCTGGATGGGCTTTGGGAACCCCCCTCCACTAGTAAAAATTTTGAGGGTGTCACATGAACCTAATAAATAATTAAGTGGAAGATATTAAATGAATGACTTCAAAGGTTAATTATTCATGAAGGTAGTGGTCTATTTAGCATATTTTGGTTAATGTTATCTTTATTTTGCAGAACGATGAAGACCCTGCTCGTGTCTCTGGTTCTCCTCCAGCTGATGGACACCGGTGGGGGGGGGGTTATCATTATTTAGAATAATCCCTGTGTTAAAGATATGATTTTACAGCACAGTGGTTTAGTGGTTTAGCATGTTCTCCTCTCAGCACTAGGGATTCCCGGTTTCGAATCCCAATCTGGGTGGCGTTTGCATGTTCTCCCAGTATCCGCCTGGGTTTCCTCCGGGTTCTCCGTTTTCCTCCAAAAATTCCATGGATTCCATGAACATGGATTCAAGGTGATTTAGCTGTTCTAAATTGCCCCAGGTTGCACCCCTCCCCCCCTTAGTGATCGGGATCCAGGTTTCAATCTTGATCTGGGTGGCATTTGCATGTTCTCCCGTGTGGGTTTCCTCCGGGTTTTCCGGTTTACTACACAGTCCAAAAACATGGATTCAAGGTGAATTGAATTCTCCAAATTGCCCTACATAGTGTGTGTGTGTGTGTGTGTGTGTGTGTGTGTGTGAGTGAGTGTGTGGCCAGTGATAGATTAGGGGTAAGGGGGTTTGGGGGGATTGGGTTCGGGAAAGGGGGGTTAGGGGTAACTGCGACCCAATTAGAGGATAAAGCAGAAGATGATGGATGGATGGATGGGAACCGGAGAACCCAGAGGAAACCTACATGGACATTTTTATGCTGCATATTTATAAATACGCGGTTCTGTGTGGATGAGACCTCACGGCAGTGTGGTGATTATCTGAATGTTCTTTTAGGTTCCTCACTTCTGTGTCATCAGTATCTTCCAGGAATGTTCCCCATGCTACGATCTGATCTACGGTCCTGCAGGGGAAGACATCTGTTACGGTGTGCGAATAACACAAGGTTGAGCCCGGATTGAGTGAACCCGATCTGGTGGTGTTCTGTGTGATTGGACGTCTCAGTGACTCGGTTCTCGTTCTCAGGGCTGTACATAACAGGATGTGGCACTAAAGCGGCATTTTGTCACTTCCAGGCCGTTCTTGGGCCGGACATCGTGACCTGCTGTGACTCCGACTCGTGTAACGAGAAGAAGCTTTTGTAAAGAAGAAAAAAAAGTCCTCCTGTAATTAAACTCAATGCATTCCAACGTTGTGTAGGTGTTGTATTTCTGGAGAACTGGAGTCACATGACTGTCCGAGCGTCATGTCATTATAATAGATCCTGAGAAAACATTCAAGGAACCCTAATGTAACACAAATAAAATAAAGAATCAGATTTACAATGGGGGGGGGGGGGGGGGGGGTGCACGGTGGCTTAGTGATTTAGAATGTTCTCCTCTCAGCTCTGGGTGGAGTTTCCATGTTCTCCCCATGTCTGTGTGGGTTCTCTCCAGGCTCTCCGGTTTCCTCCCACAGTCCAAAAACATGGATTCAAGGTGAATTAAATTCTCCAAATTGTCCCATATAGAGTGTATGTCTGTGTGAGTGAGTGTGTGTCCAGTGATAGATTGCCCCCCTGTTCTGGGTGTATCTGCCCAGTGCCCGAAACATTCTCTCCTGGATGGGCATGATGTTCCACTGGAGCAGTGCATCATGGGAAAGCGTGCAGACCTGACTTTTTTATCTCGGAGAACGTTCTTAATGTGTTCGAGTGCAAATTGACTTTCTTGTTTTATTCATCTGGGTATAAGATCATCATCTTTGGAACATCAAAATTTTAACTGTAACCATCGGTTCTTTGGCTGAGTGCCAGATTTAACAATCCTCAGATTCACCCGAAGTGACTCACAAATATCCGAACCTGATGTTTAGGGTCAGTCACAATGCTGGAACCCTGAGGCTCTAAGGTTTGAGGGTCTCGCTCATGGAACCATGAGGTTTGAACCCCCAACCTCAACATTAAGAACCCAACACTCGACAAACAACACAGGGACATATAAAGAGTTCAATCGGCTGTGACATCACTGTGACCTCACCAATGTGTAAACAGATCATGTGACCTCACCAACGTGTAAACAGATCATGTGACCACACAGCCTCCAGACAGAGGAGGTTGGGTTCTGGAGGATATAAAGAGCGAGGAATCCGTCCTATCATGGTACAGAAGGTTCCATTCCTCCTGGAAGAAAAGCATCATCTAGAACTCACTAAAGACGTTCTGCAGCAGAATGATGAAGGCCCTGCTCATGACTGTGCTTCTGGTTCTGGTCCTGACAAAAGGTAAGAACATCCTTCGAACTAGTCAGCGTGTTCTGTATTATATACGAGAACCTGATGTTAGAACCAGGATGAAGAGTGTCATTTCGCTTAATCCTCTACTATGGTCGTGGAGGGGGTTCCTATGCCCATCCAGGGAGAATGTTTTGGGCACTGGCCAATACACCCAGGAGAGGGCGCCAATCTATCACTGGGCACACACACACACACACTCTCTATATGGAGCAAATTAGAGTATTTAATTTACCTTGAATCCATGTTTTTGGACTGTGGGAGGAACCCAGAGAACCAGGAGGAAGCCAGAAAAACACAGGGTGTACATGCAAACTCCTGCCAGATCGGGATTCGTACCTGAGAGGAGAACATGCTCCCAGATGAAGAGTGTGTTCTGTATTGTATATGAGAACCTGATGTTAGAACCTGATGATCAGTGTGTTTTCTGAAGGTTTTCTGGTTCAAAGCAGCAGAACGTTGCTCTTAAATGTGTGAAGTGCAGTGCCAGCGAGCCCACGTATTGTACTATAGCATGTTCTCCTTTATCCAACGCTTGCATCACTCATAAACCTGCTTCAGGTGACGGAACCGAACGTGCGGGTACCTGATGCATGGTTCAGACTCCGGGGTTCTCCGCGGATGTGCTTTGTTCTTCAGGTCAGCAGATGAAGATGTGCACCAGAGTCGCGGTCTGCGGCCAGTACCTGATGCTGCTGGGTCCGAACTGCATCGCTGCTAGCAGCCAGAGCACTGGAAGAATAATTAATAGGGACCTTTATGAGGAAGAGACAGAGGAGGAGGATTCTCATCCAAACATGTGACTCACTGTGAAAATAAAACATCTGCATCAAAAAGGGAAAATGTTTCTGTCATTCATTATCTGCCGCCTTATCCTCTACTAGGGTTGTGTGTGTGTGGGGGGGGGTTTCCCCTATACCCATCCAGAGGAGAACGTTCTGGGTGCACACACACTCTCTCACACACTCACACGAAAACAATCCTCTCTAGATGGGGCAATTTGGAGAATTCAATTGAACTTGATCCGGCGTGGTAACTCAGTGGTTAGGGCATTGGGCTGTCAATCTGAAGGTTGGGGGTTCAAATCCCACGTTCCCTGAAGTTACCAGTGTGGGTCCTTGAGCAAGACTCTTAACCCTGCTCCAGGGATGTTGTGATTAACCCTGTGCTCACCTTCTAAGTCACTTTGGATAAAAGCGTCTGCTAAATGACCAAATGTAATGTAATGATCCATGTTCTGGACTGTGGGAGGAAACCGGAGGAAACCCACGTGGACACAGGGAGAACATGCAAACTCCACCCAGATTGGGATTTGAAACTGGGAATCCTTAGCACTGTGAGGCCAATGTGCCACCCAGGGGCAATTTAGAGCATGTAATTAACCTGGACAGGTCTCTATATGGGGCAATTTAGCGCTTTCCATTTACCTGTGCGAGGAAACCGGCTTGGATTCCGAGAACATGCTAAACAGGAGAACAGGAGAACATGCTAAACACTAAGCCACCGTGCCACCTAAAGGTATATTGAATGCTCCAAATTGCCCCATAAAGTGTGTGTGTGTGTGGGGGGGGGGTGGTTGGGTGTTTTCCCAGTTATAGATTGGCACCCTATCCTGGGTGAATCTGCCCATCCAGGGGCAATTTGGAGCAGCTAATTATCCTTGAATCCATGTTTTTGGACTGTGGGAAACTGTTCTCACACATTCCACTGGAACAGAAATGGGCCTTCCCTAAACTGTTCCCACATGTTCCACAGGAACAGAAACGGTCCTTCCCTAAACTGTTCCCACACGTTCCACAGACGTTTCACTGGAACAGAAACGGACCTTCCCCAAACTGTTCCTACATGTTCCAGCAATGTTCCACTAGAACAGAAACAGGCCTTCCCCAAAACTGTTCCCACACGTTCCACAGACGTTCTACTAGAACATAAACGGGCCTTACACAAACTGTTCCGACATGTTCCACTAGAACATAAACAGGCCTTCCCTAAACTGTTCCCACATGTTCCACTAGAACATAAACAGGCCTTCCCTAAACTGTTCCCACACGTTCCACAGACGTTCAACTGAATCAGGGGTTCGTCGGGGGCCACGTGTATGTTCTGATATGATCTGATATGATCTGATATTCTCTTCAGCTGTTCTCGTTTCTCTACATCAGAACCCCACAGAGTGGGTATTATGGGGTGGCTGATTCTCACACACTAACCGCGTTATTAAAATTTGATCTGTGCTCAGTAAACAGAACTAAAACGGCTCTGTTCTAATTGGAACGGATCAAATAGAACATGAGATCCACGTGGAGCTCATAAAGTATCCGTTGACAACAAAGGACCAGTTTATTATCGCGTTTTAACACAAACATTAAAACAAAACACGAGGTTTAAAGTCCGATTGACCGATTAGCATGATAAGACATCCATTTACAGGGAACCTTAAAGTATGGGGTTAACTACACACATACAAACTCACTCAGTATACACACTTAGGGTTACATGTTGTGAAGGCATCATCTCATGAGGTCTGTAGAAGACGTATGTAGGGTTCATGTGTAATGATGATGAGCAGAACCGAATTGGAACCCCACATAATTATGCTGGATTAAAATGACTTCATGACAATCCGCTTTGATTAAAATAAAAATTAAATTTAAAAATTAAATTAAAAAAATTTAATTAAAATTAAGTCAATAAAAAAATTAAAGAACGTGTTGATGTTCCGCTGAAGCAGTGCATCGTGGGAAAGCTTGCAGGCCTGACTTAATGTGTTCTAGTGCAAATTGACTTTTTGCTTTTATTCATCTGGTTTTAGGTCATCATCTTTGGAACATCAAACATTTTAAATGTAACACTGTAACCATCGGTTCTCTGGCTGAGTGCCAGTTTCAACAAAAGGATTGATCACATGACCTCATTTTGCAGAAAGAGAACACGAGGTTGGAATCGGAACCCTGATACAGTAACTCTGGAACATCGAGTATCTCTCGTACCGCACCGCCAGCAATCCGTGCCGTGGTCCCGCCATCTCGATTTGCGTCCAGATCACTGTTCACAACTCGGTCGGACCCCCAGTTTGCTCCCGCGACTCGGTAGATGAGGACTCAGTTTTATTTGGTTTTGCATTGGTATTGGCAGTGTTCTTCTGTGTCCAGGAGGAGGAGAAGGAGTCAGGAGGAGGCCAGGAGTAAGGGCAAAACTTCCAACCTGGTTCAAGGGGTCGCGGCCATGGAAGCTATGGTGAAACAGTGGTCTTTCAGGCCAGGGGATCAGTTGCCCTCTGCTCAGGACCTTTTGCCACCGCTCAGGACCGGTTTCCCCCCCATTCAGGACCGGTTTCCCTCCGCTCAGTATCCAGTGAACTCCGCCGTTCAGGATGAACAAAGCTCTGTTCCCCTGTGTCGCGCTCAGTCAGGTTTCCCCTGCGGTCGCGTCCTCTCAAGTCCCTCCAGCACCAGAGCCCGCTGTAGTCTCTTTAAAGGCTTTTCATTCTGTAAAGCTGCTTTGTGACAATGTACTGTTGTAAAAAGCGCTATATAAATAAATAACTTGAACTAAACTAGAGCAGAATAACTAAAAGAGGCAGATACTGTAGACTCTACATAGTTGAGATGGAGCTCCGGAACAGCATCATTTCAGCGCCACCCCTCGCCCCCCATTAATGATGAGGTGGGTGAAGAGGTGAAACGCCAGCATACACTGATCACAGATTACCCCCCCCAACACAGCCAAGCCTGAGATCTACATCTTTATCTACAGGGGATTAATTAAACGCAAAATTAAATAAATGTGTTTTTAATTTGTTTTTAAAGATTAATAGTGATTCAGAATCACGAACAGAAATTGGAAGGCTATTCAAAAGTTGAGGAGCCTTGTGGGAGAACGCTCTTCCACCAGCAGTAATTTTATTTATTCTAGGAGTTAAGAGTAGACCAGCACTTTGAGATCGGAGCTCACGTGTTGGCTTGTATGATTGAATCAGCTCACTCAGATACTGTGGAGCCTGATTATGTAGAATTTTATATGTTATCAATTTTATCAATGTTATGTTGTACTCAATACAAAACTTAACTGGTAGCCAGTGCAAGTTTGATAACACAGGACTGATATGATCAAACTTTCTGGCTTTAGTTAAAACTCTAGCTGCAGCATTTTGCACAAGTTGTAATGTATGTAATGATTTATTAGAACATCCTGTCAGAAGTGAATTACAATAATCTAACCTTGAGGTAATAAAAGTATGAATTAGTTTTTCTGCATCTTGGAGGGAGAGGATATCTCATAACTTCGAAATGTTACGAAGGTGAAAAAATGCAATTCTAGTAATATTGCTAATGTGCTTTGTAAAGGAGAGATCTGAATCAATAATGACACCGAGATTATTTACAGATGAACTGGGTCTAATTAAAGAGTTATCAAGTTTTAACATAGTGTTAGAAGCTTTGTTAATTTTGTCCTTGGGTCCAACTATCAGAAACTCTGTTTTATCAGAATTTAGCAGTTGGAAGTTTTTTGACATCCATATTTTAATATCTTGGATGCAGTCCTCGAGCTTACTGACTGAACGAACATCATTAGGGTTAGCTGAAACATATAACTGTGTATCATCTGCATTTGAGTGGAAACTGATTCCATGTTTATGGAAGCATATATAATGCAAATAGCAAATAGGAGTGGACCCAGAACTGACCCTTGTGGGACACCATATTTAATTTTAGCAAGTTTAGCTCCCCCGTGGTGTACGCATAAAATTTGGGTGGGCACTATGTTACGTGTTGTTGGATCTTTTTTTTTGTTGAAAAAGGCAGAAAGAACGAGCCGATGCAAAATGGTCGTCTCAACTCATTTATAGAGAACAAAGAAAACTTCATGAACACGTCTGTAACTCACGCTGGCCAGCGGGTCTGTCTCCCTCAGCGTTCAGGTGCTGTGAATGCCTCTGGGTCTGAGTGAGAGAGAGCCCCCCGCAGTGCTTACCTGTGCATATATAGTTAAGTCTAGTTCCCTCCCCTAACTGCCTAAGCCAATCACAAATTACCGCCCTAAGGTTTAAATCAGCCAATCCAAGCCCAGGGTTTTGGTTCAAATCTAGCTTGCCCCACCCCACTTTCCAATGGCAGCAAGAACATATGAGTCCTTTGTTTGAACACAAACTTTCGGCCATTTTGGGACTCTTATTATGTGCAAGTAATTTAAAATTCCTGACAGTGTTAGGCGTGCTAGGCCACTGCCCCCACATTTTCATTTCGGATTTTGGTTTTTGTCCCTTGGGTGTTTCTCGTAGTCAGTTCTAATCTACGGATGTTGGGGATTGGGTCCTGCAGGTCACGTTCTTGTTTTCTGTTAGTATTTATGCCGCATGTGTTCCCCTGTTCGGCAGGCCAGCATTATTTGTTTACAATTATTTGATTCTGTTTAGTCCCGTCACACATTGTCCGTTCCTTGGTTTTGGTTATCTGTTCCTTTAATCTGAGCGGTTATGCACAGCGCCACCAGTGGTCGGAAGGTGCCTTTTGTGACAGTCCATATATAGTGAGGGTTACTCAAAAGGGAACATACTGCGTCGTGTCAGAGACAGTTTAGCGTCCGGCTGGGTCAGAGACAGTCCAGCGTCCGGGTGGGTCAGAGACTTTCCTGCTTTCCCTGTTGTTTTAGGGTTCCATACTTATGTTCCCCACAGTACTTTTAGAACCTGGGTTCTTTAAGCATCACTGTACTTTATCATTTTTAACTGTTTTGATTAAATAACGGCAATAAAAATTAAAGAACATGTTGATGTTCCACTGAAGCAATGCATCGTGGGAAAGCATGCAGGCCTGACGTTTGACCTCGGGGAATGTTCTTAATGTGTTCTAGTGCAAATTGACTTTCTGGTTTTATTCATCTGGGTTTTAGATCATCATCTTTGGAACATCAAACATTTAAACATTTCAGATGAACAAACGGAACGGAGTCGGAACCCTGATACAGAACATCCTGGAACATCGAGTGTCGCGACATAGTGAGTAAACCGTTCCCTTTTTAGTAACCCTCACTATGTAGGGACACTCAATGTTCCAGCGTGACTGTATCAGGGTTCCGACTCCAACCTCGTGTTCTGAAACGTGTTCTGTTTCTGCGAGATGAGGTCATGTGATCAACCCGTTCATTCAATCTGGCACTCGGCCAGAGAACCGATGTTTACGGTTACGGTTAAAATGTTTGATGTTCCAAAGATGATGATATAAAACCCAGATGAATAAAACCAGAAAGTCAATTTGCACTAGAACACATTAAGAATGTTCCCTGAGGCAAAAAGTCAGGCCTGCACGTGTTCCCACGATGCACTGCTGCAGTGGAACATGTTCTTTGATTTTTATTGACGTTCAGCAGAAAGTGACAAAGCCTCAAATTAGAGGACACGACATGTTCTAATAACAAGAACACAGATAATAAACTGAAATAACTTCATCCAGGAGGAGAACATGCTCTCTGACACTCACAGAACGTTGGAGTTCTATTAGCAGGAGGACTGACCTCAAAGTACATAAAGTAGAACATCTCCTTAATTATGTGGTTGTTCCCGAGATCAGTATGTTAATTCTAAATATAAACAGATGAAAAGGTCACATGACTCTGAAGGTGAAGAGAGAGCTTTCAGGGTTCTATAAAGAACCGAGATGAAGCGGTGGAACTCAGACCTTCTGCGAGAGAGGAACATTCACGACAGTGTGAGAGTCTAGAACTGAAGGTGAGTCTGATGATCTGGAACTTCTGAACATGACGTAGGAACTTTTCTCCGGAGCTAACGTTCTTCACCCTGTATGTTCCAGAAAGATGAAGGTTCTACTGCTGACCCTGGTTCTTGCCCTGCTCCTGAAGGAAGGTGAGTGATGCAGAGCTTTTTCTGATGATGTCATCACCAAACCCCTGGCGGGTGATGTTGAGAACGTTGTGATGTTCCTCCATCTTCAGGTTCAGCGATAAAGTGTCTGCAGTGTGATGAGTACACTGGGAAATGTGATGAAGTGACGTGTGGTTCCAGCAAGAACTCTTGTTAGGGTTACAAGACTTATGCAGGTGAGCATGTTCTCCCAGGTGGAACTTGGTGGAGTCCACTGACGTTCTGGTGTATGTACTGAATTAGAAGCTCTTGATTTTCTCAGGGTTTGATGCCGGATGCATCCGTGCAACGTCCTGTATGAAAAGTATGAACTGCTGCGGAACCGACCTCTGTAATCAGCAGAACAGGAAGAGGCTTAGAGCATATCTATATATCATAAATCCACGTTGAGTTGAAACTGAGGGTTCTCTAAAGATCTGCAGTTCTGATGATCTGCATGGGGTTCTCACTGTGTTGATCCCTAAAGATCTTTATCATCTGAATAAAACTTTCTGCATACATCTTTGTTTTCACATCTGGGTTTTTTTTTTCTACACAGAACACTACATTTAAATCTACATCAGGGTTCCAATTCGGTTCTGCTCATCATCATTACACATGAACCATACATGGGTTCTACAGCCAAGGGTTCTACAGCCCAGAAGAAGACTACTCCTTCACAACATGTAACCCTAAGTGTGTATACTGAGTGAGTGTGTGTGTTGTTGGATCTTTTGATTTTGTAAAAAGCAGAAATGAGTCGTCTCAACTCATTTATTGAGAACAAAGAGAATTGTTCATGAACACCGTCAGTAACTCACGCTGGCCAGCAGGTCTGCCATCCTCAGCGTTCCGATGCTGTAACTGCCTCTGAGTCTGAGTGATAGAGCGCCCCCGCAGTGTTTACCTGTGTATATAACCCCTCTTGACGGTGCCCAACATATTACATGGCCATATAGGCTGAAAACACAATTCTAAAAACAAACATCTATCAATTATGCTAATAGAGACCGCGCCTAACGAGACAGCCTCCGTCCCTACACTCACAAACCCAAAATAACACCCCGCATGCACCACTATTGCAGAAACTTTAATACCACCCCCCTTGCACAACTGTTACAGAAACTTTCCCAGGAGATTCTTCAAGGTTCTGTTCTCCTGGTCAGTATCTGCTTTAGTCTTTTAGTTCTGTAGTCCCAGCATTCCCTCGTCGGTTCTTGAAGTTCCTTCCGTCAGTTCCTTTTATCGTTGTCGTCCTCCTGTTGTCATAATCTTTGTACTCTTGTTGTCATCAATTGCAGCTCCCTTGTTGTCAGCAACTCTCCGTCATCAGCAACAGCACCCTCGTCGTCATCACTTTCTAAAAGCAGAGTTAGCAATACCTCTATACCACCCTGAATAGGTCTGTTCACACATCCAGAGAAGCTCCTCCTCTTCTTGCTCAACGGACTGGCCTCCGTTGCCCCTAGGATCGGCATCCTCACAGCCGATCCATCCTGATCACCACTTACTCTGTTCCTGGAACTCCACTTCCTAGAGAATCAGGTTTCACCCCTAAATCTAGCCGCATTTAATCTGAAACACACCGATCATCTAGAGAACAGTTTTTAGGACATGGGATCAGGACTGAATTTTATGTCTGTTGGAAAAGGATCTCCAGCAGCTCAGGAATAATGCGCTCTGTTTTAAAGTAAAAAAAAATCATTGAAACAAGCATTTTTAAGGCCAAAACAAGAATGATAAATTAATCTCAGACAAAATACTTATGAAATACAAATGGTTTTATAAAAGCTAAATGTGGTAGTTTAATTTAATGAGCTGCCCAAAATGCAAAACCAGTATGTTGATGTTTAAAAGATTATCACTGTGTAGAAATTTAAAGCTGAGTGAAAGAGTGCACCAATAACCAACCTAGTTTACCCTTAAGGAAATGTAAAACCCTGAGACCTTAAAACTCACAAAATCAAACCATACACACACTGTATAAAATAAAAATAAAAAATGCATGTGACAACATGCACAACATTTTTCCCATATATTTTCATTATGAATTATCTTACCTAAAAAAATTGTTTGGATGTCCAATAATGTATACATTAAACAAACCCCAATAAATAAATAAAACACTGGAGGATAACATCTATCAGAACTGCCCAGCACTGCTTGGGTCACACTGCCACAGTCGCACAATGGATGGTCACTTTTTGCACCCTTAATAAACTTCTCCCAAATAACAATTGTGCAGTATAAATGTATACACTACCGTCTCTATATATTTGGCACCTGTCCGCATGAAATATCTGCAATAAAAAGTGTGACATTTCAAAAGGAAAATGTATTAAGTGAACTGATGCAACAGCGATTCACCAAACATTTTCCCACACTACTAAAACAGCCGTTGAAATGAAAATGTAAAAGGATATTAAATGATCTATTTGAAGCTGTTTCATTTCAGTAAGGGAAAAATTGTTAACGCATAAGGAATGTTGATAATCACAAATATTTTATGGTTCTTAATCCTGATGTATATAACAACCAATAATGTTCAGTAAGGAAGCATAATTCCTAATATAAAAATATAAATATTTCTAGCTGCTACAAAATAGTTTTTAAAGCAAAAATATATGGACATGTTACCACAAAATTTAAATTTGATATGTTTGCTTAACAACCTCTTTTAACCATAAGATGTTAGTAAGGCTAGAACTGGCTACTGTATCAATATAATGAGATAAAATAAATTAATAAATCTGAATTTTCTAAAAAATAAGGGTGTGTCATTATCATATAGTTCACAATAATAACAGTATATATAAAAAACAAACATTATGATAATAGTGATATTCCCACTTGTTAGATCAATGACATCATGCAGTTATGCATAGCATATCTTCATTACCTGAGTCATTTAGGATGACAAGGCAGTATGTCATAAAGCACACAGTGTCTCAAAGAGAAGAAACTAGAAGTATGTTTATAAAAAATAACTAAAATAAGTGTTTTGTCATATTGCCAAAAATATTGTTATAGCAAAAATTACCCTAAAATATCATGTCGGACGGCATGGTGGCTTAGTGGTTAGCTCGTTCGCCTCTCAGCACTAGGGATTCCCGGTTCGAATCCCCATATGGGTGGAGTTTTCATGTTCTCCCCGTGTCCGCATGGGTTTTCTCTGGTTTCCCACAGTCCAAAAACATGGATCTGTTACGGTCTCACGACCAAGCGAGGCGGATCCGCTACTCTGAGATAACGAGCTGAACACAGGTAAAGTCACAATGGTGTTTATTAAATCCACACGTGAATCCACAGAACGAAGAACACTGAACACGGGACGTAGTAGGAGTGAGGCGAGGGGTGATGACATCACGGGGAGTAGCACACAAGACCAGGGTGACTGTAATGGAGTTCACTAGACGAAGTGTAGACGGGGAGGCTGACGAAATGCACACACAGAAAACAGAGAACAGCACAAGGGACGAGGCAACAGGAACATAGAACTCAGATCAAGAACGGGGCTGGTAGTGTCAGGGCTAGCACAGGCATGGCACGAGACAAACTGGCGGTGAGGGTAGGGCGTGCAGGGTATAAATAACAAAACCGTGATTAATCCCAGGTGTGCGTGATTACGGGGGCGTGAACACAGAACCAACCCACACCACGTGATAAAAACAAACCGTGACATTACCCCCCCCCTCAACGGGTACCTCCCGGCACCCTAAATGGCTTGTCCGGGAAGCGGCGGTGGAATTCGGCGATGAGGGACGGGTCCAGGATGGCCGCCTGGGGGAACCCAGGAGCACTCCTCCGGGCCGTATCCCTTCCAGTCCACCAGGAACTGGATTCCCCGGCCACGGCATCGGGAGTCCAGCAGGCGGTGGACAGTATAGGCGGGTTGTCCATCAATCAGGCGGGGGGCTGGGGCTTGGCGGGGTGGGGGGTTGAGCGGGGAGTGCACGACGGGCTTGATATGAGAGACGTGGAAGCTGGGGTGGATACGCATGGACCGGGGAAGGTGAAGGCGGACTGCTGCAGGGCCGATAATTCGGGTGATGGGGAAGGGGCCGATGAAGCGAGGGCTCAGTTTGCGAGACTCCGTCTTAAGGGGTATGTTCTTTGTGGAGAGCCAGACGAGTTGCCCCACTCTGTAACTGGGGGCCAGGCGGCGTCTACGGTTGGCGGCGACGACGGACGTGGCCTGGGCTTGGCGGAGCGCTAGCAGGGTGTTTTTCCAGGTTTGGCGGCAACGGCGGATGTGCTGGTTGACGGATGGTACGCAGATTTCGGCTTGGTCTTCGGGGAACAGGGGGGGTTGGTAACCCAGTGCAACCTCGAACGGAGACTTCCCAGTGGCGGAGCTGCGTGCCGTGTTAATAGCATATTCTGCCCACGCCAGGTTCTCGCTCCAGCGCTCAGGGTGCTGGGCAGAAATGCAGCGCAGGGTGGTCTCCACCACTTGGTTGGCTTTCTCTGCTTGCCCGTTGGACTGGGGGTGGCCACCTGACGACAGTGAAACCTCCATCCCGAAGAACTTGTGGAAGGCCCTCCACACCTGGGAGATGAATTGGGATCCCCGGTCCGAGACGATATCCATAGGTATGCCGAATATCCGGAAGACTTGCTCGAAGCATGACTTGGCGGTTTCTAAGGCAGAGGGAAGCTTGGACAGAGCGATCAGTTGAACAGATTTCGAAAAGCGGTCTATTATAGTTAGGATGACTGTATTACCCTTGGAGTTCGGTAGTCCTGTGACAAAGTCCAGTGCGATGTGGGACCAGGGACGCCCAGGTATGGAGAGCGGTTGAAGTAGTCCAGCGGGGGGCTGATGCGACGACTTATTGCGGGCGCAGGTGGTGCATGCGGCGACAAACTGCCTGACATTAGCTGCCAAGGAGGGCCACCAGAACTGGCGCCTGATGAGATATTCGGTGCGCGCTCCCCCAGGGTGACATGCCCAGCGGGACTCGTGCCCCCACTTGAGCACTGTGGATCGGGCGGCGGCGGGCACGAAGGTCCGATTGGGTGGTCCCAGCCCAGGATCCGGATCCTTAGCCAGCTCAAGTTCCACGATCCGACGGACCTCCCAGGACACACCTGCAACGACACGGCTGGGGGGGAGAATAGTGTCAGTACTAGGTCCCTCCTTTCCGTCTGAGTAGTGGCGTGACAAGGGGTCGGGCTTAGCGTTTCGAGTGCCGGGGCGATAGGACATGACGAAGTGGAACCGACCAAAGAACAAGGCCCACCGAGCCTGACGGGATTTCAGGTGCTTGGCCGACTGAATGTAGGCCAGGTTCTTGTGGTCGGTCCAAACCACGAACGGCTGGGCTGCCCCCTCCAGCCAGTGTCGCCATTCCTCCAACGCGAGCTTCCCCGCCAACAGCTCGCGATTCCCCACGTCATAATTCCTCTCCGCTGCCGTCAGCTTCCTGGAGAAGAAAGCACATGGGTAAGCCTACCTTCCTCCGACTCCTGGAAGAGTACAGCCCCCACTCCGGCGCCCGACGCATCAACCTCCACAATAAACTGCTTGGACGGGTCCGGTTGGATTTGAATGGGGGCCGTGGTGAACCGGTCCTTCAGGATGTCGTCAAGGATGGCGTCTTGGGGTCTTGGGCGTCTCCTGGGTCCATTGGAATTTCACCTTAGTGGAGGTGAGAGCGGTGAGTGGGGCGGTGATGCTGCTGTAGTTACCGATGAACTGCCAATAGAAGTTGGCGAACCCCAGGAAGCGCTGTTGTTCAGTCCTTGATGAGGGGGTTGGCCAGTCGGTGATGGCCCTCACCTTCTCGGGGTCCGGTCGCACTGCTCCCGGCGAGAGGATGAACCCCAGGAAGGGCACCGATCGCTGATGGAAACTGCACTTCTCGGCTTTAGCGAATAGGCAGTTTTGCAGCAGTCGGTTCAGGACAAGTCGTACGTGCCGGGTGTGCTCGCCGGGTGTCCTGGAGAAGATCAGGATGTCGTCCAGGTAGACGAAGACGAATCTGTCCAGGAAGTCCCGCAACACATCGTTCATCAAGGACTGGAACACGGCCGGGGCGTTCTTGAGGCCGATGGGGACCACGCGGTATTCGTAGTGGCCGCTGGGGTTGTTGAATGCCATCTTCCATTCGTCCCCCTCCCTTATACGGACCAGATGGTAGGCGTTCCGCAGGTCCAGCTTGGTGAAGATGGTCGCTCCTTGCAAAGACTCAAATACGGATGATGTTAACGGCAGAGGGTATTTGTAGGGGACCGTGATGGCATTGAGTCCCCTGTAGTCGATGCAGGGACGTAGGGTGCCGTCCTTCTTGGAGACAAAGAAGAAGCTGGCCCCTCCGGGGGAGGTCGAGGGCTGAATCAGTCCGGTGGCGAGACACTCCGACACGTTCCTCTCCATGGCTTCCCTCTCCGGACAGGACAGCGGGTAGATCCGGCTGGACGGAAAATGAGCCTCGGGCAGGAGGTCGATGGCGCAGTCGTAGGCCCTGTGAGGCGGAAGCTGGCATGCCTTGTCCTTGCTGAAGACCTCCCCAAGGTCATGCTACTCCTTGGGGACCGAGGAGAGGTCCACAGGGCCGGGGCTGCTCGAGGCCGGAGAGTTGCAGGGGAAGGCAGCGGCGAGCAGGCAAGACGAGTGGCACTCCGTTCCCCAGGTCAGGATGCGGACGCCGACCCAGTCTATGTGGGGGTTATGCTTTCGAAGCCAGGGGTATCCCAGGAAGACAGGGGCCTCGGGAGACTGGAACACCGCAAAGCAAATCCTCTCCTGGTGGTTGCCCTCCAACGTCAGCCGCGTAGGTGAGGTGCGGTGTGTGATGGGGGACAACCGTCTGCCATCCAGCGCCAGGGTGTGGAGGGGATTCGCTAGGGGAGAAACAGTCAGATCACAGCGATTAGCAAACCCCACGTCTATCAGATTCTCCTCTGCCCCAGAATCTACGGTCACCTGTTTCTCCTGGATGGTGAGTACCGCCGGTAAGAGTCGCTGAGCTTGGGGTTTTACTGAGGGACTCGACAGAACCCCCAGTCCTACTGCCGAGTCAGGTCTTTTTGGGCGCACCGTGCAGTATCGTAGCTGGTGGTCCCCTCCACCACAGTAGAAGCAGAGCCCCTGGTCTTTGCGACGGTTCTGGACTTCAGGGGCCAGGGCGGTGCGTCCCAGCTGCATCGGTTTGACCCCTTCTGACTGCTTGGGCTGGGAGAAGTCCCTCGAAGGTGTCGGAGATGCACGAGATGGAGCAGTAGTACGGACTTGGCGTTCATGGCGGCGCAGATTCATACGTCCGTCTATACATATGGCGAGGTTAATGAGTTCTTGGAGAGTGTCTGGGCGATCACGGGTAGCAAGTTCATCCCGCATGCAGTCATTGAGTGCGTGGCGGAACACGCCACGGAGCGAGCGCTCACACCATTCCGACTCCGCGGCGAGGGTCTGAAATTCCACAGCGAACTCAGCCACAGAACGAGCCCCCTGTCATACTGAGAGCAGACGCGTCTCAACGTCCTCTGAGTAATCCGGCCGATCAAACACCGCACGAAATCTCTCTAAAAATGAGGCAAACGAGGAACCCAGGGGTGATGTCAGTCCATGTGCCGCCTCCGCCCAGCTGAGCGCGCATCCACGTAGCAACCCAATGACGAACGCGATTTTATGGGCGTCCGTGGGGAAGCACGTGGGACGGATGCTGAAGTACAGCTGGCACTGGAATATGAACCCCCGACAACGTTGGAGATCCCCACCATAAGGTTCCGGGAGAACAGCGGCACCATCGGGGCGTGAGGCAACTGCGGGTGGCGGGTTCTGTACTTGGTTTGGAGGAGTAGTCACCAGTGCTGGGGCTGCGGGCAGCGCGGAGAGCGCAGTCTGCAGCTGAAGGGATAGCTAGCTCACCAGATCTGCCAGTGATCGGGACTGAACGGGGCTGGTAGTGTCAGGGCTAGCACAAGCGTGGAACAAGACAAACTGGCGGTGAGGGTAGGGTGTGCAGGGTATAAATAACAAAACCGTGATTAATCCCAGGTGTGCGTGATTACGGGGGCGTGAACACAGAACCAACCCACACCACGTGATCAAAACAAACCGTGACAGGATCAAGTCAATTGAGTTCTCCACATTGCCCCCTTTAGAGTGTGTTTGTGTGAGTGAGTGTTTGCCCAGCGATAGATTGGTGCCCTGTCCTGGGTGTATCTGCCCAGCGCCTGAGACGTTCTCCCCTGGATGGGCATGGGGAACCCCCCCGCGATCCTAATAGAGGATAAAGCGGATGATAATAAATGAATGAAAGGATAATGAATCATGCTTTTTCCAGTCCTGTGTTTAATAATAGTCTTTATTCATCTGAGACGCTCATCTCATTATCATTCACATAATTCTCTACTAAAGTTGCATGGGGTTCTTCATGTCCATCACAGGGAGAAAGTTTCTGGAGCTGGGCAGATACACCCAGGACAGAGCGCCAATCTATCGCTGGGCACACACTCACTCACCCACACATGCACACACTCTATATGGGACAGATTGAAAACCAACTAATTTATCCTTCTATTTACCGTAAAAAACAAAGCAAAGAGCAAAATGTGTGAAATCAATCCAATCAAATTATTTCCAACCAAATAACAATTAGTGGAACCCAGAGAAGCTTTTTCTAAATAATTTATATAATTCTGAAGATGCAAATTTATGGTGAAATAATAAGCATGACAAAGCACTAAATTCAGCCACCTGTTAAATCAGACTGTAAACCTGTAGGTGAGGATAAGTTCATGGACCTCAGGGAGTCACAACACATTGTTATGCAATTTTAAACCTCATTAAGAACTACAGAAGACAATCAAGTACCAAATGTTCTGCCATAAAAACTCCATCAAATACAATAATACTAGCAAAGGTGCCAATAACTGAAATGTGTTTATCATCTTGTCACCATGTTGTCACGAAACTTGTCACCATGTGAGGTTATAGTTACAGTGCAAAACATGAAAAGGCTTTTTATATTTTAAGTTTTTATATGCAGTCATCATAGTAATTGTGTTTAACTCATCCATAACCATATTTAAATGCTAATTGGGTATTTGCAAAGACAACGGTGTGTTCCTGTCTTTTCCCATTGTTTATATGGCAAACTATGAATTTCCACTACATCACCTAACTGCCCTTCACATGCGTTCCCTACCTGCTATCTCCATTATATTTCTGTTGCTTCCAGCCATAAGTCACCACACTTTCTAAATGTTTCAACATTTCTATATCAACTCATATCAGCTCTCTGAAGAGCTGGCAAGGATGTTAAACTATAATTTATGGGGTATATCCTTAAGAATATCCCATACATCCTCTTTTATGCTTAAAAATGGTGTTTTCTGTCCTTCCTTTCAAACCTCTTCCACTATTTCAATCAATATTCACCTCCTTTTAATCTAGCTATTACCCCTACTTCACCCAAACATAGCATCTTACCTGCTGTGTACTATTCAACTTTCAACACCCACACTTGACTCTCTTCAGTTAATGGTGGCAATTTAGTCATTATGCCCTCTTTATGGCTTCATTACACTCATTACACTAAATATTGAATGCAGCTAAACTATGCAGTAAATCTGCTTACCTTCGGCGCGCCTGTAATGAGTGTGCATGAAATCAGAAGTCCAGGTCCAGTACCGAAATGTTATTGTATTTTTGCCTACTTTCAAAACCATCCTCTGGCTACCATCTGTTAGGATCTTTTGATTTTGAAAAAGGCAGAAAGAATGAGATAATGCAAAAATGGTCCACTCAACTCATTTATTGAGGACAAAGAAAACTTCATAGACACAGTCAGTAACTCACGCTGGCCAGCGGGTCTGCCATCCTCAGCGTTCCGATGCTGTCTGCCTCCGGGTCTGAGTGATAGTGCGCCCCCCGCAATGTTCACCTGTGTATATATCCGTTACGTCTAGTTCCTGCCCCTTACCTGCCTAAGCCAATTGTAGATTACCGCCCTAGGGTTTAAATCAGCCAATTGAAGACCAGTATTTTTGGTTCAAATCTAGCATGCCCCACCCCACTTGCTAATGGCGGCGAGCCCCAGTAAGGTCCTTTGTTTGAATAGAAAATTTAGGGACTGTTATTATGTTCACGTAATTTAAAATTCCTGGCACATGCTAGCATTATATAATCGCTCCAGAGGCACAGCAACAATTGATTCTGATATTGTCAAACAAATTGATGCAGAAAGACAATACTGGCGGTAAGTTTTGAAAAGAGTTGTTGCAGTCATCCAGTTTTTGGGGGAGAGGGGACTTGCTTTCAGGGGAGATGATGAGCTATTAGGATCAGCCCACAATGGTAATTTTTTGGGCATCATAGAACTCTTAGCCAAATTTGACCCATTCCTAGCTGAGCACCTCCAAAGGTTTGGAGGTAAGGGAAAAGTTTTGTGTCCTACTTATCATCAACAGTGTGTGAAGTGTGAATAATTTATCCATTTGATGGGACAGAGAACAAAGCAGGCAATTGTTAATGAGATCAAAGAATCAAAATACTTCTCTGTTATAGTTGACTCCACTCCAGATGTTACATCGGGGCACCCTGCCCGAATAATGGCGGTGCAGCGCGGTGTGGTGACGAAACACAGAGCCAGGCGACCAGGTAAGCGAATCCAAAAGCTTTTATTTGCTCTGCACAGTGGGAACGCCGGTGGAGCGTCGAAACTCAGTTGCTCTCTACCCAACGGGCAAACTGTGACTAGGCAGTGGCTACTTTACTCTCCTTCAACTGGCTATGTGTATTGTTTTGCTTGCAAACTGTTTTCCAGTAAGCACAATACTTTTGTTCATGGATTTTCTGACTGGAAACATTCAGAGCGGATTGGTGAGCATGAGGGGAGTGTGGAGCATAGGGCTTGCATGCTAGCATTATATAATCGCTACAGAGGCACAGCAACAATTTATTCTGATATTGTCAAACAAATTGATGCAGAAAGACAATACTGGCGGAAAGTTTTGAAAAGAGTTGTTGCAGTCAGTTTTTGTTGTTGCAGAGTTGTTGCAGAGTTTTGGGGGAGAGGGGACTTGTTTTTAGGGGAGATGATGAGCTATTAGGATCAGCCCACAATGGTAATTTTTTGGGCATCGTAGAACTCTTAGCCAAATTTGACCCATTCCTAGCTGAGCACCTCCAAAGGGAAAAGGTTCTGTGTCCTACTTATCATCAACAGTGTGTAAAGAATTTATCCATTTGATGGGACAGAGAACGATGGGACAGGATCACGGCCTAGATTTATATATTTTAGTTTATTTTAATATGGAAACGTTGTTTAATCTGTACTAACAGAACCACAGAGGGAACTGAGAACCTCGGAAAACAGGAATCGACTCCAACGATTCAATTCGCCTCTATTTTATTACAGCCAGGAGTCAAAGATTTGACTCCTTAACGGTTCTGAAATACTCCCCTCTTGTGGCAGCAGCCGATATGATGCGTGATGTAAACGAGTCAGCGGTGATAGTTATGCTGTTTTTAATTAAACAAACACTTTAAAAGTACAATTAAACGTATTCTGTGCAGATTTGCTGTAGAGTTCATTCTGGAATGACGTCACAAACGAAGTTTTATCTCCAAGAGGACAGCAAACCGAACCGAGTCATGAGTCGACTCATTCAGCCCTCTCGTTCACAGCGACACCTCAGAGTGACAGGAACCAAAGTCTCCTCTGTTCAGACGGTATTTTCACAATTTTAAACTAAAACAAATTATATTTACCCCGATGTAAACTTTATTACAAGGTTTAGTTGTTTTTACGCATTTTAAACCGTTATTCTGACAGTATTATGGGATGTAAGCAGCATGTACAATTATGTAGAGCTGAAAGTTTAAATAAACTTATAATTCTTTAGTTTGGATTATTATTTAGGCCGACTGTTATTGTGTTGCGTCACACACATGGAAATATGAAAAGAGAGTTTGCTTTAATGTGTTTGACGGATGCAGAAAGTAAAGGTTGGATGAGGTGGTGGGAGAAGAATTTCAGACAGGCTAATCCCATCCATCCATCATCTTCCACTTTATCCTCTATTAGGGTCACGGCCCATCCAGGGGAGAATGTTTCGGGCGCTGGGCAGATACACCCAGGACACGACGCCAATCTATCACTAGGCACACACTCACTCACACATACACACTCTATATGGGGCAATTTGGAGAATTCAATTCACCTTTATCCACGTTTTTGGACTGTGGGAGGAAACCGGAGAACCCGGAGGAAACCCACGCGGACACGGGAAGAACATGGAAACTCCACCCAGATGGGGATTCAAACCGGGAATCCCTAGGGCCGACCACTAAGCCACCGTGCCACCACACAGACTAATTATTATTATAATTATTCATTCATTCATTATATTCCACTTTATCCTATATTAGGGTCGCGGGGGGGTTCCCCATGCCCATCCAGGGGAGAACGTTTCGGGCGCTGGGCACATTCACCCAGGACTCACACAAATACACTCTATATGGGGCAATTTGGAGAACTCAATTGAATTGATCCATGTTTTTTTGGACTCTGGGAGGAAACCGGAGAACCCGGAGGAATGGAAACCGGGAATCGAACCAGGAATCCCTAATGCTGACCACTAAGCCACCGTGCCGCCACACAGACTAATTATTATTATAATAGTAATAATAATAATAATAATAATAATAATAATAATAATAATAATTATTATTATTATTATTAATATTATTATTATTATTAATTAAAAGGGGCGACACGGTGGCTTAGTGGTTAGCACGTCCGCCTCTCAGCACTAGGGATTCCCGGTTCGAATCCCCATCTGGGTGGAGTTTCCATGTTCTCCCCATGTCTGTGTGGGTTTCCTCCGGGTTTTCCGGTTTCCTCCCACAGTCCAAAAACATGGATCAAGTCAATTGATTTATCCAAATTGCCCCATATAGAGTGTGTCTGTGAGTGAGTGTGTGCCCAGCGATAGATTGGCGCCCTGTTCTGGGTGTATCTGCCCAGCGCCCGGGCATGGGGAACCCCCCGCCACCCTAATATAGGATAAAGCGGAAGATAATGAATGAATGAATTAAAAGGTTGCTGCATCACTACGAACAAGAAGCCCGGCTTGTTTTACCTCCAGCCGGCAAAAGAGAACTCCAAACTCGGTTTAGAGTGTTTCGTGCGTGTAATCATGGACAAAAATATAATTAACATCAGTCTGCGATTCAGAGATTTTTTGGCCCTCAGAGAAGGCAGGACGTTGTGAACACCACAACGTCCTGCCGCTGCTGAACCCTGAAGTATTATAATAATTAAAGTTGGATTTTTTTAGGGAACACATACAGAAATTACTAGTCAAACGTGCTCCGCTGATTACGAGGGGGCGCTCTGAGCCCAAAACTCGTCCTGTCGATCCCTAATCACATATCAGTTCAGATGCTTTAATAAAGCTGGGTTTACTCATCCTCCGCTCGTTGGCGTTGCTGCCGTTCTCTTATTGTGTTGTGCTGCTTACGGGTGAATCAGACGCAGCAGCGATTCCGTGACTCGACTCGT
>JAFMOC010001069.1:0-45175 GCA_019802505.1 Corydoras sp. C115 | reverse complement strand
GTTTTACACAATAAATTAATATATTTACAGACCAAGACATGTGTAATTCCTAATGAAATACACTAGAGGGAAGAACAGGATATAGCTTCGAATCTGTTAGTGCTGTGTGTGTGTATATACTGTATATACTATATATATATATATATATATATATATATATATATATATCCATCCATTATCTGCAGCTTCATCCTCTATTGGGGTCGGGGGCGGGGGTCCCCCATGTTCATCCAAGGGAGAACTTCTCTCTGCTTCTGCTTATAATTTTGATTAATGAAGCTTACATCTCATGTTTTATATATATATATATATATATATATATATATATATATATTCATTCATTCATTCATTCATTCATTATCTCCCGCTTTATCCTCTATTAGGGTCGCGGTGGGGTTCCCCATGCCCATCCAGGGGAGAACATCTCGGGCGCTGGGCAGATAGACCCAGGACAGGGCGCCAATCCATCGCTGGGCACACACTCACTCAGACAGACACACTCTATATGGGGCAATTTTTGAGAATTCAATTAACTTGATCCATGTTTTTGGACTGTGGGAGGAAACCGGAGAACCCGGAGGAAACCCACGCAGACACGGGGAGAAACATGGAAACTCCACCCAGATGGGGATTCGAACCGGGAATCCCTAGCGCTGAGAGGCGAACGTGCTAACCACTAAGCCACCGTGCCGCCAATATATATATATATATATATATATATATATATATATATATATATATATATATATATATATATTCGTTTTCAGGGCGGCACGTGGCTTAGTGGTTAGCATATATATATATATATGTATATATATATATATATATATATATATATATATATATATATATATATATATATATATATATATATAAATAAACACGTACAGATGGAATATTAAAGACATGAGATGTAAGCTTCATTAATCCAGATTATATAATATTATAAGCAGAAGCAGCTATAGAGTTCTCTTGATGGAAATGCAGAACGCTGAAAGCAAGTTGTCTATCACTGACCCACATCTCCTGTACATAAGCCCTTGTGCTTTGTTGCATGAGGTTCGTGTTCAGTTTGGACATCTTTATTCTAATTTCTTCCTGTAATATATTATGAATCTCTCTCTCTCTCTCTCTCTCTCTCTCTCTATATATATATATATATATATATATATATATATAGAGAGAGAGAGAGAGAGAGAGAGAGAGAGAGAGAGAGAGAGGGGGGGGGGGAGATACAAATGTACACATTTTTTATTCCTAATTACACTGCATTCACAAAAATCCTTTAAATTATCAACATCATGTAAAAATAACAAGAAATAACAAGTTCTGAAATCTTCTAACAGGTTTTCAAACACTATAATTATTCAGGGAGTTTAATAAAGACCTCACCTTCAGTTTTGAACTGGACTTTATCTTCTGTTATGTTCCAACAAACGGGCAGAAGTCGGCGGTTTCATTCCAAAATAATTTAAAGCGAGTTACTGAATAAAAACCAAACAGTGTTCAGAAAAATCATCAACGACAGAAAACCACAATTAATGAGAGAGCTCTCAGTTCTCAGAGGTCGTGTCTCTGTATGTAATCTTTAGGTGGACTGTCCTCCTTCTGTGTGTTTGTGTAAAACTCAACCCAGCAGATAAAACTCCCTTTGTCTTGTGAGAACATCCGACATCTGGATCTCAAAACGCCTCCAAAGTGCTCCTGCCTTCCTGCCCCCTTCTGTGGTATAAACTTATGGCATGTTCCTGTTGCCTGTCTTATTGTTCCAATGATCAAACATTACAAAACAGTCGAAAAGCTTACACTTCTGGTAATAATACACAGATTAAACAAATTCATTTAAAGTTCTTCAGAACTCTCAGCACACGAACTGCTTCTCGATACTTGTTATCCTTGTTAAAATTAATGCAATACCGCCACCAACTGTTTAGACGTCGAACTACACTGTAACTGCTATTAGATGAAGGCTCATATTTCCTTAACCCTTTAATGTCCTCACTATGAAAAAAGGAAAGTAAAAATTATTTTATATATATATATATATATATATATATATAGTATATATATATATATATATATATATATATATATATATATATATATATATATATATATATATGTTTGGGGCATTAATAAAAACAATTAGTGTTTTTTTTTTAAATAGTCCCCCCAGTTTTCAAAATACACACCTCTACCGAACGGTTGAGATGGCAGTCTATGGTAAAACTAAGAACAAGAACCAGAAATACAAAAGAAAAATAAACAAAGGGCAATGACATGTTAACTCTTTGGGATTTAGTGTTTCTTCTGAGACATATTTGTAGTAAAATCAGAACATCCATCCATCCATTATCTTCCTCTTTATCCTCTATTAGGGTCACGGGGGTTCCCCATGCCTATGTCCATTTAGGGGAGAACGTTTTGGGCAGGACAGTCCACCAATCTATATCTGGGCACACACTCCCTCACGCACACACACACACACAACACACTCTGTATGGGGCAATTTGGAGAATTCAATTGATCTTGATCCATGTTTTTGGACTCTGGGAGGAAACTGCAGAACCTGGAAGAAACTCACATGGACGCAGAGACAACATGGAAACTCCACCCTAATTGGGATTTGAACCAGGAATCCCTAACGCTGAAAGGAGAACATGCTAAACCACTAAGCCAATGTGTCACCCCAAAATCAGAAAGTTTTAACAATAATAATAATAATAAAACATTAACAAATAATAACAACAACAATAAAAAGCAATAATGAAGTGCAATAACATGATAACTTTGTTAACTTTTGTGCCTTTTTTGAAATACTCTTGTGTGATGTACAACGGCACTAATGGTTTTTCAGCATTGGATCCAGTTTATTTCTTGTGGTATGCTATGAATCATTGCTGGTTTGCATTAAGACATTGCATTACCTTTGCCAAATGCTCTTCAATCTCTTGTGGACTAGTTTTGATTGGTTCCCTTATCTCTTGAGCAGAATACAGATTTGTTAGTTGTGCAATATGTTCAATCATATTGTCAGTGAAGAGTGTTTTGAAGTACTGGAATGGTGTCTTCACAGCATCACGGGGCTCAAATCTTGAATCAGGAACCTGGAATGTCCCAATGTCTTCATGTTTCTAGATTTCTTCCCTGTCTTTGTTTTGGCCTATGGGTTAAGTAGGGTTACTTGTGTCCTCTGGCTCCTCTAGGGAAATTGTTTTCAGGGAGCTTTTCCTCTTTCATCTTTTTCTTACGGGGTGGCAGTTTAGAAGATGAACTTGTTGAAACTATGTCCTCATCATCCATTGACTCAAAAGATGTTTCTCCAGAATCTACTGTTTGGATGGGCTAAAAAAACATAGATAATCTAGATCTTCTATTTTATAATCGTCATCACTCAGATCAACATCAGACTCAACATCAGACAGAATGTGGTCTTGGACCATTAAATATTTTTGTGTCCATCTATTATTTGTAAAATAACTAAATACATTCATTCATACATTTTCTTCCACTTTATCCTATATTAGGGTCGCGGGGGACCCTAATGGGACCATGCCCATCCAGGGGAGAACGTTTCAGGCGCTGGGCAGGCCCAGGACAGGGCGTCAATCTATCGCTGGGCACACACAGACATGCACACAAACACACTCTATATGGGGCAATTTGGAAAACTCAATTGACTTGATCCATGCTTTTTTTTGGACTGTGGGAGGAAACCAGAGAACCCTGAGGAAACACACGCGGACACGGGGAGAACATGGAATTAGTAAATAAATTAAAAATAATAATAATCATAAAATAAGTGATAATAAATAAGGGAAAAAATAGCATACAATTTGTTAGAACCACTTTCCTTGTATGTGTCAAAATTTGTGAAATAAATAGATTTAAATATATTGTATGTAATAATAATAAATGTGTTACAAAAACAAAATATGAATGATCAGAGATTTTTAATTTAAACCAAAAAGTTGGTTCTAATTACTATAGCTAAGCACACTGTATCTACTTTTACCTTAAACGGCCATCTCAACCGTTTGGTTGAGATGGTTTTTAAAAAATTATTTGTATACTATACTATTTATATACAAAGTGACCCCTAGTGAATTTTTCTTGCATGACTGAAAATGTCAAAAGATCAAAGGAGCTCAGCACTCAGAACCTCCGTTTGAAGTGAATCCCGTTCCACATTTTGGAGAAATCCGGGTAATACTGTGATGACTTAATGTTTGGGATGTTCTCCTCTCAGCACTGGGGATTCCTGGTCCGAATCCCAATCTGGGTGCAGTTTGCATGTTCTCCCCATGTCCGTGTGGGTTCTCCGATTTCCTCCCACAGTCCAAAAACATGGATCAAGGTGAATTGAGTTCTCCAAAATTGCCCCATATGAAGTGTGTGTGAGTGTGTGTCCAGTGATAGATTGCCCCCCTGTCCTGGGTGTATCTGCCCAGCGCCCGAAACGCCCCCCCCACCCTAGTAGTGCAATAAGTGGAAGATAATAGATGGATTTAAGGTTAGGGTGCCACATGGCTTAGTGGTTGGCATGTTCTCCTCTCAGCGTTGGGGATTTCTGGTTCGAATCCCAATCTGGGTGGAGTTATTTCTTATTTTTATGTTATGTACATGTCTTACTTGCTGTACGGTGTCCTTGGTTGTTAGAAAGGCACCCTGAAATAAAATGTATTATATTATTATTATTATTATTATTATTATTATTATTATTAAATCCAACCATACATAAGAATGTTAATTCCTTAAGACATAAAACAATTTCAGTTCAATCATTGTCAGTTACTATGGGATGTTCCATGTTTATAGATATAACTTACAACACTTTAATTACAGCTTTAACTCTTTATTTGAAACTTTAGGATTTTTTTTTCTTTTGAAATGTTTTCGATACATCAAATAATGAATGTGTTTATTATATGTGTTACTAACGCTTTGTTGAGGACACTGTAACTGAAGATGCGTAACTGCTGCCCTCTTGTGGTAAGAAAAAAACATTTACATTTCACCATAGAATTATTCATTCATTCATTATCTTCAGTTTTATCCTATATTAGGGTCGCGGGGGGGTTCCCCATGCCCATCCAAGGGAGAACGTTTCGGGCGCTGGGCAGATACACCCAGGACAGGGCACCAATCTATCGCTGGGCACACACACACACACACACACACACACACACACACACACACACTCTATATTCATTCATTCATTATCTCCCACTTTATCCTCTATTAGGGTCGCGGTGGGGTTCCCCATGCCCATCCAGGGGAGAACGTCTCGGGCGCTGGGCAGATAGACCCAGGACAGGGCGCCAATCCATCGCTGGGCACACACTCACTCACACACACACACTCTATATGGGGCAATTTTGAGAATTCAATTGACTTGATCCATGTTTTTGGACTGTGGGAGGAAACCGGAGAACCCGGAGGAAACCCACGCAGACACGGGGAGAACATGGAAACTCCACCCAGATGGGGATTCGAACCGGGAATCCCTAGCGCTGAGTGGCGAACGTGCTAACCACTAAGCCACCGTGCCGCCCACACTCTATATTAAAATTCAATATAATTAATGCATACAGAAACTGTATCAATTCATCATTAAACACTTACTAAAAGGTCTGCTCTGTAGACCGGATTTAAAGTTTATTTTTAAAACAGAAAAATTATTTATTTCTCAGACATTACAGCTATAGTTCTGTTACAATCAAACCAATGGTGTGGGGGGGGGTCTATGTAAAAACCTTTGTAATGCTGTTAGTTACATTTAAAATTATATGTTTGAGGGATTCATTATTTCAAAAGTAGAATTCTGATTTGTGCATTAAATGTCATTCTAAAAACAAAACAAGTGAAAATAAAAATAAAAACATTCACATCATTTTAATGATGCACCAACAAAAAATAGTTAAAATAAAGAAACTGTTAAAAACACAAAGTAAACTTCTGAAATCGAAAAAACACTAATAATATTATCCAGGGGAGAACGTTTCGGGCGCTGGGCAGATTCACCCAGGACAGGGCACCAATCTATCGCTGGTCACACACACACACACACACACACACACACACACTATATGGGGCAATTTGGAGAACACAATTGACTTGATCCATGTTTTTGGACTGTGGGAGGAAACCGGAGAACCAGGAGTTCTGATTTGTGCAATAAATGTCATTCTATAAACAAAACAAATTTTTAATGATGCACCAACAAAAAAATAGAGAAAAATAAAATAAAGAAACTGTTCAAAACACAAAGTAAACTTCTGAAATCGAGAAAACACTAATAATATTACAACACTAAAGACATAAAATAAATAACAATAAAATTAATAATTGAGTTATAATGATAATGTTTAGTTTATGGGTTATTACACTTTATTTAACGGGATTAGGAATGAGTAGTCAGTAAACTTCCAGTTCTTAAAGTCCTGCTCGTTGTGATTACATTGATTTTTATGTGTTTCATAATGTTATATAATCAACTGTCCCTCAAATCACACTGTGCGCATTTTATCAGATTTAGTTTCTTTTTTTTATTTATGTTAATTTGATGATAAGGTGGCTTAGTGGTTAGCACGTTCGCCTCTCAGCGCTAGGGATTCCCGGTTCGAATCCCCATCTGGGTGGAGTTTCCATGTTCTCCCCGTGTCTGCGTGGGTTTCCTCCGGGTTCTCCGGTTCCCTCCCACAGTCCAAAAACATGGATCAAGTCAATTGAATTCTCAAAATTGCCCCATATAGAGTGTGTCTGTTTGAGTGAGTGTGTGCCCAGCGATGGATTGGCGCCCTGTCCTGGTCTATCTGCCCAGCGCCCGAGATGTTCTCCCCTGGATGGGCATGGGGAACCCCACCGCGACCCTAATAGAGAATAAAGCGGGTGATAATGAATGAATGAATGAATGAATAATTTGATGATCAAAATGTAAACATGAGATGTTGGCAGTTTTCACCACAAGGCGGCAGTAGGTGCAGCTGTACATTTACAGCACTCAGTTATACAAAGAGGAGAAAGTTTGAACTGGATAAACAAACGCATATTTAATAATGTACTATTAATATACTATATTATAAAATACTATATTATATAATGAAGTGCGCTAAATGCAGCTTTACGTCCTATGGAAAAGGCTGTCTAAAAGAAACGGTCACGCTGGTCCTTTAAGAGGCGGCGCTACAACCGCCAGAGGGCAGCATTCACACTGAGACGTGCCGAGAGAGAAACAAGCTGCGCTCGAGTCTAAAATCGAAGTAAGTAACACCGAGAGATTTAAAGCTAGTTCACTTATCAGGATATAACCATGTTACTTAAATCGATATCACGCTTGATCATGATTTTAATGTTTTTATAATGTTTCCATGCGGCACGGTGGCTTAGTGGTTAGCACGTTAGCACTCTCAGCGCTAGGGATTTCCGGTGTCGACAGTCAGTTTAAACACTTATTTTATTAAGCTACCTTTTATATAATGAGGGTAGCTCATCTTGAGTCAGTTTAAACACTTATTTTATTAAGCTACCTTTATATAATGAGGGTAGCTCAACTCGAGTCAGTTTAAACACTTATTTTATTAAGCTACCTTTATATAATGAGGGTAGCTCCACTCGACAGTCTGTTTAAACACTTATTTTATTAAGCTACCTTTATATAATGAAGGTAGCTCATCTCGACAGTCTGTTTAAACACTTATTTTATTAAGCTACCTTTATATAATGAGGGTAGCTCAACTCGACAATCAGTTTAAACACTTATTTTATTAAGCTACCTTTATATAATGAGGGTAGCTCAACTCGACAGTCTGTTTAAACACTTATTTTATTAAGCTACCTTTATATAATGAAGGTAGCTCATCTCGACAGTCTGTTTAAACACTTATTTTATTAAGCTACCTTTATATAATGAGGGTAGCTCAACTCGACAGTCAGTTTAAACACGTATTTTATTAAGCTACCTTTATATAATGAAGGTAGCTCATCTCGAGTCAGTTTAAACACTTATTTTATTAAACTACCTTTATATAATGAGGGTAGCTCATCTCGAGTCAGTTTAAACACTTATTTTATTAAGCTACCTTTATATAATGAGGGTAGCTCAACTCGAGTCTGTTTAAACACTTATTTTATTAAGCTACCTTTATATAATGAGGGTAGCTCAACTCGAGTCAGTTTAAACACTTATTTTAATAAGCTACCTTTTATATAATGAGGGTAGCTCAACTCGACAGTCAGTTTAAACACTTATTTTATTAAGCTACCTTTATATAATGAAGGTAGCTTATCTCGACAGTCAGTTTAAACACTTATTTTAATAAGCTACCTTTTATATAATGAAGGTAGCTCAACTCGAGTCAGTTTAAACACTTATTTTATTAAGCTACCTTTATGTAATGAGGGTAGCTCAACTCGACAGTCTGTTTAAGCACTTATTTTATTAAGCTACCTTTTATATAATGAGGGTAGCTCATCTCGACAGTCTGTTTAAGCACTTATTTTATTAAGCTACCTTTTATATAATGAGGGTAGCTCATCTCGAGTCAGTTTAAACACTTATTTTATTAAGCTACCTTTATATAATGAGGGTAGCTCATCTCGACAGTCTGTTTAAACACTTATTTTATTAAGCTACCTTTATATAATGAAGGTAGCTCAACTCGACAGTCTGTTATACACTTATTTTACTAAGCTACCTTTATTTAATGAGGGTAGCTCATCTCGACAGTCTGTTATGGGGGTTTCCCATGCCCATTCCGGAGGGAACGTTTCGGGCGCTGGGCAGATACACCCAGGACAGGACGCCAATCTATCACTGGCACACACACAAACACACTATATGGGGCAATTTGGAGAATTCAATTGACCTTGATCATTGTGTTTGGACTGTGGGAGGAAACCGGAGAACCCGGAGGAAACCCACGTGAACACAGGGAGAACATGTAAATTCCACCCAGATTGGGAATGAAACCGAGAATCCCTAGCATAGATCACTAAGCCATCGTGCCGCCCTCAAATATAAAAAAAAATTATAATTTTATTCTATTCATGGAATATGCTGAAATGTTTAGACACTAATTCAATCATATATACACGCACAGGTCATTTTATTAGTACAGCTTATTGTTTCTCCACCTACCAAATAGATTGACTATGTAGCTCTAAAGTTACATTCTGTAGTCAATCTGTTTCTCTACATAATCTGTTAATCTGCTTTATTATGTTCTCTGTTGAAGGACTCTGATAGAAAAGATATTAGGATGAGAATGATTTTACTGCTGTGAAAGTGACATGGTGGTGGTGGGTTAGTGTGTTTTGTGTTGGTACGAGTGGATCAGCAGTGCTGCTGGACAGAGAGCAGTATCAGAACATACAGGTGTCTCAACCACTCGTACTATCATCCACCACCATAATAATCCCAGCTATGTAGGGGTTCTGATCATCAGAGAACACAGTTAAGGGGACGAACAGAGTAAGCAGAGAAACAGAATGTAACTTTACAGCTACAAAGTCAATCTATTTGGTAGGTGGAGAAACAATAAGCTGTACTAATAAAGTGACCTGTGAGTGTATATATGATTCAATTAGTTCAATCTGGGTTCAAATCCCAGGTCCACTGAAGTTATCAATGTGGGTCCTTGAGCAAAGCCCTTAACCCTCATTGCTCCAGGGATGTTGTGATTAACCCTGTGCTCACCTTGTAAGTCGCTTTGGATAAAAGCGTCTGATAAATGACCAAATGTAATGTAAATGTCTAAACATGTCAGCATATTTTATGAATAAAAAAAAAAACTATTTTTATATTCGAGGGCGGCACGGTGGCTTAGTGATCTATGCTAGGGATTCTCGGTTTCAATCCCAATTTGGATGGAATTTACATGTTCTCCCTGTGTCCTTGTGGGTTTCCTCCGGGATCTATGGTTTCCTCCCACAGTCCAAAAACAATGATCAAGGTCAATTGAATTCTCCAAATAGATATAGAGATATAGAGTGTGTGTGTGTGTGCCAGTGATAGATTGGCGTCCTGTCCTGGGTGTATCTGCCTAGTGCCCCAAACGTTCCCCCTGGATGGGCATGGGAACCCCCCCCCCACCACCACCCCATGACCCTAGTAGAGGATAAAGCAGAAGAAAATGAATGTATGAATTATATTTGAGATAAATATGTTTTGTAATAATTGTAAATTAAATAAATTTTTATTATTTTTATATTTACTTCTTTGTTCTTTTAATTTGATCTTTACCAGGATGTTGCATTCATTAAATAGTTTTTCAAATCTGACACAATTTCTGTCGGTCTTATTTGTGTTCAATTATTTATACACAAATATATTTGTGTAATGTATGACTAAGCACTACTGATTGTACATCAAATATTGTAGTAAAACTGCAAAAGGTGTCATAATTGGGTCAACATTAAATTATATTATAAGTGCAAATACTCATAGCCAAAAAACACAAAAGGTTTTTAAATTGTGCTTCTGAAATCATGTTTTATTACAGCTTTAATAAGAAAAAGGCCATAATAGAACCAGTTTAATCAAAAAAAAAAATTTATGTAACCACTCTGTGAACTTGTAAGTGCTTTTTTTATTATTGTCATTTTGCTGTTTCACAGGAGGAATCTGTAACTTTAAAAAATGAACCAAAAATCAACCAAAGAATATTTTCCTAAAATGAAGGTTGCAATATATTTTTCATGTGCCTTTCTGTAAACTACAAGTGAGTTTATATTTAATTGCAATATTAATATTTTACAGTTGAAGTTCATTTTGTATAACATGGAATTTTAAAATCATCATTCAACACTAAAGATTTTTTCATTTCTAGTTATAATTTTCACTTTATATTATTCTTTTGGGGGGATTTAAGTGTTGTTAAATATCACCAACATGATCCTTATATCAGTAATTTTTTTTCGGTTTACCACCTTTTCTTGTATTAAGGTGAATTGATATGTAATTGTGGTTTTAAGTTGAGATGTTTTAAGTTGAGTTTGCTTGGTTAAACAAGCAAAGGATCATTCTGAAGATTAAGAGTTTACAATGTGGAACTTGCTCATTGTACATTTGTTGATGTGATTTTATGTTACAGTTCTTATGTGTGTGAGGTTAGGTACAAGATTAAGGTCCGACTCAAGAATGAACCTAATCAGTGTTGGCAAGAATATTTGTGCTGTCGACTTTAAATCGGAGGGAGCTACAAAGTGAGTTTAATAAAACAAAGTTAAAGAAGTGATTTTATGTTAAAACGTTTGAAGGCTGTGAGCTGAATCGTTGACTTTTGTGTGAAACGACTCAGTGAGTCATAAAATATAGAAGGTTTTTACAGTTTGTTCTACACAGTTCACATCATTGGCTCTTTTTGGGGATCATGATTAGAACATTGAGGGTGGCTTCGTGGTTGGCATGTTCTCCTCTCAGCCCTAGGGATTCCTGGTTTGAATCTGGGTGGAGTTTCCATGTCCTCCCCGTGTCTGCGTGGGTTTCCTCCGGGTTCTGCGGTTTCCTCCCACAGTCCAAAAAACATGGATTCAAGGTCAATTGAGTTCTCCAAAATATTTGTGTGAGTATATGTCCAGTGATAGATTGTCCCCCTGTCCTGGGTGTATCTGCCCAGGATGGGCAAGGGGAACCCCCCCGTGACCCTAATAGAGGCTAAAGCGGAAGATGATGGATGGATGGTTTAGAACATTGTAAAGCTGCTTTGAGACAATGCACCATTCATAAATTGCTCTGTGAAGAATGCTGAACCAAAACTCTTTGGTATGTTCTCCTGAATGCGTGACTGCAGTAAACATAAGTGCAGGAACATGAAGCGTTTGTAGAATCATTCTTCAATAATAACAGAGCAGAGGTTTCCAAAGAGCTTGATCAAAAACAGAGAGGAACAGACAAGTTACAAACAGAGTAGGAACATGATTTAATTCTTAAACAGAAACAGCATCGAAATCAGATCGAAGCAGTTTTACAGAACCCCAGGGCTTTGATTCTTACTGTGGCTGTGACAGACCTAAAGTAGCTTTAAGTTACATTTACATTTAGTCGTTTTGCAGACGCTTTTATCCAAAGCGACTTACAAATGAGAACGTCACAAGTCAGAAGTTATGCAGAAAACCAGCTACACTGTAAAATCATCAAACCTGATTCGTTAGTATTATTTTTTTTACAACAGGTATTTGTTAAGATGCGTCTTCAGTGCTTAGCGATTCTACCTTACGGACAGAGTTGGGAAGATCTTTCTACCATGTTGCAGTGGTGAACACCACGGAGTGAGAATCAGCTCCTCTGTGAGGTGAAATCGCCAGGCGGCAATCATCACTGGAGTGAAGTAAATGATTCGGAGTGTATTTTCGGAGTGATGATTGCCGCCTGGCGATTCCACATCACCGAGGAGCTAATTCTCACTCTGTGGCGTTCACCACTGCAAAATGGTGGAACGATCTTCCCAACTCTGTCCGTAAGGCAGAATCAACATGTAATGTAATGTATTTTGAAAAGATAGAGTGAAGTTAAGAGGAAACAGATCCAGAAATGGTTCTGTAGACCATAAGTTTTCTTATTACACAACTTTTAAAGTTTATAAAATATAAAGACCATTTATCCATCCATCTCTTATCTGACACTTATCTAGGTCGCGGGGGCAGCCAAGAAGCCCAGATATCCTCAGCTACCTCTTCCAGCTCTTCAGGAGGCACACCGAGGCGTTTCCAAGTTGACTGAGACATAATCCCTCCATCTTGGCCTGAGTTTTCATTTCATTAATGGCAGACCAGTTACAGAGTAAGTACAAGATTTAAGTTTTAAACATCAACAGGATCGTAATAGATTAGAAAAAGTCAGATAAAAATGGATGATCACTACTCTAAAAGATCCATTAATGACTTGTAGTATGTACTAATCACCATGGTTTAATTATTGATTTAATATCTTTCGTCATTAAGAGACTGTTTTGCTTCCTTTAAACTCAACACAATCCGATCTCTTAGAATAATCGGAGATATTTAAAAGTGTTTTAAAGTCAATGATAAAGTGATTAAAGGAATGAATGGGGATTGAACCCATGATGTTCGGTTGATGAGACCAACGCCTTACCACTTGGCCACCATGCCCTCCCTGTGAGACTCTTAATAATGAGAATCCTGATGGGAAACATGGAGTGTAACAGTTCACCACATTGAATCAGCTGAAAGAATCTTCTGCAGCACATTGAGAAACCTAATGTTTAGCCGGTTGTGTGTTATTATACTTTAGTGCACAGAGACTTTAGGATTAGATTCAGATGAAAGCTCTAAAAAGAATAATTTGACTGACAACAGTGACGTAGCAGACAGTACAAAACTGGGAAGACCCATTATTCACTTTCTGCTGATTCTACTGATACAAAACATCTAAATATGTCTTTATGAGTAAGCGTTTTTATGGGTGGTGTTCCAAATACAGCAATGTACATTACGTATCTGCCCTAGGTGTCCGTGTCGGATATACACTTTGAAGTGCACTTTGTTACCAAGCAATAGCATATGACATTCTTCCCGGGAATGAAACAAAACACGACGGTACAAATGTAACAACGTAAGTTAGACCCCATGCCCACCCAGGGGAGAATGTTTCGGGCGCTGGGCTGAGACACCCAGGACAGGGCACCAATCCATCACTGGACACACACTCACTCACACAGACACACTCTATAAGGGGCAATTTGGAGAACTCAATTGACCTTGATCCATGTTTTTGGACTGTGGGAGGAAACCGGAACACTTTCATCTAAAGTGACTTACAAGTGTACTGACCTGATGGTTGGTTCCTTTAAGACGCCTGTTGCAATGAGGGTTAGGGGACTTGCACAACGTCCCTGTAGTTTAACTTGGGATTTAAATTCCCTGACCTTCAGATTGAAGCCAACCCCATAAACACTGAACTACCACTTTTTTCCCCCATTCTCCTTTTTTAAAAAAAATCAAATCATGATTCCAATCCTCTGTGAACTGCACATTATTTTCAAACCTTATTTTTAAATCTGTATTTATTGTATGTGCTACGGCCAAATTAACTTAATATTAACACTTACTGTAACGTCAGTTTGAAAGCAAAAAGACAAATATAAAAACGATATTTCAAATAATTGTGATTAAAGGTTAATACGCATAAGCATAAAACATGCACATACATTTTTTTTGTTTTATTTCCATGATTTGTTATTCATGTTGTTGTAAAATAATTTAAATCAATTCAGGTCAAATCAAAGAAAAAAAGTTACTTTAAAGGTATTTTATTATCTTTATTTAACATTTTATTCTTGCCCACCTCTTAAAGTTTTCATTTAGAATAATTGCCAGGCAGCAAAACATATCAGAGTAAATTCTGGATATTAGTAAAGATGAACTTTGACAGAAACTCTCAGATTTATACATTATCATAAAAAATGTTTGTGATGGGTCATTATACATGACAATAATAAAAAAAAATACAAAGCAGCTACTCATTTGATTAAAAAATCATTTGATGAAATGATTTTCGTCCCAGTTATATAAACCAAGGACTTGGTTAGTTGTTTTCATATATTTTTTACATGTTTAATTAGTTGTCTGACTTTTACAAATTGTTTTTTAAACAGAAGCGGAACCCTTCATGACCTCGCTGCATCATCACACAGATATGACCAAGAAGAAGCTGAACTGCTTATGTTGTGAGGAAACTTTTACCAAAATGACTGAACTCATAAAACACCAGTGTATGTCCATCAAGGCAAAAAACTTCTGTGTGCAGTGTGGAAAAATCTTTGCAACTCCCTCTAAACTTAAAACACATCAGCGCATTCACACAGGAGAGAAACCATATTCCTGCTCAGAGTGTGGGAAATGTTTTACTGTACAGTGTCATCTAAAATCACATCAGCGCATTCACACGGGAGAGAAACCATATTCCTGCTCACAGTGTGGGAAGAGTTTTAGTGAACAGTGTGCTCTAAATAGTCATCAGCGCATTCACACAGGAGAGAAACCATATTCCTGCTCACAGTGTGGGAAGAGTTTTGCTGTGCAGAGTAATCTAAAACGTCATCAGCGCACTCACACAGGAGAGAAACCATATTCCTGCTCACAGTGTGGGATGAGTTTTACTGAGCAGGATAATCTAAATAGTCATCGGCGCATTCACACAGGAGAGAAACCATATTCCTGCTCACAGTGTGGGAAGAGTTTTACTGTGCAGAGTACTCTTAGAAGTCATCAGCGCATTCACACAGGAGAGAAACCATATTCTTGTTTACAGTGTGGGAAGAGTTTTACTCAACAGAGTAATCTAAAATATCATCAGCGCATTCACACTGGAGAAAAACAATATTCCTGTTCACAGTGTGGGAAGAGTTTTACTCATGAGGGTACTCTAAAAGGTCATCAGCGCATTCACACAGGAGAGAAACCATATTCCTGCTCGCAGTGTGGGAAGAGTTTTACTGCTCAGACTACTCTAAAATGTCATCAGCGCATTCACACTGGAAAAAAGCCATATTCCTGTTCACAATGTGGGAAGAGTTTTACTGTAAAGGGTCATCTAAAACGTCATCAGTACATTCACACAGGAGAGAAACCATATTTCTGTTCACAGTGTGGGAAGAGTTTTACTGAGCTGTATAGTCTAAAACACCACCAGCGCATTCACACAGGATAGAAACCATATTCCTGTATTGATCATTTTTTGAAAGAAGCTTTAGTAAAGGAGACCGTTCAATAATGTACCAGTTCATTCAGTCAGAACTGAATCACTAACCCCATACTCAGGATAACACGGAGTTGTGCTGTTGTGTTACATATTGCCAACTTATAGTCTTATTGATTTAATGACACAAAGTAAATTTCTGAACTTTTTACATTTATTCATATAAGTTGCTACAATCAATTAAATGACAGGGGTGTTTTTACTCTGAAAAACACTAGTATGCAATGTATAGTTAAAATACATTTATTGAACTGTTAATAGTAAAATGTTGGTGTTAAAGGCCAAGTCATTTATTGATTTATTGTGATCACATATTGGTTCTGTGGAAATGTAAGCATTTTGTGGAAACATACATACATACATGCATACACACATACATACATATATATATATATATATATATATATATGAAATAAAGAAAAAAAAGACATGAGAGCGCAGTCATTTTTGTGAATAAACCGCAGGGACATGAAGTGGTGTTACAAACACACTATAATAAAATATAATGCATAAATGCATTAACTCGTAGGAAAAAAATGTAATAAACTGGTCTTCTGCAACAGTTTCTGGTTTTCAAGTGGTCAGAAGTGTGCATTATTATCAGTTATGTCATGGCCAGACAATTGACTTAGCCAATCAGGCAAGGACTGGTACTACTCGTTTTATATATGTCTCAACAGAAATGATTCACAGAAATGCACCCCCTCTTGTGCCTTAGTGTTTTAATGAAATACCCATGTAGTGAATCATCAGTTATACTGTAGTATTGTTAGCTGATTTTATGTTGCTGTTATTAATTAGATGATGTATGATGTGCTGAATTTGTAAGAGAAGTGAATCCTGTAATAAATGTTATAAACGTCATATCTTGTTGCATATTATCATTGTTTTTATTTTCTCTCAGAGGAATCCAGAAGTGTAGTTCATTGGATGAGAGTTTGGCGGTACAGAGTGATTCTTAAATATTGTATTTAGATTAAAATATATTTAAATTATTTGCAGAAACTAGTCAACACCCTGCCCTTTGACATTTTTTTTATCTCTACACTTCATCACATGATTTCACAATATATTTATTCTATTAGAGATTTTTAACATTTAATAAGTTTAATTAAATAAAAGGCTGATAATCCTATGTAACAGGTGCCTAGGACAAAGAGACAAAGTCAAATCTTAATTAATTGTATTTAAATAACACAATGAAATAGATCTGCTTTTAAGACGCACAACACAAACAAAAACATAAACAATGAGACATTCAGCACAATTATATATGGAAGCAGAAATGAGGGTTCGAGCCTGAGTCTTAGTTAAAGACATGTAGAAATACCAGAAGAAGAGGTAGAAACATTCTGGATGTTTATTCATTTACTGTGAGATGGAAAGAAGATCTGTCAGGACAATGTCACTTCTATAACCCTTTAAAAAGCTCACTAGCTTTAAAATTGAAAAGCCAGTGAGATTCTAATCAGCAGGATTTGAATCTCCGGGAGGAAACCACAACGGCTATCAAGTCCATCGCCTTAACCACTCGGCCTTGACTAATGCCAAGACATGCTTTCTTTTAGTTTCACTTAGTTGTCTTCACTGTTTTAGTGAGTCATGTTTTTTTGGGGTTGGCGGCACATTGGCTTAGTGGTTAGCATGTTCGTCTCTCAGCACTAGGGATTCCTGGTTCGAATCCCAATCTGGGTGGAGTTTCCATGTTCTACCTTTGTCTGAGTGGATTTTTTCCGGCTTCTGCGGTTTCCTCCCACTGTCCAAAGACATGGATCAAGTCAATTGAATTCTCCAAATTGCCCTATATAGAGTGTGCCTGTGTGAGTGAGTGTGCTCCCAGTGATAGATTGGCGCCTTGTCCTGGGTATATCTGCCCAGCGCCCAAGACGTTCTCCCCTGGATGGGCATGGGGAACCACCTAGCGACCCTAATAGAGGATAAAGCAGAAGATAATGGATGGAGGGATGTTTTTTGGATACAACACAACTTTTTAAACCCTTCAAAATGATCTCACACGTTCAAATTAACAATTCGGTGAGTTCGTAGTCAGCAGAATTTGATCCTGCGCAGGGAGACCGCAATGGATTTCGAGTCCATCGCCTTAAACACTCGGCCATGACTACCGCAGATTTTGATTCTCCTTTATTTTCTTGTGACGGTCCTCACTGTGTAACTGACTCAGTTACTTCGGGGACTACGCCACTTCCATTAACCTTTAAAAGGGAAGGACTGTCACTTCCATAACCCTTCAAAAGGTGCACTTTCAATTTGAACATCTAGTGAATTCATTGTTGGGAAGATTCAAACCTATATAGGGAGGTGCCAATGATTACAATTTAATCGCCTTAACCACTCAGGACTACCACAAGGACAGTGGCTTCCTTCATTTTCACTTGACGGTCCTTGCTGTATAACTTAATAATGTTCTGTGGCGACAATGACTCTTCCATAACCCTTAGGAATATCAGCAAATTTAAAAAAACTGAAAATATAATGAGTCAATGGCTTTCTGGTGCATCGCATCAATCTGTAACTGACTCATTGCCTATGGATACAAGGTCACGTCCATGATGTTCAGTAAGATTACCCACTTCCAAATTGGAAACATAGTGAACCTTTAGCCAGAAAAATTTAACTCTGCACAGGCACACTCCCATGACTACAGCGCAGGTGGATCTTTTCTTCATTTTCACTTGACAGTCCACACTGTGTCACTGACTCGGGTACTCGGGTACTTTCGTGACCCTTTAAAATGTAAGGATTCTCACTTCCATAACCCTTCAAAAAGACCACCAACTTCTACAAAGAACATCAAACGAGTTCATAGTGAGTTGGATTTGAACCTGCACATAGAGACCTCAATGGATCTCAAACGTATCACCTTAAACACTTGGACATGACTAAAGCGAGTGCTTTTACTTCCTTCAAATTGACAGTCCTCACTGTGTAACGTTATCAAGTTCTGTGGGGACAACGCCAATTCCATAACCCTTTAAAAATATAAACTATTTAAAAATTCAAATCTAGTGAGTCCATAGTCTGCAGGATCTGCTTAAATTTATTTTTTGGCCTCCTGCATCTTCATCTTCTGTACTGATGCTTTATTTGTACTTTTCATGTAAACGCTCTCACTAATGACTCACCCTGAACTTCCATCCGAATAAAATCCTAAAGTCTCTGTGCACTAAAGTATAATAAAACACAACCTGCTAAACATTAGGTTTCTAAATATGCTGCAGAAGTTTCCTTCAGCTGATTCAATGTAGTGAACTAAGGCGTTGGTCTCGTAAACCAAAGCTCATGGGTTCAATCCCCATACATGCCTTTAAGCATTTTATCATTAACAAAAAAAAACACATTTAAATATCTGAGGTTATTCTAAGAGATTAGTTTGAGTTGAGTTCATAAGAAGCAAAACTATCTCTTAATGATATGTCATTGAAAAAATAAGTGAACTACTGTATGGTGATTAGTACATACACTGTACAAGTCATTAATGGATGTTTTAAAGTAGTGATCATAACATTTTATTTGACTAACTGTTTTTTCTTATCTATTCTGATCCTGTTACTGTTTAAAACTTAAAACTGTTTAAAACTTAAAATGCCTTGGTGTGCCTCCTGAAGCGCTGGAAGAGGTAGCTGGAGATAGAGATGTCTGGGCTTCTTTGCCCCCTGGACCCGGATTAGCGGCAGATGAAGGATTGATGGATGGATGGTCTTTTTTCTATAAACTTTAAATGTTGTGTAATAATGAAAATTTAAAACTACATTAGGTCTCTCACAGCCACAGTGAGAATCAAAGTCCCGGGTTTCTGTAAAACTGCTTCGATCTGATTTCGATGCCGTTTCGGTTTAAGAATTAAATCATGTTCTTACTCTGTAACTTGTCTGTTCCTCTCTGTTTTTGATCAAGCTCTTTGGAAACATCTGTTCTGTTATTATTGAAGAATTATTTTATAAAAGCCTCATGTTCCTGCACTTGTGTTTACTGCAGTCATTCATTCAGGAGAACATGCCAAAGAGCTTTAGTTCAGGTTTCTTTACAGAACACTTTTTATAACAGTTCATTGTCTCACAGCAGCTTTACAATGTTGTAATGATGATCCCCCAAAAGAGCTAATGATGTGAACATGGATCTAAAATTATGACAGTAGAGTTCTCATTTGTAAGTCGCTTTGGATAAAAGCGTCTGCTAAATGACTAAATGTAATGTAAATGTAAGTAGAGACCTTCTATATTTTATGACTCACTGAGAGTTAGTGATTCAGCTTACAACATTTTATTGTAAATCATTGCTTCAACTGTTTAAATTAAAGTCAATATTATGTTAATAGTAATAATATTTTTTTATGTTTTATTTTCTAATAAAGGGCGGCATGGTGGCATAGTGGTTAGCACGTTCACCTCTCAGCGCTAGGGATTCCCGGTTCGAATCCCAATCTGGGTGGAGTTTCCATGTTCTCCCCGTTTCCGCATGGTTTTCCTCCGGGTTCCGGGTTCCTCCCACAAAAACATAGATCAAGTCTCCAAATTGCCCCATATAGAGTGTGTCTGTGTGAGTAAGTGTGTGCCCAGCGATGGATTGGCGCCTTGTCCTGGGTCTATCTGCCCAGCTCCTGAAACTTTCTCCCCTGGTTGGGCATGGGGAACCCCACCGCGACCCTACTAGAGGATGAAGCGGGAGATAATGGATGGATTTTCTAATTTTCTAATAATTCCTTTGAACTAATTTATTCTGTTCTAGTGTTTTCCTTAACAAAGTCTTTAGTGTCTTAAATATATCTACAGTTCTTATATTAGTTATTAGTTCAGTAAAGCTGCATTTAGTGCACTTTCTTATTAAATATGGATTTGTTTATCCAGTTCAAACTTTCTCTTTTTTGTATACCTAAGCGCTATAAATGTACATCTGTACCTACTGCCATCTTGTGGTAAAACAATGACATCTTATATTTACATTGTTACCATCAAATTCACAAAAACGTTTAAAAAACAAAAATTATATTAAACTGTGTGTGTGTGTACGTTGCGCGATTTGGTACACCACCCTTATTCGAATTTAAAACGCTTCCTCATGAAGACATATTTAGAACCTTTTTTTAGTTAAATGAAAAACTAATGAATCTACATTAAACAAATGTTAATAAATGATATATATTGTGATTATTGTTGATGTTGGAGTTTAAATCAGCAGAAAGTGAATAATGGGTCTTTATACTTTCCTGCTGTCTGTTTCTTCACTGTTGTGTTAAATCATTCTTTTTAGAGCTGCAGGAAAACATTTTTTAAGAATTTCAAATATTATGTCTGAAGTGGGGTGGCACGGTGGCTTAGTGGTTAGCACGTTCGCCTCTCTGCGCTATGGATTCCCGTTTCGAATCCCCATCTGGGTGGAGTTTCCATGTTCTCCCCGTGTCTGCGTGGGTTTCCTCCGGGTTCTCCGGTTTCCTCCCACAGTCCAAAAACATGGATCAAGTTAATTGAATTCTCAGAATTGCCACACATATAAAGTGTGTCTGTGTGAGTGAGTGTGTGCCCAGTGATGGATTGGCACCCTGTCCTGGGTGTATCTGCCCAGCGCCCGAGACGTTCTCCACTGGATGGGCATGGAGAACCCCACCGCGACCCTAATAGAGGATAAAGCGGGAGATAATGAATGAATGTCTGAAGTGGTATTTGATCTCATACTTCCAAATGGACACCAGAACCCTCATGTGGACCATGAAAAACTTTAATGCTTATCCACAGTTAGAATTTCAGTGACCCTGTTATGGGTGTGGTTATAAAATGCAGCACAATTTAGGAATTTCTTTAGACAGTAAAAAGTCTGTCATGTTTTTTTTTACATTAATCAGATCCAACCATCCAGTTAAATTCTGGACCTCCTGGAAATATTTCATATAAAATATTATTATTTTAACTTATTTACATTAAAGATTATTAAAGGAAATAATAGTCCCGATGTGGTTTTATTTCAGGGTACAATCCTTGCTAAGATTGTGAGAGGTACCTGGAGCCTGTTCCAAAAGAGCGAGTTAATTTTGCTTAAATTTGGTTCCACGAAACAGGCTAGAAATTAGCCTCACTCAGAATCTAAAGCTTTTGATGTTGTGCAGGACTCAATATGATGAATGATGAAGAAAATGTAATTTGCTACTTTATACCATAAAAGTATCTTTGATGTGATTTTTAAGGAACAGCTCAGGTTTTAATAACTTAAGATTAATGTTTTATATATAAATAATATAAATATGACAACTCATTTCATACTTATAATATAATTAAATATAATTATATTTGATGATTCATTATATTAAAGTTTTGATTAGGTAACGAAAGCTGTATAGTTTAACTAGTAGTGTCTTTAATCTGATCATCTGGGTTTGAATTCAATCTGATCATCTGGGTCTGTCAAGGTCTTAAAGTAAATAATCAGCAGTTTTATAAAATGTCTTGAATTATTGGCATTAAATGTCTTGTTTATTCTCTCTCTGATTGATTCACACAACAAAATAACTCTGAATGTAACTCAGTATATGGGGATGTAGCTCAGTGATAGAGCGCTTGCTTTGCATGTAAGAGGTTCTGGGTTCAATCCCCAGCATCAGGAGGACTATATCTTTAAAACTGGTTCTGAAGCTTTTAGTCATTTATCAATGTTCTGTGACAGGACTTGTCAGCAAACGGGCAGGAAAATCATTTTCACCAACTAAGCCACAGCACAACATCTAACATTAAATATTAAACATTACAAAGGCTCTATAGGGATTTATCATCTAGAAAAAAGTATAAGATGAATTTAAAGCTAAAGCGTCCAGCCAAAAAAACAAAACTCATTTTGGCCGCTTGCCTAAAGATTCTTACATCACTAATCCCCGTAATGTCTCTAGTACTGACTGGTGGTTCTTCCTGTATTTAAAATAGTACAATATTATAATAGAGCCTTAAAAAGAAAGATGTGAGACCATTTTACTTTCACAAAAAACATGGGTGATCTAGAATCTGGCCTTCAGTGGAATATTTTTTTACCGTTTTCTGGACTAGCTCACACAGACCAGACTATTTGAGGGCACTTTTGTCTCCTGTTTTGTTTCAGATTAGTTAGAGGGGCAGAGCAGTGTAAGGCACTGGATTAAGGCTCCAGTTTCTTTGAAAAATGACAATTTTATTTTGACAAATAGTGCTCTCAAACAGGCGGCATGGTGGCTTAGTGGTTAGTACGTTCACCTCTCAGTGCTAGGGATTCCCAGTCTGGGTGGATCTGGGTGGAGTTTCCATGTTTTCCCCATATCCGTTTGGGTTTCCTCTGGGTTGAGTTCTCCAAATTGCCCCATATATAGTGTGTTTGTGTGAGTGTGTGCCCAGTGATGGATTGGCACCCTCTCCTGGGTGTATCTGCCCAGCGCCCGAAATGTTCTCCCCTGGAGGGGCATGGGAAACTCCCCCCCTGCGACCCTAATATAGGATAAAGTGGAAGATGATGGATGGATGGAGTTCTCTTAAACAGTGTTTTTGGTGTGAGCTAGGTTCCCCTTGCCCATCCAGGAGAAAATGTTATGGGCACTGGGCAGATACACCCGGGACAACTCTTTATGGGGCAATTTGGTGAATTCAATTGACTTGATTCAAGTTTTTGGACTGTCGGAGGAAACCCACGCAGACACAAATAGAACATGGAAACTCCACCCAGATTGGGAATTGAACCAGGAATCCCTAGCACTGAGAGGCGATCGTGTTAACCACTAAGCCACCCTGCTGCCCACTAATCAACATAGATTAATTATTTTTTAATGACATATCAGTGAGAGCTTTATATCATTGAGTTTGGCTTCCTATAAACTCAACTCAATCTGATCTCTTAGAATAATCTCAGATATTTAAAAGTGTTTTTAAGTTAATGATAAAATGCTTACTTACTAAAGTCCACTAAAGAAAGCTACAACAGTTGGAGCAGGTTAATGAGAGATGTCGCGAAACTTGAAATTATTTTGTTAATTTTAATACTATGACTATACTATCAAACAGTAAACACATCCAGATGCTTATTTCTAATTGTACAAAATAACCTTTACAATACTGATTAATTAATAAAAAACAACTGTGAAGCCAGCCAGGAGTCAAACCTAGAACCTTCTGATGCATAGCATGAGTCATTGCACCACTGGCTCAGGCTTGCCTCACTATAGGGATATGGGATGCCATAATGCCCTTTCAAATGTCTTTCATTGTTTCAGACTTTGATGAAAAAGCAGTGTTTTCCAACGTTTGCAAATTATTATTTTGCCAGACAATCATGGGGCCTAAAAAAAATTCAAGCTTTCACAACCAGCAAGGTAAACCTCAAAAATTCCTATAACGGAATTCTAACTGCCAGCAGAGCGCGCATTTTAGCAATTTTTCTTGTCAATACAGTGATTTAACTATAGTGCTAATAAGTTTTAACAATATCTAGACAAACTTTAGAATATTTGATCAAAGTTGGGGTAGGTTATTTTCAGGGTTATTGAGATCTATCCTTTTTGTTATAATAATGCAAAAAAAATAAAAATACAAATTCTACACAAGAATGTTAATGCCACACGATATGTAAACCTTACAAAACAATTTCAATAGGATCATTCTCAGTTAGTATGGAATGTTCCATGCTTATACATATGTGGAGAACAAAAAGCTGAAATCCTACAACACTTTACATTTTGGAGCAGTTTCAGCTTTTCATGTTAACAGATTTAAAACTGATTTAGGTGAAGAGTTTTGGGAGATCTGGCAACTCTGTTAGTTGTTCTGTTCATCTTTATCTTACATTTTTTTTGTTTCTGTGCATAGTAAAAAAAAATCCTCGATACATTACAAGAATGTTAATGCCACAAGACATGTATTCCTTTCAAAAAAGTTTCAATCCAATCATTCTCAGTTACGATGGAATGTTCTATGTTTATTCATATGTGGAGAACAAAATGCTGAAATGTTGTTCTGTTCATCTTTATCTTACATTTTTTTTTTTGTTTCTGTGCATAGTAAAAAAAATCCTCGATACATTAATGGTGGACACAAAGATGTGTATTTCATGTGAAATCATATAGTCTGCAGACTGTGAAAATCTGATTAATTTTTTTATGTAAATGAAGTTTTAAAGACTTCATGTTGTTGTTTCGGGTTACACCCAGGACAGGACTCAAATCTATTGCTAGGCACAGACTCACACACACAACAAACACACCCTATATGGGGCAATTTGGAGCATTCAATTTACCTTGATATTTTTAGACTGTGGGAGGAAATTGAAACAACCCAATTAAAAGAAAGCCAGCCAGGTTGGTTATGTGGTAACAAAATCAACTATTAAACAAAGCGCTAGTGCTTCAATCCCACACATGAATCAGAATACTTTGTTAATCTCATGAGGGAAATTACAGTTTTACAGATGCTTCATTTGTCTTGTTACATTTACATTTACATTTAGTCATTTAGCAGACGCTTTTATCCAAAGCAAATGAGAACACCACAAGTCAGAAGCCATGGAGAAAACCAACTATACTGTAAATTCATCAAACCTGATTGTTATTCGATGCTGCGGCCCCTCCTCCTTTTTTATTTATTTATTTTTTATTTTATTTTACTACAACAGGTATTTGTTAAAGAGATGCGTCTTCAGTAGTTTCTTAAACCTGTTTAGTGATTCTGCCTTACGGACAGAGTTGGGAAGATCGTTCCACCATTTTGCAGTGGTGAACGCCACGGAGTGAGAATTAGCTCCTCGGTGAGGTGGAATTGCCAGGTGGCAATCATCACTGGAGCGAAGTGAAAGAGTCGGAGTGTATTTTAAAAAGATAGAGTGAAGGTAGAAGGGGGAAGATACAGAAATGGTTCTGTATGCCAGAGTCAACGACTTGTACTGAATGCGAGCAGCTACAGGAAGCCAATGGAGGGAAGTGAGTAATGGAGTGACATGAGTTCGCTTGGGCTGGTTAAACACAAGTCCGGCTGCAGAGTTTTGAATTAGTTGAAGAGGTCTGATTGTGGAAGCTGGGATACCGGCAAGAAGTGCATTACAATAATCAAGCCGGGATAGAACTAGGGCTTGAACAAGCAGTTGGGTAGCATGTTCAGTCAAAAAGGGTCTGATCTTCCTTATGTTGTAAAGAAGGAATCGACAAGAACGGGCGGTTTTGATAACATGATCAGAGAGTTTAAGGTGGGACTCTATTGTAAAACCAAGGCTCCGGACCGAATCGGTTGGGGAGATTGTGGAACCATCTATTTGGAAGGTCAGGTTGTGATGGATTGATGGTTTAGCTGGGATAATGAGAAGCTCTGTTTTATCTAAGTTTAATTTGAGATGACGGGCCTTCATCCAAACAGATATGTGAGGCAGGCAGATACCAGATTTGAGATGGTGGTGTCATCAGGGGCAAAAGACAGATAAAGTTGAGTGTCATCAGCATAGCAGTGGTAAGAGAAACCATGCGCCTGGATGACTGTGCTCAGTGATGTCATGTAAATTGAGAAGCGTAGAGGACCAAGTACAGAGCCCTGAGGCACACCAGTGCGTACTTGGTGAGAGTTAGAGATCTCCCCATTCCATGACACTTTGAAGGTTCTTCCTGTGAGATAGGATCGAAACCATTCAAGTGTCGTACCAGAAAAGCCTAATTCAGCTAGAGTGGACAGTAGAATCTGATGATTTACTGTATCAAAAGCTTCAGAAAGGTCTAACAAAATGAGGACCGAGGATTGAGGTTTGCCTTTGGCAGATTTAAGTGAGTCAATTACAGAGAGCAATGCTGTCTCCGTGGAGTGACCACATCTAAAACCAGATTGATTGGGATCAAGGAGATTATTCTGAAATTTGTAGACCTGTGTGGATACCACCCGTTCAAGTGTTTTAGACAGGAAAGGTAAAAGAGAAACAGGTCTGTAGCTCTCGACCAAATTTGGTTTTTTGAGTAGGGGTTTGACTATGGCCTGTTTGAAACAATTTGGAAACGTCCCAGACATGAGAGAGGAGTTAATGATGTGTGTGAGAGCTGGTGTGATGGAGGAGGCGATGGATTGAAGAAGGTGGGATGGGATGGAATCAAGGGGGCAAGTAGTTGGGTTACTGGCAAGAAGAATTTTGCAGATGTCAGATTCTGTGACAGGGGAGAAGGAGGAGAGGGTTGGATGGCTGGATGTAGTGTTGTGGAAATGGTGAGTATGAAAGAGTTTGCTAATGCCCTCAATTTTTTCTGTGAAAAAAGTTGCAAAGACATCAGCTGACAGAGAAGTGTTAGGAGGGGGAGAGGGAGGAGTTAGTAGTAAGTTGAAGGTACTGAATAAGGTGCGGGCATCTGAGATGCATGTTACCTTGGACTGGAAGAACAAGGATTTAGCAGCAGTTACATCCTTCAAGAAAGTGGCAAGTGAGGACTGGTATGTTTCTATATCTGAAGACAGACCAGACTTACGCCATTTTCTTTCGGCGGAACGAAGAGAAGTACGTTGCTTCCGAAGCGTCTCCGTGAGCCAGGGACTGGATGGAGAACTGTGTGTTTTCCTGGTGGATTTTGGACAGACCTGATCAAGACATGAAGCCAAGGTGGAGCAGAATGTGCTTGATGCAGTGTTGGTGTCAAGGGTTAAGAAGTTACTGATGCTAGGAAGGGCATCTGTAACCAAGTCAGTAAAGAGTGTGTTAGGATTCGGCAAAGAAGTCAGCAAAGAGTGTGTTCTGTTATATACAGAAGTAGAGTAAAGTAGTTGTCTTAATTTCTCTTTGCTCTGCTTTTTGAGCAAAAATAAATGACTGAGATGCATGCAAGGAAATTTGTAAGGTCAATAAGCAGTAAGAAATGATCATCACTGTCGACACATTTGGCAATGAATAGCTTTCAACTTAAAAAATACACTACTCGCCCAACATGGGGCTCAAACCAACAACCCTGAAATTAAGAGTATTATGTATTACTACTACTACTACAACTACTACTACTACTACTACTAATATTATTATATTATTATTATTATTATTATTATTATTATTATTATTATTATTAGTTTCCATGTTCCCGCGTGGGTTTCCTCCAGGTTCTCCAGTTTCCTCTCACAGTCCAAAAAACATGAATCAAGGTTGATTGCATTCGTCAAATTGCCCCATATAGTGTGTGTCTGTGTGAGTGAGTGTATGTCCAGTGATAGATTGGTGCCCTGTCCTGGGTGTATCTGCCCAGAGCCCGAAATGTTCTCCCCTGGGTGGGCATGGGGACCCCTGGGGAGAACGTGATATGTTTTGTCTGTCCACTACATAATTCAATTACAACTAATACCTACATTAGACATTAGAAGAAAATCCAAAGAACAGAAAGATACAGTAAACAATAACTAACGTTTCCTTTACATTAAAAAAAAAAAACTTTCATGATATGGATTGTAAACAGAAGCAGAATAACATTCTTGGCCGTGTCATCTTGTTTTGTGGTTTCATGGTGTAATGGTTAGCACTCTGAATCCGGTGATCCGAGTTCAAATCTCGGTGGAACCTGTGTTGGCTTTTAAAATTGATTTCAGAATATTATTTAATAAAAAGAAAGGGCAAAAACTTTTAATTTACTGTAATTTACTGTCTTCATTCATTAAACTGTATTTTAAAGGCAAAAGTAATTTTACACCAGTTATTATTTAGAACAGTATTTTGATAATTAAATGTGCTGTTTTTTTTGTTGCTGAAGTAACTCAGTTGGGAGAGCATTAGACTAAAGGTTCCTGGTTCGAGACCAGGTTTTAGCTGAATTTAACAGCATGAAGAGTTTTGACTCTCCAGTTCAAAAATTTATAAAAATTAACACATACGCTAGACAAAGAAAATCAAAAGAACAGATTGAATACAGCAGAGCTGAACATTTTTATAAGCTGTATAATAAGGATTGCAGACAAAACTTGTTTCAGTGAAAGGTTTGTGTAAAAATGAAGAGTTTTATTATTGTTATTATTAGTGTTTTTACTATTTCAGCAGTTGTCTCTTTTAAAATAAACTTGATGCAGTCTAAAGAGTAGACTTTAAACCTTTTATGTTTTAATGTTTTATGTTTATGTTTAATAAAGATGTATATTCCAATAGTCAGTAGAGGAAGTTTAAGAAGAGAATGAAATGAACAGGACTATAAACTCAATAAATGTTGATCTTCTTGATGTAAATACTTGAATTTTTAAAAATTGTTTAATAATTTTTGTGAATAATCTAAACAATAACAAACCCCAACTTGATAGCACTATCTGTAAAAAAGATACCACAAAGAAAGATACCACAGTTGGAGCAGGTTTATCCTGAAACTTCAAAGTATTTTGTTCAATTTAATATTATGAGTATAATAATATAAAACAGTAAAAACTGCCCAGCGATGGATTAGCGCCCTGTCCTGGGTCTATCTGCCCAGCGCCCGAGACATTCTCCCCTGCATGGGCATGGGGAACCCCACCGCGACCCTAATAGAGGATAAAGCGGGAGATAATGAATGAAAAAAAAAACAGTAAAAACATCCAAATGCTTATTTCTGAACAAAAATTAATGATTCATTCAAAATAATGTTTGCCATGACCAGAGTTGCTGCAGGCACAATGCAGAGCACTGGGGCAAAAGAAAAATGAACGTCCAGCATTTTTGATGACATTTGAGTAATAGTAAAAGACTAATTTAAAAATGTTCCACCATCATTCTAATGTGCTTTATATTATGAATTATTGAATCTCTTGTGGCCGAGATTTTATCTATGATAAAGCTGCTAATGCAACAACATATTTGGGTTTCTATAGTGCCATTAAGAGCACTGTGTTTAATTAAAGCAAATATTTTAACATTAAAGGTTTTTATTTTTCATTATTTTTGAAACGTTATTTTAATTTCAAACCCAAACACTTTAGAGGTTTAGCTTTTAGATTAATTGATAAAAAAAAAATATTAATTGATTGTTAGGTGCAGCCATACTAACCGCGCTATGATCACGGCACCCCACAAAGCCCTTCCTACACCCTTTCATAAAACTGGATGTTAATGAAACAGCAGCAATTTTAAAAGAGCTTTTAAAGCTCTTATTTTGCCAATTGATCTCGGGACCTAAATCAAGCTCTCACATAGCAGGAACCCGGTTAAATTCCAAGGTGCAGGCCACAAATCCAAACTGCAAGACCACATGCTACACTGATACCATGTATGAACTTAATTTGATTGAGCTTAATTCTTTTCAATTTTACATTAGGGATGAGCTTTTAAATCAACTGCTATAGTTTAAGCTATTTGTCAGTGAAGTAAATTTAGAGAAAAAACTGTTTCTCTAACAATCAAATATTGCCATCTAGTGGCCAAATTACAGATCGAAGTTCATAAAAAAACTGCCACAACTGTTTATATGATCTTTCTATTATCCTTTCATTCATTCATTCTCCCAATTTATCCTCTATTACGGTCGCGGTGGTGTTCCCAATGCCCATCCAGGGGAGAACATCTGGGGCGCTGGACAGACAGACCCAGGACAGGGCACCAATCCATCGCTCGGCACACACTCACTCACACAGACACACTCTATATGGGGCAATTTTTTTGAGAATTCAATTGACTTGATCCATGTTTTTGGACTGTGGGAGGAAACCGGAGAACCCGGAAGAAACCCACGCAGACACGGGTAGAACATGGAAACTCCACCCAGATGGGGATTTGAACCGGGAAGACCTAGCGCTGAGAGGCAAACGTGCTAACCACTAAGCCACCGTGCCGCCCTGTTTCTATTAATCTGTGCTTTTTGATTTAAAATAAAGTTTTGTTTATCACGCATTGATAAGAAGGTGAAGCACTCATGTGAAGCGTGTGTGTTATTGTCAATAATGTCACTGCTGGACACACGGGCAAAAAGGGACAAAGGGGAAATTAGCTCAGATGAAAAAGGAAAATGGTTAAGGAAAATTCATGAATGGTTCTGAAAGGTTTCGTGATTTCGCCGAGTCACACCTGTGTGTTCAGTCACTTAAACGTCTTTGAGGAGTCCAGCAGATCCTTCACCAAAAATCAAAGTTGTGTCGCATGCTCGGGTGAAATCACCGGACTGAGAGCTCTCGGAACATAGGGAGGAACAAAACCATTCAGTCAAGCAAAGAGGTTTATTACCACACAAATTTTCAAAGAAAAGAAGGAGAAGTCCCTCTTTTTTTATACATAAACGGCCAATCCCTTTGCGCACAAGCAGAAGGGTGGACCCTTGATACAAATGAACAATTATACCAAATATGGTTTTATCTATCTTCTTCTGTCCTTGATGAACAGAAACAATAATCAGCATAGCATATTGGAACTTTAATCAGCATAGCACGTTCCTGTGGTCAGCGTTTGTATGAGAATAGTACGCGGCTCTTATCCTGTGAAGCAGAAGTGAGAACAGACAAGACGTACAGTTCCTAGAATACTGTTTAAACTTAAAATGAACTAATGACTTCTTGACCTTTAGCTTTTATGCACAGATAGATCAGACACAGAAATAATAAAAATCTTTCAGGTTCCTTGGAAAATTAACAATTCTTTTGGCCACAATATCAAGTCTGTACATTTTTAACTTGAAAAATTGATTACAATTTAAAATAGTTTTAAGTAGTGGTGTTTGTTCTGTTGTTGTTGTCTGCTTCATTTCCCTGAGAAAGGTTGTTTGCCTTTAACACCACAACAACATTGAAAAGATCGCTGATACAGGGATCGAACCTATGACCTTGGCGTTATTAGCACCATGCTCTAACCAACTGAGCTAATCGGGAAAAATTCCAGGCAGTTCAATCATTTTCTGTCTAGATTCTGGGCTGGATTTGCATTGGAAAGATTATAGTGATCATGTTTGAGATGTATTGCCCTAAGAGAAGATTAAAACTTTCAGATTATGGGCAAATGCTCAAATGGTGGAGCGCTCGCTTAGCATGCGAGAGGTAGCGGGATCGTTACCTGCATTCTCCAAAGGCATATACAGACTAAACTTACCATCTACATAAACAGTAACCTTGTAGTGCACTCAATTGTACGTTACACCTTCAGAATTAAGACTATACTTTCAGGGATCACTTATATAGTTTGTAACTTGGAAATGTGATTACAAAGTGTTGTATCACCCTAACCATGATGAAGAATCAAGATACACTATTTTGAGCATGAATCAAATATGTAGTGATGAACTTGTTCATCTGCTTTATTTCTTTGATGAATGCTTCTTCTGCTTTTGGCAGAATTAAGGAAGTGTGTACGTTCAGAGTGATTATGATTTTCACAGTTTAAAACAGAAAAACTCATAATGAACATTATGTTATTTATTTGATTACTGTTTGTGTTAAGTTACCAATTATATTGATTACAGTTTTTCTCTATTACTTTAACACTTTTTGTGGTACTGCCCCTCATTTCTCACAAACTCTAAACAAAACACTCTTCTAAAGCTACATACACACAACCTCACAGTATCTTTTCAAAACCAACCCATCACACCAAAACAGTTGCTCATATGCTCAAAAGCAAACTTTGACACCACAATACCGCTCAAGGCCTGCGAAAATGTACACACTACTGAGCATCATTAACCACATTACCAAAACTGCCAGGATGCATTTGAGCAACCCTTAATTATTCTCAAATATGTATTGGGCATTTACTATAGATTTATGCATTTCATAGGAATAATGAATAATGCAGAAAATGCAGTAATATCACAACTCAATGCAGAAATGAGTACTGTGAACTCCATGGAGGATCCATTACACACAATAGATACAGTACAGTAACAATCAAAAACACAATGTTCAGGGTGTGATTTCTTTTATTACAGTACGTTGTACATGTAAATTGACACAGTATGTTGTATGTTGGCGGCACAGTGGCATAGTGGTTAGCACGTTCGCCTCTCAGCGCTAGGGATTCCTGGGTGGAGTTTCCATGTTCTCCCTGTGTCTGTGTGGGTTTTCTCCGGGTTCTCCGGTTTCCTCCCACAGTCCAAAAACATGGATCAAGTTAATTGAGTTCTCTAAATTGCCCCATATAGAGTGTGTCTGTGTGAGTGAGTGTGTGCCCAGCGATGGATTGGTGCCCTGTCCTGGGTGTATCTGCCCAGCGCCCGAGACGTTCTCCCCTGGATGGGCATGGGGAACCCCACCGCGACCCTAATAGAGGATAAAGCGGGTGATAATGAATGAATGAATGAATGAATGTTCTATGTTATGTTGTCTTCACTGCAGTGTAGCGACTGAAGCTATCCAACAAGTTAAACTCTGATACAAAAAAACAGGAGTCTGTACTGTAGTTAACATTTCACTGTTGTTTACTGAAGAATCCAGTATTACATATCAGAGTGAAAACTGCAATAAAACAAAATTTGATTTTTTTTTTAAACATAAAGTTCAGCTTCACATGAAGTCTCATGAATATCCTTGTAAATACATGTAAAATAAAAATGATCTTTTAAACTATTACCTTCTCTTTCAACTTTAAACTTAACTTATTCTATCAATTATTTAACTTAACAATGAATTTTACTTACGACTTTGCTTACTCACGGTCAGGAATACTTAAGTAGAAACTGATATTACAGACACTGTGAATAGTTTAAGAGATTTGGTTCTATAGATGACAAAAGCAACATTATATTAAATGAATACAAATGAAAATAAGTATTACATAAAAAACTATTTTGATATTTTATCTTGTAAAATACAATACACAATTTTACAGAATAATTAAATTTAACCTTTAGTTATAACAAAAATGTAAATACAGAGATAAAAGAAATAAAAGTGCCACATTCACACTGCAGATCTGCAGAGGAGACTGAACGTTAACCTGCCCATGTGTCACATTGGTTGCAGTAATTCATTTATGCCAGGTGGGGGCTCTACAATACAAGTTACTACATATACAGACTAAACTTACCATCTACACAAACAGTAACCTTGTAGTGCACTCAGTTGTACTTTACACCATCAGGATTAAGATTATACATTCAGGTATTATTTCTATAGTTTATAATGTGGTTGGAAAGTTTTGTGTCACTCTAACCAAGACGAAGAGTCAAGGTACTCTGTTTTGAGCATAAATCAGATATGTGGTGATGAATTAATTCTTCTACTTTTTTTCTTTGATTAATGTTGCTTTTGGCAGAATGGAGGAAGAGAGTATGTTCAGAGTGGTTGTGATATTCACATTTTAAAACAGAAAAACTCTTTATGAACATTTTGTTACTATATGTGTTAAGTTACCAATTGTGTTGACACAAGTGCTCAAAAATGAACAAGTAGCCTGTTAACATCATGCTTGGGTATTAAGAATACTTAATGAGGTTTTGATAATAGAAGTCAATGCTCACAAAAATCTCTTAAATTTTCCTGTAACAGTCTCATCTCATCATGTTCCATTTAATCCCAAACTAGGGACTTGGGTTGATGGGGGTTCCCCATGCCCATTTAGAGGGGAACATTTCAGGTGCTGAGCAGATACACCAAGGATGTAAGTTTAATTCCACATTCTGCATCTTCTTTATACTCTCTTTGCGTGTTTGGTTTTCTTTACCAGTGTAACTTTTTGCAGGAAGATATTGAACGAATGATTCTCATAAAGAATTTCCTTAAAATATCCGACTCTGGTGGGACTCGAACCCACAACCTTTGAATGACCACAATACCTTAGAAGTCCAATGCGCTATCCATTGATTTTCTAAATGAAATTGTGCACCTTTAGTTTCTGCACTCGCTGCATTTCTCAGTTCTCTCCATTAATTCTCACTCCATATTGTTCAGCACTGCTAAATGGTGGAATGATCTCACATTTACATTTGGTCATTTAGCAGATGCTTTTATCAAAAGCAACTTACAAATGAGAGAACAAGTCAGGAGTTAAGGAGAAAGCAGCTACACTAGAGTATTATCAATCCTGATCATTATCCAATATGTTTAAAGTGCCTTGATCATTCCCATTTTTTAATTTATTTATTTTGTCTATAATGCTGAGACGTTTAGCATCTTCAAGAAACAAAACATTTATTTTCTGAAAGCACTTAAAAAAACGTGAGACAATAAAGGATTTGTAGGGAGACATTTTAACATCATTATGGAGTTTATTAATTTATTATAATATTAGTAAAAATAAAATTTTAAAAATAAAATTTTAATATTAGATTTTATAATAAACACCCTCATTATAAATTCAGGGGTTTTTACCTGAGTATGAAGATGAAAGGTTTATGAACAGCTAAAGGCTGAACTATTGTATTCTATTAGTACGGATAAGTGATTATTTTGTTGAACTAAGATTTTATTTACACAGACTGTAAAATATTAAATCATAAAACACTGTAAGGACTGTAACTGTGACTTTAGTTTACTGAAGCTACATGTCTGCACTCTACTGGGTTCTTGTCACGTTCTGGAGAAATAGTTGATTCACAAGTAACAGAATTCACATTGACAATTGTTAAATAGATTAGATATAAAGCTTAGTATATTTATTATTATTACAAAGAAGGGGTGGCACGGTGGCTTAGTGGTTAGCACGGTCGCCTCTCAGCACTAGGGATTCCCGGTTCAAAGTTTCCATGTTCTACCTGTGTCTGTGTGGGTTTCCTCCCGGTTCTCCGGTTTCCGGTTCTCCGGTTTTTCCGGTTCCCGGTTCTCCGGTCTCCCACAGTCCAAAAACATGGATCAAGTCAATTGAGTTCTCCAAATTGCCCCATATATTGTGTGTTTGTGTGAGTGTGTGCCCAGTGATAGATTGGCACCCTGTCCTGGGTGTATCTGCCCAGCGGCTGAAACGTTCTCCCCTGGATGGGCATGGGGAACCCCCGCGCGACCCTTGTAGAGGATAAAGGATAATCTTCTTTATATCTGCAAATAAGTTCCCTTATGTTGATATAAGATATGTAGTCTTTATCTTTGTGTAAGACTCACACACACTAATACATTTTCTGACTTTGTACCAATATAGTTAAATTGGAAGGGCATTAGAGTGAATATCTGAAGCTCCCTAAATCAATCCTGGGTTAAGGCAGATCTTGACATCTTTTGCCTGTGCACTACATACTTCAAAATTGAATAACAATTAATACCTACTTTAGACAAATTTAATATTAAAAAACAAGGATCAGTTGATTAATTAAAAATAAAAACAATTTTTATAGAAGCTTGCCGTGACCCAGATTCAACCCGCGTTTGCTGCAGCCACAACACAGAGTACTAACCACTATACGATTAGGGAACCCCAAGAGCAGCAGTTGCCTCAAGAGCAGCAGTTTATAGAACCCTTTGAAGTTCTAATTTTTCCAGTTGATCGTGGGGCTAAAAAACACAGTTTTCATATAGCGGGAGAAGCCTGCTAGATTTCTAGGTGACCAGTGAGTCAAACTTCTGAACCATAGTAAGGGAGAGATATTTGTTTTAATCTGATGTTGAGTGCATTTGGAAGTATGGCAGACTGAAATCTGAGGTTTGAACCATATTCGCCATAGTGCCCTTTCAAATGTTTTTCATTCATCCGGACTTTGATGAAAAAGCAGTGCTTTCCAACGTTTCCAAATTCTTACTTTGGTAGACATTCATGGGCTTTTACAAACAGCAATGTAAAAATAAAATCTTTCCCATACCGGGAGTTGAACCCGGGCCGCCTGGGTGAAAACCAGGAATCCTAACCGCTAGACCATATGGGACACAAAGTGCTTTTCTAAATTTGATTTAATTGAGCTGAATTGTTTTTGAGGTTCACTATTTGGAAAAAGATATAGTTCATCAAGCAACCAGTTCAACCATGAACACACATGCTGTTTGTCTAAAAAACTGAATGATAGATTTACATTAACATTCTGTTAATTAAGAACAACTAACAATTAAATCTTTCTAATAAACATACAATGACACCATATCACATAACAGACCAATTTGACAAGTATTCTCAGCGACAATATTTGTCCAAACAGAGCACTTGCAAGAAGAATCCCGGGTGATCTCAGTAGACTTGTTTGGTTCTCTCCGAAAATTTGGAACAGGACTTTAATAAAAACCAAATACTAAGAAAGCAGTTGATGTTTTGAAAATAATGAAGCTGATCCATAATAGATTAGTGTAAAGTATCATGACAGAATCATAACTACACTTAATAATATCAACATAAAATCAAAACACTGCATTAAAGAGTGTTTACAGTTTTATAAATAATTGTAGTTAATCTCTCACCTTGCATCATGTATTGTGCTGAATAACCACAGCATTAAAAACAGGCTTGAGCTATTTTAGAGTTTTAATTGTGACAGCAAACATAATATAAAATATAGTGTATGAGAATACTATATGTGACAGGTAGAAACATAGAGAAAATGGTAAGACATTTGTTAAAATTGGCTGTCTAATGGTAGCTGCCTTTACAGCATTATTGTCCCCTAGTGGCACTATACCGGCAAGAGTGGGGGGGGGGGGTATTTTTATTTGCATGCTGATTGCTCCCGGCTTCACACGGCATATAGTCTCGTGCAGGTGGCGCAAATTTGCGTTTGTTCTCATGGCGGCAAATTTGCGCTCCTGTCGGGAGGGTCACGTGTTCATGGTGAAGCTGCACGTTAATAACCTGTGTTGTAAACCACTGAGAAGACAACAGGGACGTGATAGTTATGCAGGTATAACTGGTTTTTCTGCTTAAAAGTTTTGTAAAGGCAGGCAGTCATGGTATTAAGGGTATTACTGTTGTTTTATAGTCATGTATTGTTGATTTTGAATTAATATTAACAAAGGGAGTTTCCAGCTTAGTTTATTAAAGATGTTTGTACTTATTTTAAAGGGAGATTGGAAGCTTCAGGCATCAGCTGTGTGGCTTTGCAGATGTTGGGTGGCAAGTACATGCCTTGTATATGCTATAGTGATATATGTAGCTAAAAGCACAGTTATTTAATTATTCTTATGCTTTATAGAGCATCTGAGAATATTCGGAAGTACTATGAAGTGAGATTGAGCTGTGTATTTCACCTGTTACAGTTAACTGGTATGTATAATTGGAGGTACTTGGCCTTAGTGGGTCAGTGTTCATGTTGTGTGTGTGGCTAATTATCACTTGTGCTTTCTAGGTTTGTGCAGCCAGCAACAATAGCCACTGTTTTCTTTCCCATATTTTCCTTTTATCTCCGCATTAGGCCTATATTCTTTTAAATAGTTAATAAAATTGAATTTTAGCATTTTACTTAGACATTTTGACCCAGGGTGGCCCTTAATACTTACTTATACTCTTTGGTTAATCTGGTACCTGATAACTTAAAACAAATAAAGGAAATATTAGGATTGTCACCTTAAAAGGTGGTACATTCATTCATTCATTATCTCCCGCTTTATCCTCTTTTAGGGTCGCGGTGGGGTTCCCCATGCCCATCCAGGGGAGAACATCTCAGGCGCTGGGCAGATAGATCCAGGACAGGGTGCCAGTCTATCGCTGGGCACACACCCACTCGCACTCTATATGGGGCAATTTTGAGAATTCAATTGACTTAATCCATGTTTTTGGACTGTGGGAGGAAACCAGAGAACCTTGAGGAAACCCACGCAGACACGGGGAGAACATGGAAACTCCTCCCAGATGGGGATTCGAACCAGGAATCCCTAGTGCTGAGAGGCAAACGTGCTAACCACTAAGCCACCGTGCCGCCAAGAGGTAGTACATATTCAGCCTATTTAATTCGGTTTTATTTTCCTCCCATATTGGATTTTGCAGTGTCACGTTTGGTTTATCTCTATTTGATTAGGGTGGACTATTTGAAGTGTATTTATTTAATTGTCTCTTTAATTAACTTAATTTGTGTGTATTTGAGTATGGGGGTTAACCCCAGGCTGACGTTGTGATTCTTTGTCCTTCTGAATGTTTCCTTGATAACTACTGGTTTTATAATTAATATAGGCCCTGATTTTTTACTATGGTGAAGTCATTTTATACCTGGGTTTGATATTGCTCTGATGTTTTAATCTGTTTCCTAATCCTTAATAAATTTGTTAATATCAGCCTCATAACATTTCTGTGTGCCTTATTTAGATAATGTCTTGGGTTAGCTACTGAGTAGCGATTGAATAAGGTAACCAGGGGTCACATTAATTTTATTATTAAATAAACATTTCGTTTTACAAAAATAAGACAAAATAAATAAACTAACGCATTATTTTTCACAGACAATCAGACGTCTTCACAGGAAGATGTGCATACGGATGTTTATCAGAACGCTGAATGTAACTCACCAGCCTGAAAACGGTTTAAAGGTAAATCATATGAAAATTATAATTTAATGTGTTTATATTGTGCCAAATAGTTGTTTTCATAATCTTTACATTTTTCCTGATCACAGATTTTAACATCGGTGAGCAGAAGCCATTTGACGACGTTTTTTGGACTGAAGAATTTCTAAGAGAGTGGGACGCTACCGGATTTCCCGAAGAAGATTGCCAAACGGCGGAACAAATCGCGCAACAACAGCCGACCTGGGCCGCTGAAGGGTCTCCGTGTGACATTCTTCAAACGGCCGAACAACCGGCGCAGGAACAACCGGCGCAGGAAAACATTAAAAAATGTTTTCCTGCAGCTCTGAAAAGAATAGTTTAACTAACAACAGTGGAGTAGCAGACATTACAAAATTGTAAAGACCCATTATTCATTTTCTGATGATTTAAACTCCAACATCACAATATATATCATATATTAATATTTGTTTAATGTAGGTTCATTAGTTTTCATTTAACTAGTACCAAATAGCGCAACGTACACTACATATGTGCTCTTGTTATCTGTGTAGGGTATAAACTATGAAGTGCACCCTGTTACCAAACAATAGCATTTGACATTCTGCCCGGGAATGAAACAAAATGCAACTGAACAAATGTAAACAGGTAAACTAGATTTTATTTTACAGATTCATTTGAGTATAATTTTAAGTGTAAAACAGTAAACTATAAAACTATTCCTATATTTTCAAACAGTAAATTTAAAGTTACTGGATGGATTGGCGCCCTGTCCTGGGTGTATCTGCCCAGCGCCCGAGACATTCTCCCCTGGATGGGCATGGGGAACCCCACTGTGACCCTAATAGAGGATAAAGTGGAAGATAATGGATGGATGGAAGAAGTGTATTATACAACAACTCTTCAGTTATCGGATCTGAAATATGTGAGTGAGAGTGTTCCCAGTGCCCCTGGATGGGCATGGGGAACCCTGCCGTGACCCTAGTAGAGGATAAAGGATAATCTTCTTTTCATTCATTATCTCCCGCTTTATCCTCTATTAGGGTCGCGGTGGGGTTCCCCATGCCCATCCAGGGGAGGACGTCTCGGGCACTGGGCAGATACACCCAGGACAGGGCGCCAATCCATCGCTGGGCACACTCTATATGGGGGCAATTTTGAGAATTCAATTGACATGATACATGTTTTTGGACTGTGGGAGGAAACCGGAGAACCTGGAGGAAACCCACACGGACAGGGGGAGAACATGGAAACTCCACCCAGATGGGGATTCGAACCGGGAATCCCTAGCGCTGAGAGGCGAACGTGCTAACCACTAAGCCACCGTGCCGCCATAATCTTCTTTATATCTGCAAATAAGTTCCCTTATGTAGATATAAGATATGTAGTCTTTATCTTTGTGTAAGACTCACACACATTAATACATTTTCTGACTTTGTACCAATATAGTGAATTTGGAAGGGCATTAGAGTGAATATCTAAAGCTCCCTAGATCAATCCTGGGTTAAGGCAGATCTTGACATCTTTTGTCTGTGCACTACATACTTCAAAATTGAATAACAATTAATACCTACTTTAGACAAATTTAATATAAAAATCAAGGATCATAAAATAAAAACATTTCTTAAAGAAGCTTGCCATGACCCAGCCACAACAGAGTACTAACCACTATACGATTACGGAACACCACTTTGCCCCAAAAGCAGCAGTTTATAGAACCCTTTTAAGTTCTAATTTTTCCAGTTGATCGTGGGGCTTAAAAACACAGTTCTCACATAGCAGGAGAAGCCTGCTAGATTTTTGGTGACCACTGAGTCAAACTTCTGAACCATAGTAAGGGAGGGATATTTGTTTTAATCTGATGTTGAGTGCATTTGGAAGTATGGCAGACTGAAATCTGATCAGTTCAAATGTTTTTCATTCATCCGGACTTTGATGAAAAAGCAGTGCTTTCCAATGTTTCCAAATTCTTACTTTGGTAGACATTCATGGGCTTTTACAAACAGCAACGTAAAAATAAAAACTTCCCCATACTGGGAGTTGAACCCAGGCCACCTGGGTGAAAACCATGATTCCTAACCGCTAGACCATATGGGACACAAAGTGCTTTTCTAAATTTGATTTAATTGAGCTGAATTGTTTTTGAGGTATTTGGAAAAAGATATAGTTCATCAAGCAACCATTTCAACCATGAACACACATGTTGTTTGTCTAAAAAACTGAATGATAGATTTACATTAACATTCTGTGAATTAAGAACAACAAACAATTAAATCTTTCTAATAAACATACAATGACACCATATCACATAACCGACCAATTTGACAAGTATTATCAGCGACAATTTATCCAAAAAGAGCACTTGCAAGAAGAATCCCGGGTGATCTCAGTAGACTTATTTGGTTCTCTCCGAAAATCTGGAACAGGACTTTAACAATATTTATACCAAATACTAAGAAAGCAGTTTTTTGAAAATAATGATGCTGATCCATAAAAGATTAGTGTAAAGTATCATGATAGAATCATAACTATAATTAATAATATCAACATGAAATCAAAACACTGCATTAAAGAGTGTTTACAGTTTTATAAATAATTGTAGTTATTCTCTCACCTTGCATCATGTATTGTGCTGAATAACCACAGCATTAAAAACAGGCTAGAGCTATTTTAAAGTTTTAATTGTGACAGCAAACATAATATAAAATATAGTGTATGAGAATACTATATGTGACAGGTAGAAACATAGAGAAAATGGTAAGACATTTGTTAAAATTGGCTGTCTAATGGTAGCTGCCTTTACAGCATTATTGTCCCCTAGTGGCACTATACCGGCAAGAGGGGGGGGGGTATTTTTATTTGCATGCTGATTGCTCCTGGCTTCACACGGCATATAGGCTCGTGCATGTGGCAAATTAGCGTTTGTTCTCGTGGCGGCAAATTTGCGCTCCAGTAGGGAGGGTCACGTGTTCATGGTGAAGCTGCACGTTAATAACCTGTGTTTTAAACCACTGAGAAGACAAGATTAGTGTAAAGTATCATGACAGAATCATAACTATACTTAATAACATCAACATGAAATCAAAACATTGCATTAAAGAGTGTTTACAGTTTTATAAATAAGTGTAGTGAATCTCTCACCATCCATCATGTATTGTGCTGAATTACCACAGCATTAAATACAGGATAGAGCTATTTTAGAGTTTTAATTGTGACAGCAAACATAGTATAAAATATAGTGTATGAGAATATTATATAAACACATCCAAATAATTTTTTCAGATATAAAGAAAAAACTTCCAAAACTGATCAAGAATGTCTAGAATCTTCTGTTAATAATCTAGAACCTTCTGACACATTGCCAAACAAGTTATTCATTGCGCCACTGGCCAACACCAGTCATGGAAATTAAGTTTGGAGGATTATTTGTTTTAATCTGATCTTCAGCACATTTGGAATTATTGCAGATTGTAATTCACCAAAAGGGTGGCACAGTGGCTTAGTGGTTCGCCTCGCAGCGCTAGGCAGGGGTGTTTTTTAGGGTTAAGAAACATCAGGGGCTTTAGCCCGAATCCCTTATTCCCCCTCTGTCCTCTTTAAAAACTGCCCATTCATGAGTGTATTTATCCATTTTTCAAACTGTTATTACATTCATTTTGTTTGATCATTCATTAGTTATATTGGATAAAATTAAATTACATATGAAATATTTCTCCATGCAGCAAATTGTACTCCTTTTTCACCGTACAACACTCGTAAAAGAGCAGGCATAAAGGATTGCCTTCGGGGTTTGGTATGTGTGCCTATTTATCTGTCCAGTCGTTATTAAATTGTCTCTTTTCCGTCTCTTCTTTGACAGCGCCATGCTTCTCAAGCGAGTCTGTTTTGGAAACAATTGAAACATGCCGCAAATAGACACAACGTGCCGTAAAGCGCCACACAGTGTCGTAAAATATTGCATATAAAAATGTAATTTATTTTTGCAGCGATTTATCAAATATTTATTATTATTTATGGGGAGATGGCCCGCGGGCCGGCCCAAATTCTTTAAAGGGCCAGTTCTGGCCCGCAGGCCGCCAGTTGAATAGCCCTGCTATAGACCATAACATCTTAGTTGATAGATTAGAAAAAACTACAACACTCCAGTGGTTTAAATCCTACCTGACAGATCGATATCAATTCACCTATGTTAACAACCAACGTTCTGATCTTGCGAAAGTTAAATATGGTGTCCCGCAAGGGTCAGTTCTGGGTCCACTCCTATTTGCATTATATATGCTTCCATTCGGATCAATTATTAATAAACATGGAATCAGTTTACACTCATATGAAGATGATACACAGTTATACATTTCAGCTAACTCTAATGATGTTCGTTCAGTCAGTAAGCTCATGGACTGCATCCAAGATATTAAAATATGGATGTCAAATAAGTTCCTACTGCTAAATTCTGATAAAACTTATATATATATATATATATTAGCTATATGGGTCGTGTTTACCTCCCTTTCCTCCAGATCTCGTGCTGCTTGACGGTGCTGTTCTGACCAGATTTGCATTGTTTGTCTTGGTGGCCATGCCCTTAACATGTGTCCGCGTGCCCGATTGGTTGACATTCAAACAGCCCGCCTCTCCCCCGATAACAGACAACACAGCCATCCAATACCAGATTCTAAAACACACATTTCAAAACTGAAGTCTGACTTTCAATAACAATGCGGGACCTGTGAAAAGTAACAAAATGGCGTGACTGTCCGCACAAAGCGGGACATCTGGTCATTCTATGCTCAATGAGGGAAAACTAAGAGCTTGTTACAGAAGGAGAACTAGAGAAATGTATTATTACAGATTTTGTCCACTTGGTGGGCAAAAGTCACTGACTATGCTAAGAGGTTGTGCATCGTCATAGTTGATTTAATGTCAAGTTTTGCTGTTTAACAGTTCAGAATTTCATCAACACAATAACACAGGTTTATTTGATTCAAATCACTTTAATCACACTTGCAGCTTCATGATTTAAACAATGAGAATTATTGAAATAGAAACAATCAGGTAATTGAGTTGACAGATTAGACAGAATATACAGATAAAAAGAAAACAAATTGACATTAGATCCATGGGCTGTAAATTAAGAATGATTTGATTTTTCTTGAAGTGTCTTTTAACCCTAAAATATATACACCAAAAAAAAAAAAAAACTCTCCTGCTTTTGACTGATGAAATAGAGTTAACACCTTAAATCATAACAAATATGAACAGTTTTGAATAAACAGGTTTTTTAAAAAAAAAAAAAAAAAAAAAAACCTTTTTAAACCATCACAAAAGCTTGTGTCAGAAGTGGGATTTGACCGCTCAGCCATATGACATGGTCAACCTCCAGTAACTCGATCATGAGAGTTAGAACTTTAAAACTGACTTTATTTAATCTTGATGACTGTTCAACATAAAGGCAGGTTCATATATGTATATAAGATCCATTGAACCTCAGCAGCATGTTTGAATGCATCTTAGACTACTGAGATTGAGTTCCTTGTTATATAGAAAAGAATCAAACTGCTCAACTGGAGCTGAACATTTTGTACAACAGGGTTAAGATTAAGCTCGTCAACATAACTAAAGCTAATTAGATGGTAGATTTAGTAACATTACTGAAAGTATAAACATAATTGAACCATTTTAGTAAATTATAAACAGTGCAGATTTATTCAAGTCAAGCAACAAACAAGTGATACAGTGGATGACAGCATTGCTAGAACACACAGGATGATCACTTAACCTTTAACAGCACTATTAAAGCTTGGCAGAGTAACAGAGGAGCTACTGGATGTTCCTGGGGTATTGAAGTTCAGCCGGTTAATGGGGAACCTCACAACCGAGGCCTGTGCAGAAGCATCACTTGACTGGCTAGGGACAAAACTTAAGCTGCTTGTGGCTCCTGGAGAAGAGAAGGGGACACCACTTGGAGGGTTGGACGGGGCAGCAGGAAGAACCACAGAGGCACTACCCTGAAGCACAGATTGGAAAGGACCAATTGACTTCCAGGTGTCTTGTGAAGGAAGCAAGTCAACAGAAAGTGGCCTGCCAGAAACTACAGATGAAGGTCTTGAGGTCCAGCTCAGGGATGAAGATCCAGTAGCAGAGTTAGATGTGGAGACAGCTGATGGTTGGAAAGTTGAACCCAGGCCAGTACTCTGGAACATGGCATCAGATGATGTAG
>JAFMOC010001068.1:0-44352 GCA_019802505.1 Corydoras sp. C115 | reverse complement strand
TGGGTGTTTGGGTTGGGTTTTTTCACATTTTTTATTTGATTTTCACCCAATGTCATGTCGTTCTGTTTGTTCCCCATTTTTTGTTGGTGTCCCTACACCAATTTTTATTTAAAGTTAACCTTTTTGGATTTTATCCCGGTGTCTTGGACTCTCCTTCCGCGCAAAACCACAGGCCGTGGACCGACGCACGTAATTTTCCCCGCGTGGTCGGTACCCGGGAACGCCCACTAGGCGCGAGCGGCTGAACGCAGCTCTATCCCCGCGTTAGCCGCCCCTACTTCCGGGTCAGAACGGACGATCTCTGACAAGAGGTGGGCAAGAATAATAAAAAAGAGGTGGGCAGGAATAATAATGTTAATAAATAGAGATAATAAAATACCTTTAAAGTTTCTTTTATTTTACCTGAATCAATTAAAATTATTTTACAACGTCAATAACAATATCATGGAAATAAAACAAAAATGTATGTGTGTAACGGCCGTGGGGTTTGTTTGTTTTTGGGTTCTGTGTTTGTGTTCCTGTGTTTAGTTAATTAGCTTCGCAGGTTCATTGGGTGTTTTTGTGCACGTGTTGGGATATGTTAAGGTATTTAGTTCCGGGGTTACATGTCGTCCATGCGCGTCTTCGTTTTATGTTACACTTGTCCATTGTACCTGTGTGTTTGGTTTTTTGAGCACCGTTAATAAAATTCCTTCTTTCGTTCTACCTGCGTGCCTGGCTCCCTTCTGCGCGTTAGAGCGCCGCAGCTCTGCGCTGTATTTGCGCAGCCGCGTTCAGTTCCAGGTGGACTTGTGTGACAATGTGCATGTTTTATTCATGTGTATTAACCTTTAATTACAATTATTTAAAATATATTTTTTATATTTATTTGTGTTTTTGCTTTCAAACTGATGCTACAATAAGTGAAAATATGTTATTACAATGTGTAATATTGGAACATATTCAGGAAAAATTTGGGACAATATGAAAAATGTAAATAAATTACTTAAATATGAATTACGAATGAACCCAAGATTTCAAAATCAAAATCATTTAATTTGCTTATTAATTGCTGCATTTCAGTCCTACAACACATTCTAAACAAAGTTGGCACTGGGGCAATTCAGGGCTAAAAATAAGGTCCAACGTGGTTATGTAAGAGGTGCCTAGGGCACCTGTCACCTGTGTTGTGTTTCGTCCCGTTCATTTGAGTTAATTAACGTTCTGTGCTCGTTAGTTTAGTTAATTAACTCCGTTTTGTTATTGGTCTGTCTTGTGCACGTGATCGGGTGTCCTTTTGTATTTATGTCCATTGTTTCGTGTCTTTGGTGCTGGTCGTGTTTTCTTTGTCACATAGTCTTTTATGTACCTCATGCTTTTTGGTGTCCTGCACCTTAAATAAATCTGTTCTCGCTACCTGCGTGCCTGGCTCCCTTCAGCGCGGTAATACGCCGGTTTTGCGCGTCCGATGCGCTTCCGCTTCTGCCGAGGTAGACTATCGTGACATAACGACCAGCCAAGGAAATTTGGGGAGTCCAGAGCCCAGGTAAGCTTTTTCTAAATTTTTCTTTGCGGGGGGCATGTAGCCTCGTACTCGCGGCGCGTTCCGCTGTGTCCGCGAGTGCGCTGCTATGCCGCCGTCCCGGAGCCGTAAGGACGGCCCGAATTATGTAATGTCTATGTGGGATTATGATTCCGATGTGAATGGTTGTGGAGGTACGGGTACGAAGCGCTCTGCGCTGAGGAGGGTTTGGACTTGGTTCCGATCTCCGATGACGAGGGCGAATCGTACCTGTATGGGCATATTCTGCCCATACGGACCCTCCTCAACTCTGAGGAGTTCTGGACGGACGCTCCGGTCCAGTTTGTTAAAACCCACGTGGCGAGATCCGGACGCAGAGCGCGCCGGCGCGGTGCTAAGTCACGGCGTGCGCGCTGCGCGGCTGCCGAGCGCGGTACGTGTGCCGCGGGGCAGTCACGTGACGCATCAGCGCCGGACCGCGCGGTGTCTGGATCGCGCTGCGAGGGGGCGGTACCGGAGCCAACACTCGGGGGGGTAAATGTGGATCCGTGTCCCCCTGTCTCGTGTGTCCAGTCCGTCTTCCCCACGTCTGATATGTCAATGTGTTTGGGCAATGCGGGGGGTGTGTATATGTTCTGTGTGCAGGATGGAGCGCCCGAGGTGCCGGCCGAGGTCCGCCCAGTGTGCGTGCCCGCCGAGGTCCTGCGAGGGTGTGAACCCGCAGAGGTCCGCCCAGCGTGCGTGCCCGCCAAGGTCCAGCCAGCGTGCGTGCCCGCCGAGGTCCTGCCAGCATGCGTGCCCGCCGAGGTCCTGCCAGCATGCGTGCCCGCCGAGGTCCTGCCAGCATGCGTGCCCGCCGAGGTCCTGCCAGCATGCGTGCCCGCCGAGGTCCTGCCAGCGTGCGTGCCCGCCGAGGTCCTGCCAGCGTGCGAATCCGCTAAGGTCCAGCCAGCATGCGTGCCCGCCGAGGTCCTACCAGCACGTGTGCCCATCCCGAAGTCCGTGGGCGTCACGCCGCCCATCCCGAAGTCCGTGGGCGTCACGCGCCGCCCATCCCGAAGCCCAGGGGCGTCACGCCGCCCGTACCGAAGCCCAGGGGCGTCACGCCGCCCGTTCCGAAGCCCAGGGGCGTCACGCCGCCCGTTCCGAAGCCCAGGGGCGTCACGCCGCTCGTACCGAAGCCCAGGGGCGACACGCCGCCCGTTCCGAAGCCCAGGGGGCCGCACGCCGCCGCCCAGCCCGAGCAGCAGGGGCCGCACGCCGCCGCCCAGCCCGAGCAGCAGGGGCCGCACGCCGCCGCCCAGCCCGAGCAGCAGGGGCCGCACGCCGCCGCCCAGCCCGAGCAGCAGGGGCCGCACGCCGCCGCCCAGCCCGAGCAGCAGGGGCCGCACGCCGCCGCCCAGCCCGAGCAGCAGGGGCCGCACGCCGCCGCCCAGCCCGAGCAGCAGGGGCCGCACGCCGCCGCCCAGCCCGAGCAGCAGGGGCCGCACGCCGCCGCCCAGCCCGAGCAGCAGGGGCCGCACGCCGTTGCCCAGCCCGAGCAGCAGGGGCCGCACGCCGCCGCCCAGCCCGAGCAGCAGGGGCCGCACGCCGCTCGCCACGCCGCCAGGGGGCGTCCGCCTCGCCACGCCGCCCGATGGGGGCGTCCACCGGACCACGCTGCCAGAGGGCGTGGCCCACTCCTCGTCCGACGGGGGCGCCCGCCTCGCCACGCAGCCAGAGTACGTGGCCAACTCCGCGCCCGACGTGGGCGTCCACCGGACCACGCAGCCAGTGGGCGTGGCCCACTTCTGATCTGACGTTGCAGCCAAAGGGCGTTCGGCATGCCTCACCCGCAGAGGGCGTCCACCCGAGGGCGCCTTCCAAGCCCCGCTCAAGGAGGGCGGAGGACCCCCCCCCCCCCCCCGGGACTGTTTTTTTTTCTCTTGGTCGCGTCACTCCGTTGTGCGACCGCTGGGGCGGGGTAATGTAAGAGGTGCCTAGGGCACCTGTCACCTGTGTTGTGTTTTCGTCCCGTTCATTTGAGTTAATTAACGTTCTGTGCTCGTTAGTTTAGTTAATTAACTCCGTTTTGTTATTGGTCTGTCTTGTGCACGTGATCGGGTGTCCTTTTGTATTTATGTCCATTGTTTCGTGTCTTTGGTGCTGGTCGTGTGTTCTTTGTCACATAGTCTTTTATGTACCTCATGCTTTTTGGTGTCCTGCACCTTAAATAAATCTGTTCTCGCTACCTGCGTGCCTGGCTCCCTTCAGCGCGGTAATACGCCGGTTTTGCGCGTCCGATGCGCTTCCGCTTCTGCCGAGGTAGACTATCATGACAGGTTACATAACAATGTGTTATGTAATTATGTAATTAGTGTTATGTAATTTTACCTGAATCAATTAAATTATTTTACAACATCAACAAATCATGGAAATAAAACAAAAATGTATGTGAATGTTTTATGCATATGTGTATTAACCTTTGAATTATTTGAAATATAATTCTATATTTATTTGTGTTTTTTATTTCAAACTGATAATTGTGAAGTGAAAATTGTTAATTTGGTCATAACACATACAATAAATACAAATATAGGAATGTAGCAAACATGTTTTTGTCCTATTATGTCTGAGTTAGTTGTATGTAAAAAAGTTAGTTGTATGTAAAAAAAAAATGACTAAATGTATGTAGGTTAATGAGTACTAATGTGTTAATGTGTTAAAGTCATCTTCTCAGTAACAGTAAGAATTATAGAGTAAACCTTTTTCGTTTCATACATTAAAAAATTCTACTGGTCACAGTACCTGGAGAAGTTTTAGTCAACTTAAATTCTATTCTAAATCAAGGGAACATGTTTTTTTCCCAACATTCAATATGTAATAAATTAGAACATATGTAAGAAAAAGTTGGGACAATATAAAAAATGCAAATACATTTGCAGTGTTACTTAAATATGAATTAAGAATGAACCCAAGATTTTTATGTTTTGTCGAATTAATTTAATTTAATTATTAATTCCTGCATTTCAATCCTACAACATATTCTAAAAAGTTTAGACTCTGTGCAATTCAGGGCTAAATATATGGTTTGAAAATGATGTAAAGTTTACAGAGGATTGTAATCATGATTTAGATTTTAAAAAGCAGCATGAGAAGAAAAAAATGGCAATTCAGTGGTTAGGTTGTTGGGCTATCAGTCTGAAGCTTTCAATCCCAAGTCGAACAATAGGGACCGTAGTGCAAGGTATCATGGCTGACCCTATACTCAGATGCCGACCAAGTATTTGGTTGATGGCTAAATGATCAATAATAAGTACAAAGATGAGCAGAAGATCTGCAGCTTGAGAAATTTTTTACTTTTTAATTATACGAAAACTATTTAAACAATTCCCACAAGTTCAGTGCAGTCACAGCTGACACTGCCTCCCAAAAAAGCACTTACACACAAATGATCAATCAGTGCTCTTATTTAAAGTTATTTCAGTCTGTCTCTGAAAATTATAATTAGTTTAACTTGGAAGTTATACTTTACCTCAACAAATATCACCACAGAAATAGACAGGTTAGAGCTCCTTTACACTGTAAAAAATATTTGTATGCTTAAGTTCAGTAAACTTAAAAATATATGTGGGCGCAACAGAAAATATAAAAAATGTTACCCCAAAAAGAAAAAACAGGTTGTGCCAAAAGCTTCGGTATTTGTATTGTTTAACACAAAATTTTATGTTCAGCAAATGAACATAATTGGTTTTAGTCAACTCTGGACAAAACTCTTGTTGAGTGAGCAACAGTGAGGAGGGTGAAACTACTGCGCATGTGCACGAGAGCGCCATTTTTTTGCGCGCGCTTTCTGTACTGGACCGACCCTGAACCGGACTCAACATAAAAAAAGCTTGGACCAGAGGACTTCAAATGCACTCAGAGAAAAGGTGTGTGTGTAATTTTTTTACTAAGCTAACACTAAAACACTATCAACGGGGTCTAATTTTGGCATAGTTTACAAACTTATAACAAAGCTATGCTATCTAGCTATCCATGCTAGTTTAACTTTTTTTTCAAAGCCCAATTTATTTATAAATACGAACTTATATCTGGAAGAATTTTAGCATTTGCTCCAAGCACACACAGATTTGTACTGTAAAACCGTGGTGCTGTGTGTTGACATTGTTCACCGTCGTGTGTATATATTTCTGTAATTGCGAACGTGAGGATTCAAGCAATTCTAAATTAAGAAAATACACGCAACGTTTGTCACTCTGCTTTGATATTGGCACTGTTTTAAGTCTTATTTTATGAAACGATGTATTTGTTGTTATGAATTGTATAAGCTCTTGAGAAAGAAAGAACATTGATGGAGGAGGAGGTGAAGAAAAAAGACATGAGTCCAATGGTCGTGAACTCCAAGATGGAAGTGACTTTCTCCTGGAGAAGAAAGGAAATTGTGCAGAACCAACCTTTGGTATCAACAGTTAAACAAAGATGGCCAGGACTCTTTATTGAGGAACAGGTAAATATTTATTATTAGGCACTACTGTAATAAATGTTTTATACATATGCTTACTCATTCTTTTTTTTTCTCCCCCTTACTCTCTCTTAATCTCTGCATTAGATATATGCAGAGTTTCAACGCATTAACTGCATTGACCTTAAGACAACATTTCTTACATCATTGGACAATCACACCAAAGGCTTTCTAAAGATGTACAGAGTCAAGGCAATTCAGGGAAGATGTGGGGAATTGGAAAAGCTTTTGGAGATATTGGACGCTCAGGTAACGTTTCAATTTCTTCAGGATGGAGTAATATTAATTTGTGTATTCTGGAGGAGTTCATAAAACTTTATATTCAAAAGTCATTATATTCAACTGCCACTATTAATCACATCTCTGCTGTTTTTGTTTGTTTTGTTCATTATTTTGGAACAGACCACAAACCTAACAGCACATAGAAGATCAACTGTTCTTCGAGGTCTTCCCTTGTACATGAGGGAAAAGGCTTCTATTTCAAAGACCATACTGGTAATTAGTTTTTCACACTACTATAAAATACCAATTAATATATGTATATCAGAAATTAGCTGTACTTGTGCAGAAAACTTTGTGTTTGTAATAAATGTTTGTAATAAGATTTGAAACCATTAATAGTGCTCCTAAATTAATGTGTTTCATAGGATACTGAAGCATTGCAGGACCACATGAAAAACATGAAAATGGGGATTTTTGAAATTGTGAAGGAAATTTCTGACCCATTACGATCACTGGCCAGTGTTGCAGTTGTGCTTGAAGAGGAAGTAGTCATGGATAATTTGATTGACTACACTCATGCCTTCATTTTACTTTTTGGTCTTTTGTATGCACTAAACATTGAATATTCTAAAGACTTAAAGTACACATTTGTCCAAAAAGTGTTCCTTCGTCTTGGAAACGAGTGCACTGCCAGAGTGCAGTCTTTAAAAAACAAGTTGGTGCATATGTAATTGCTATGTTTTTTTCTTGTTTTTTTTTATTTTTATTTATTTATTATATGTGATGATTCGAGCTTTTCATTTAGCACATCCAACCAGAGAGCATAAGTTAAGTTTTTGTATATTTCTTTTTTTCATGCTGCTCGCATTTATGTTATTGAATTTTTGTTGTTTACACATTTTCCAGCTACTTGGTTTAATGTACATAATTGTCAGTCTACTTTGAGGACTCCGTTCTGTTTTCTGTACAGCAGTTAAAAAGTGGACCAAGAACACTTACCTCAATCTTTGGCAACTATTTGCACTAATTGCTATAGTCAAATATTTTTGGCTGTTATGTAACTAAGTTGGTCACTAATGTTTAGGATTAATAGTAAAACTTTGTGTTTACATTTGTTAAGTTTAAACACTGCATCAGACAGTGAATTTAACAGAAGACACACACATATATATATATATATATATATATATATATATATATATATATATATATATATATATATATATATATATTCTGTTAAATTCACTGTCTGATGCAGTGTTTAATTTAACAGAAGAAATATATATATATATATATATATATATATATACTATAAAAAAGATGTAATACTGCTATAAAAACATTTTCATTGTGAAGTAATGTGTTACATTTTAAAGCAGTTCTTTTAACATGTTTTTATATTACTGATGACTGTTAAAGTTGTATTTTGTGTAAAAATAAATAACATTTGCTAATGTATGTTTACTTAAGTGTTTATTAATTTAATTTGAAGTTGTTAGCATTTATTAGCTAACTTAAAATATATAGTTTTGTCAATTTTAATAACAATTAACTGAACAAAGCAAATGTAGCTGGCCCAACATGAAATATTTTGTTGGCTCAACTAAAAGTAGTTGGTTCAAACAGAACACTTCACTGGCTCAACTTATCTTTTTTAATTGGGCCAACATTTTAGGATTGTCAGCTGAAATTATAATATGCATTTTACAGAACTTAAATCAGCCCAACTTAAAAATATAGATGCAACGGGTCACTAAGATTTTTTTAGTTGTGGAGACCTTATTTTTTTTACAGTGTAGGGGTTTAATTGTGACAATAAACACATCAACAAAAAAAAATACTTAAAGTTTCCTATATTGATTAATTGAAAATAAAGTCATATTTTAATCATTACTTACCTTTATCCTTTGTGTCCTAACATGAAGTTGTTTGCAGTTTAGTCTGGGGAGCAAGGCCCATGTGATGGCTTTATAAATGTTTTAAATTAGTCAACCATTTGGAGCAATTCACAGCCCCACCCACACTATCATTTAACAATAGAACTGAGAATTCTTCAGAATTTCTCCTTTTTGTCCTTTTCATAGGTATAAGCATAAAAGCCGCCGCGTATACACGCGCTGAAGGGAGCCAGGCACGCAGGTAGCAGAGAACATTATTAAAGGTGCAGTGCACCACAAAACATGAGGTACAAAAGACTAAGTGACATAAAACAAACGACCAGCACCGAAGACAAGAAACAATGGACATAAATACAAAAAGACACCCGACCACGTGCACAAGACAAACCAATTACAAAACGGAGTTAATTAACTAAACTAATGAGCACTGAACGTTAATTAACTCAAACAAACGGGACGAAACACAAAACAGGTGACAGGTGCCCTAGGCACCTGTTACATTTAGCACTTATAGTTAAATATAAATATTGTTATGCAGTCAAACTAACCCAAACTAATAGCACTTGCCACAGAAATACACAGGTTAGAGCTACTTTAGTGTTTTAATTGTGACAGTAAATACATCCAAGTACTTATTTCTGATAAAATACTATAAATTTAGTTTCCAAACCTGATTAATTGAAGATAATATTATTTCTTAATTATAACTTACCTTATGTTTTGTGTCCTAAAAAAGATGTTGTTGACAGTTTAGTCTTTGGAGCATGGCTTGAGTGATGGCTTCATAAATTTTCCAAAGTAGCCAACCATTTGGAGCAATTCACAGCCCCACCCACACTATCATTTGACAATAGAACTGAGAAGTGTTCAAAATTAGCATAGAACATTCCAGATTAACTGGAACTGGTTGGATTTAAATTATTTTGCAAGTTCATGTCTTGAAGCATTAGCATTCTAATGTCTCATAAATATTGTTGTCTGCATTAGGGATGCTTTACAGAACAAAGGAAACTAATTGTAGTAAAAGTCACAGCTGATACTGCCCCAAAGAAAAACACTTACATGCAATTCATCAATCAACACTCAATTAATGATGCTACTCAATTAATCAGGCTCTTCTTTATGTAAAAATAAGTTTACTAAATTGCCATAATTATCTAAACACTAACATACCCCAACTTAATAGCGCTTTCTGTAAAGTCCCCTAAAGAAAGATACCACAGTTGACGCAAGTTAACCCCTTAAGCCAACACCTCTCTTTTCTATACATTTCCAAATATGCCGTTGCCACAGAATAATGACTCTTATTCTTGAACCCCTTTGTCTACAGGCAGAATAGAATCACTCTTTTTATTACTAATTTAGAAAAAAAGTTTTAATGACACTATTTTATAAACATCTAAAAATAATTTGTAAAACAAATGTTTATAGAAAGCGTCAGTAAGCTGTTGCGAGTTTAAAATCCCAGTAAAGTTCTACACACACACACACGTGAACTGTATGTACAACAGAAAGACACAATGCTTATGTACTTATTCCTCTGACTCTTTGTCTGTAATGATAGGACTGGATTCTTTCTTCTTCCATTTTCATTCTGTCCTAATGCATTATTTATGCTATTGTTTGTTTAAATTATTAAGAAAAACAATATTTTGTATATACTATATAAGTGAGCTAAAGCTCTGTGCTCAGTGTGTAAACCGACTCCCCTCCCGACTCCCCTCCCTGCCTCCTTCACACATGTGTATGAGAATGCTAATGAATAGAGGATGGGTGGTTTTACACACTGAGCGATCACACATGCAGAGAATCAAAATAAAAACATTTAAAAATATTAAAAACACTTACATACCAAACTTGAACTGAATCACATCCTTAGTCGAACATTTCTACATCTTCTAAATCAATGCTTTAGAGCCTCTTTCCTCCGCATCCTCAATCAACAGTTTCCCTGTTTACCTGTATTTTAAAGAAACAATCAACTTCTGTACAAAAAAAAACATATAAGGCTGTATTTTATAGACCCTTGAAGCTGTCTCTGTGATTGATTTGTGGCATTTTAGCGCTTACAGTCGGAATAAGAGATTAATAACGGTAAGCCTTCACAAGCACTTGTATTAATACAAGCACATAAATTTGACTAAAATAACAGAGTTATAATATTTAAATTGGAGATTGGGTTACATGTTCAAAATGATGACAGTTTTATCATTAAAATTGTTTATGACAAAAACAAAAAAGAAATGCTACAAATCAATATCGTAAGATGCCTGTCGCAGTCGAGCCTAAAGGTCCCAAACTTTTTTGAATTTTATTATTTATGAAAACTCAGAGTGAAGCTGCATGTTATGTCATCAGACCGGATGTTATCAGTATAATGCTTTACAGCAAAGGACACTGATAATTAAGTCAAAATAAAGCTAATCAATATAAAATGCTACCATATTTAAAGTGACCTATCTTCTGTAAGCCGCAATTTTAACATTCATTATCAGACGTAGGTGCTCAAAAAGAGTCAAGTTTAAAATTAAAAACTTAAAAATGCCACCACCACAAATAGCACTTACCACAGCAAGATAAACAGGTTGGAACTACTTTTTAGAGTTTTAATTATGATGCTACTCAATTAATCAGGCTCTTCTTTATGTAAAAATAAGTTTAATAAATTGCCTTACTCAACTAAACACTAACATATCCCAAATTAAAAGCACTTTCTGTAAAGTCCCATAAAGAAAGATACCACAGTTGACACAAGTTAACCCCTTAAGCCAACCCCTCTTTTTTCTACACATTTCCAAATATGCCATTGCCATTGCATAGTGCACTTCATTATTAAATATGCATTTGTTTATACAGTTCAAACTTTCTCTTCTTTGTATAACTAAGTGCTGTAAATGTACATCTGTACCTACTGCCATCTTGTGGTGAAAACTGTCAACATCTCATTTACATTTTTACCATCAAATTGACATAAACGCTTAAAAGTCCTATCATTACAGACATTATAAGTACATAAGCATTGTGTCTTTCTGTTGTACATACAGTTCACATGTGTTTTAACTTCGCATCAGCTTACTGAAGCTTTCCATCAACATTTGTTTTACAAATTATTTTTAGACATTAATAAAATAGTCTCATTAAAACTTTTTTTTTTCTAAATTAGTAATTACAAGAGTGATTCTTTTCCGCCTGTAGACAAGAATAAGAGCCATTATTCTGTGGCAATGGCATATTTGGAAATGTGTAGAAAAAAGAAGGGTTGGCTTGGCTTCGCTTGCTTCAACTGTGGTATCTTTCTTTAGGAGACTTTACAGTGCTTTTAAGTTGGGGGTATGTTAGTGTTTAGATAATTAAGGATATTTTTTTTACTTATTTTACATAAACAAGAACCTGATTAATTGAGTAGCATCATAATTAAAACTCTAAAAAGTAGTTCCAACCTGTTTTTCTTGCTGTGGTAAGTGCTATATGTGGTGGTGGCATTTTTAAGTTTTTAATTTTAAACTTAACTCTTTTTGAGCACCTACGTCTAATAATGAATGTCAAAATTACGGCTTACAGAAGAGAGGTCACTTTAAATATGGTATGCATTTTATATTGATTAGCATGATTTAGCAGACGCTTTTATCTAAAGCGACTTACAAATGAGAACATTAAAAGTCAAGACATAACATGCAGCTTCAGAGTTTTCGTAAATAATAAAATTTGAAAAAGTTTGGGACCTTTAGACTCGACTGCGCCAGCGTCTGAACGATTTTATAAATTTGAATTAGCATTTCTTTTTTGTCTTTGTCATAAACAGTCATCAAATACACCATTTTGAAGATAAAACTGTCAATTTCCAATCTCCAATTTAAATATTATAACAGTGTTATTTTAGTCAAATTTATGTGTTTGTTTTAATACAAGTGCTTGTGAAGGCTTACCGTTATTAATCTCTTATTCCGACTGTAAACGCTAAAATACCTCAAATCCATCACAGAGACAGCTTCAAGGGTCTATAAAATACAGCCTTATATGTTTTTTTTGCACAAGTCGATTATATCCTTAAAATATAGGTAAACAGGGAAACTGTTGCAAAAGTATTCATACCCCTTGAACTTTTCCATATTTTGTCACATTACAACCACAAACATAAATATATTTCACTGGAATTTAATGTGAAAGACCAACACAAAGTGGTATACAATTGTGAAGTGGAAGGAAAAGCAATTATACATGAATCAAATTTTTTTTACAAATAAAAAACTGAAAAGTGCGACGTGCAAAAGTATTCAGCCCCCCTGAGTCAATACTTTGTGGAGCCACCTTTTGCTGCAATTACAGCTGCAAGTCTTTTAGGGTATGTCTCCACAGCACTGAAGCTTATAATCAACATTTGTTTTAAAAGAAGATGTTTAAAAATAGTGTCTTAAAACTTAAAATAATAATAGAGAGTGATTCTATTCTATCTTAGACAAAGGGGTTCAAGAGTAAGAGCCATTATTCTGTGGCAACGGCATATTTGGAAATGTGTAGAAAAAAGAGGGGTTGGCTTAAGGGGTTAACTTGCGTCAACTGTTGTATCTTTCTTTAGGGGACTTTACAGAAAGCGCTATTAAGTTGGGGTATGTTAGTGTTTAGATAATTACGGCAATTTATTAAACGTATCTTTAATTTTACATAAAGAAGAGCCTAATTAATTGAGTAGCATCATAATTAAAACTTTCAAAAGTAGTTTCAACTTGCTTATCTTGCTGTGGTAAGTGCTATTTGTGGTGGTGACATTTTTAAGTGACTTGAGTTACAGATAGGAAATCTACAAAATAAGATTATTTTTTTGAGAAATCTCTGAGTGCTGATTGATACATTGCATGTACATGTTTTTCTTTGGGGCAGTATCAGCTGTGAATTTGACTACAATTAGTTTCCTTTGTTCTGTAAAGCATCCCTGATGCAGACAACAATATTTATGAGACATTGGAATGCTAATGCTTCAAGACATGAACTTGCAAAACAATTTCAATCCAACCAGCCCGAGTTGATCTGGGCTGTTCTATGCTAATTTTGAAGACTTCTCAGTTCTATTGTCAAATGATAGTGTGGGTGGGGCTGTAAATTGCTCCAAATGGTTGGCTACTTTGGAAAATTTATGAAGCCATCACACAAGCTATGCTCCACAGAGTAAACTGTCAACAACATCTTTTTAGGACACAGAAGATAAGGTAAGTTATAATTAGAAAATAATATTATTTTCAATTAATCAGGTTTGAAAACTAAATGTATAGTATTTTATAATAAATAAGTACTTGGATGTGTTTACTGTCAAAATTAAAACACTAAGTGCAAGTGCTATTAGTTTGGGTTAGTTTGTAGTGACTTTGAATTCAATTAGTTTCCTTTGTTCTGGAAAGCATCTCTGAAACTTTCATCAACTGCAGACAACAATATTTATATTTAACTATAAGTGCTGAGAAGAAGCAAAATTTATTGATTTTCAATCAATTTTTGCAATATACTGAGATTTACACTGAACCAAACTGAACTGACTTGCAAACTTTGGGATATCTTTTCAAGGTGGTGGTAGATTATTGTCAGTATAATTGAGCTCCATCCTTTTTTGTATAATAATGCAATTTTTATTAACAAACAATTTTTTAAACATTGGACAAATCCAACTGTACATACATTCACTTTCAAAACAATTTTAACCCAACCATTCTCAGTTACTGTCTAATGTTTTATGCTTATACCTATGAACATGGTGAAAAGGCTTTAAGGAGAAATTATGAAGAATTCTCAGTTCTATTGTTAAATAATAGTGTGGGTGGGGCTGTGAATTGCTCCAAATGTTTGACTATTTTGAAACATTTATAAAGCCATCACATGGGCTTTGCTGCTCAGACTAAACTGAAAACAACTTCATGTTAGGACACAAAGGATAAAGGTAAGTAATGATTCAAATAGGACTTTATTTTCAATTAATCAATTTAGGAACTTCAAGTATTTTTTATCAGAAATTAGTAGTTAGATGTGTTTACTGTCACAATTAAACCCCTAAAGGAGCTCTAACCTTTCTATTTCTGTGGTAAGTGATATTTGTTGAGGTAAAGTATAACTTCCAGTTAAATTAAAGTATAACTTAAAGTTAAATTAATTATATTTTTCAGAGACAGATTGAAATAAATAAGAGCACTGATTTATCATTTGGGTGATTTTTTGGGGCAGTATCAGCTGTGACCGCACTGAACTTGTGGATATTGTTTCAATAGTTTTCTTATATATATAGATTCAAAATTTGTCAAGCTGCAGATCTTCTGCTCATCTTTGCACTTATACTTGGTCATTTAGCGAACACTTTCATCTAAAGTGACTTACAAGTGTACTGACCTGATGGTTGGTGTCAGAGTAGAGGGCCAGCAATGATACAGTACCCCTGTTGCAATGAGGGTTAGGGGACTTGAACAACATCCCTATAGTTTAACTTGGGATTTAAATTCCCTAACGTTCAGATTGAAGCCAAAACCATAACTACTGAACTACCCCTTTTTAGTTCTCCCCATGCTGCTTTTTTCAAAAAATCTAATCATGATTCCAATCCTCTGTGAACTGCACATTATTCCTTATTTTTAAATGGCACGGTGGCTTAGTGGTTAGCACGTTTGCCTCTCAGCGTTAGGGATTCCCGGTTTGAATCATATTCTGGATAGAGTTTCGATGTTCTCCACGTGTCCGCGTGGGTTTCCTCCGGGTTTTCCGGTTTCGTCCCACAGTCCAAAAACATGGATCAAGTCAATTGATTTCTCCAAATTGCCCCATATAGAGTGTGTCTATATAGAGGCACCCTGTCCTGGGTGTATCTGCCCAGTGCCCAAAATGTTCTCCCCTGGATGGGAATGGGGAACCACCCCGCAACCCTAATATAAGATAAATCGGAAGATAATGGATGTACTATGGCCAAATTAACAATTTCACTTATTGTAGCATCAGTTTGAAAGGAAAAACACAAATAAATATAAAAATTATATTTCAAATAATTGTAATTAAAGGTTAATACACATATGAATAAAACATGCACATACATTTTTATTATTTCCATGATTTGTTATTGTTGTTGTAAAATAAATTAAATTGATTCAGGTAAAATAAAAGAAAAAAAGTTACTTTAAAGGTATTTTATTATCTCTATTTATAAACATTTTATTCCTGCCCACCTCTTTTAAAAGTTTTCAATTAGAATAATTGCCAGGCAGCAAAACATATCAGAGAGAATGCTGGATATGAGTAAAGATGAACTTTGACAGAAACTCTCATAGATTTATAGATTCATAGTGTATCATAAAAAATGTTTGTGATGGGTCATTATACATGACAATAATTAAAAAACAAAAATACAAAGCAGCTACTCATTTGATTAAAAAACTCAGTTCTTCGTTTGATTAAATGATTTTTGTCCTAGTTATACAAACCAAAGTCTTGTTGGTTAGTTATTTTCATACATTGTTTACATGTTTAATTACTGAATTATTCTCTGACTTTTAAAAATTGTTCTCTAAACAGAAGCGGAACCCTTCATGACCTCACTGCATTCTCACAAAGACATGACCAAGAAGAAAATTAACTGCTTAAGTTGTGATGAACATTTTACCAAAATGACTGAATTCAAAAAACACCAGTGTATGTCCATCAAAGCAAAAAAAACCATTTCTGTGTGTGCAGTGTGGAAAAATCTTTACTCAATCTGGTCTTAAAAAACACCAGCGCATTCACACAGGAGAAACACGATATTCCTGCTGGTGGATGCGCGGGGGACCTAGCCCCCGGTGGGCATGAGAGGAGCCAAAGTCCTTGAGGGTACGGGAGCACCGTGACCCTCTGAGCGCACTAGGGGTGCGGTAATGCCCTAACCTCTTGAGAAACCGAGGAACCGGAGAGACAGGAGGAACCCGGGTACACACGACCGCTGAAGAGGAACGGGGGAACACAGAAAGGACCCGAGTGGACGGAGAAAAAACCCGAGTGCACGCACATGTGACCCAAGTGAACGCATATGTGACCCGAGTGAACGCATATGTGACCCGAGTGAACGCCAAACTGACCCGAGTGGACGAATTAGTGACCCGAGTGGATGGAGCGGTGAATCCGACCAGGTCCATGAACTTGGCTGCCGGTCCAGGATCCCAAACGAACTCCTCCGCCCCCAAAGTCCTTGGTCCGGCGGTAGTTTGGACCAGAGCGGGTGGAAAATGGTCCTGGGCGGAAAACGGGTCATCCACCTTACGGGGCACATCGACCAGCGCGGTGGTCTCAGCGACAGGAGCAGGGGTCCCTAGAACTTGTGTGGAGAAGACAGGACTCCACTGCCTCCTCACCCGACGCCTAGACTGCCCTCTGTGGAATACGCAGAGCGCCAGACCACGATTCCCAGTCTCCTCTCTCCCCTCCACCTGGACACACAAAGGGAGAACCAGTACCTTGTCCCCACAACGCATATTAATGTCCTGAATAACCGAGACGGAGTCCGAATCCAAGACGCGTGGCGGGGCGAGCGGCGGCACGGCGCGGGGCGCGGCGAGAGACGGCACGGACCGGGGCGCGCCGAGAGGCGGCACGACCCGAGGCGCGGCGAGGGACGGCACGGCGCGGGGCGCGGCGAGAGACGGCCCGGGGCGTGGCGAGAGGCTGCACGGCCCGGGGTGTGGCGAAAGGCGGCACGACCCTGGGCATGGCGAGAGGCGGCTCGGCCCGGGGCGCGGCGAAAGGCTGCACGGCCCGAGGCGCGGCGAGAGACGGCACGGACCGGGGCGCGGCGAGAGGCTGCACGGCCCGGGGTGTGGCGAAAGGCGGCACGACCGTGGGCGTAGCGAGAGGCCGCACTGCCCGGGGAGCGGCGAGAGGCGGCACGGCGCGAGGCGCGGCGAGAGGCGGAACGGACCGGGGCGTGGCGGAAGGCGGCACGGACCGGGGCGTGGCGGAAGGCGGCACGGACCGGGGCGTGGCGGAAGGCGGCACGGACCGGGGCGTGGCGGAAGGCGGCACGGACCGGGGCGTGGCGGAAGGCGGCACGGCCCGGGGCGTGGCACGAGGCAGATCCCAGGCAGCGAGGGAAAACTCACTGAGCGGGACCTCCGTGGAGTAATGAGACTCGCACGGAGGAACGTGAGGCGGGGCCCGAGTAGCGAGAGAGGGCTCGCCGAATGCGTCCTCCGTGGAGATAAGTGACTCGCACGGAGGAGCAAGGCGCGGGGGCCGGGCGCACCGCAAGGCGCGAGGTGCAGCGCAAGGCCGCGCAGCACGAGGCGGCGCAGCGCGAGGTGCAATGGTGCGGGGCGCGGCGAGAGGCTGCACGGACCGGGGCGCAGCGAGAGGCTGCACGGACCGGGGCGTGGCGAAAGGCGGCACGGCGCTGGGTGCGGCGCGAGGCGGCACGGCGCGGGGTGCGGCGCGAGGCGGCACGGCGCGGGGTGCGGCGCGAGGCGGCACGGCGCGGGGTGCGGCGCGAGGCGGCACGGCGCGGGGTGCGGCGCGAGGCGGCACGGCGCGGGGTGCGGCGCGAGGCAGTACCCGAGTAGTGAGGGGGTGCTCACTTAACGCGTCCTCCGTGGAGATAAGAGACTCACACGGAGGAACGAGAACGCGACGTGAGGCGCGAGGTGCAGCGCGAGACGTCGCAGCACGAGGCGGCGCAGCACGAGAGGCAGCTGCGCGGGGTGCGACGAGTGGCGGCACAGCGCGAGACGTGGCACGCGGCAAATCCCGGGCAGCGAGGGAGAACTCGCTGAACGCGTCCTCCGTGGAGAACGAAGACTCGCACGGAGGAAGGCGAACGCGGCGCGAGGCGCGAGCTGCAGCGCGAGACGACGCAGCGCGAGACGACGCAGCGCGAGGCGGCGCAGCGCGAGACGCAGCTGCGCGCGGGCCGACGAGAGACGACCGGGCACAGGACGCGGAACGAGACAAATCCCGGGCCGCGAGGGGGAACTCGCTGAACGCGTCCTCCGTGGAGACAGGAGACTCGCACGGAGGAAGGCGAACGCGGCGCGAGGCGCGAGCTGCAGCGCGAGACGACGCAGCGCGAGGCGGCGCAGCGCGAGGTGCAGCTGCGCGCGGGCCGACGAGAGACGACCGGGCACAGGACGCGGAACGAGACAAATCCTGGGCCGCGAGGGGGAACTCGCTGAACGCGTCCTCCGTGGAGACAGGAGACTCGCACGGGGGAACGCGAGCGCGGCGCGAGGCGCGAGGGGCAGCGCGTGACGACGCAGCGCGAGGTGCAGCTGCGCGGGATGCGGTGCTACGCGGGCCGGTGCGGGGTGCGACGCTAGGCAGCCCGGAGCGGGACGACCCAGCGCGGCGCGCGGACCGAGACGACGCAGGACGGGGCACCCGGCGAATCGCGGCGCGCGGCCAGATCCGAGCAGTGGGAATAAACTCACTGCACGGAGGCTCCGTGGAGTAACGAGGCTCACACGGAGAGGTGCGCACCGCGGTCCGCTCGGCGAGAGGGCACTCGTAGAACGGGTCCTCCGCGAAAAAAGGGTCCAATGGGGGGACCAATGACGGAGTCCGCGAGACCCTGAAGAACTCGCCGAGTGGATCCTCCGTGGAGAAAGGCTCCGACGGAGGACCGGGCGCAGGGACCTGCGCAGTCCACCCCAGCTCGTCGAAGGCGTCCTCCGTGGAGTCCAGAAACTCGCACGGAGGGGTGCACGACGACTCCCTGGCGGCGCGAAAAAACTCGCTAAGCGGGTGGACCGTGGGGTAGGGAATCTCCCACGGCGGGAGACGCCCGTCAAACGGGTCCTCCGTGGAAAAAGGGTCCAACGGAGGAGCCGAAGACGAGGTCTGCGAGACCCGGAAAAACTCGCCGAGGAAATCCTCCGTGGAGAAAGGCTCCGACGGAGGACCGGTGGATGGGGCCCGGGCACTGCCCCTCCTCGCTCCAACCTCCGAGGAGCGAGTACTGCGGCGAGAACCAGACGGCGTGGCCGGCGCCAGGCTAAGAAAGCCGATCGCCACAGACGGGGTGTATGATGGCATGGCTAGTGCCGGGTTAATAAGCCAAAAATGCTGCTGGAGGTTACGGCTAACTGACGTGGCTAACGCCAAACTAAATAGCCTAATGCAGCCACAACAATCTAGGCTAGTGGCGTGGCTAACACCGATTTAAATAAGCCAGATGCTGCTGCTTAAATGCGGCTATTGGCGTGGCTAGCGCCGATCTAAAAAGCCGAGTGTAGCAGCAGGAAACGCGTCTAAACGCGGTTAGCACGAGCGCTAACGCGGCACGCGCTAATAAACAAAAACAAAAACACGCCCGGGACGAGAACCGGGAAATGCGGCAGCACGCGGACGCGCAGAAATATAAAAAGAGTGTTGCTTACCCGGAGAAGGAATCCTGGACTCTGCAACAGATGTTGGAGGTCAGCATTACTGTTACGACGGGGCGCGCCGCCCGGAAAATGGCGGTGCAGCGCGGCGAGGTGGTGAATCACAGAGCCAGGAGTCCAGGTAAATAAACACAAACAGCTCTTTAATGGCTGACCGCGGGAACGCCGCTAGAACGAGCCGAGAGCTCAAAACACACCGAATAATCGGTGCAGCGGGAACGCCGCTGCGGACACGATTACACGTACGAAGAATGCGTGGAGAACAGGGCAACCGCGGAAACTGCCGCAGGAAGCCGAATGAACATAAAGCAAACCACCCTGCGAAACCCGAAGTGGCGATATACATACACAATGTATATCTACACACCTAAACACAGAAACACAGAAATGCTGACCTACTGGCAGTTCAGCCGAGAACCCTTAAGTACTGCCAGTAGGTCGCCATACATTAGGTAGGGCCCAATCCCTGCACAAGGGGGTGGGTCCTACCTACGGAAGCCCGACACGGCCGAAACCCGAAGCACGGGAGGCAGGTGGGAGGGGCCCAACCCTCCCAACCTGACATCAGCGCATTCACACAGGAGAGAAACCATATTCCTGCTTACAGTGTGGGAAGAGCTTTACTGTACAGAGTCATCTAAAAAGTCATCAGCGCATTCACACAGGAGAGAAACCATATTCCTGCTCACAGTGTGGGAAGAGTTTTACTGAACGGAGTAGTCTAAAAAGTCATCAGCGCATTCACACAGGAGAGAAACCATATTCCTGCTTACAGTGTGGGAAGAGCTTTACTGTACAGAGTGCTCTAAAAAGTCATCAGCGCATTCACACAGGAGAGAAACCATATTCCTGTTCACAGTGCGGGAAGAGTTTTACTCAGCGGGGTAATCTAAAAAGTCATCAGCGCATTCACACAGGAGAGAAACCATATTCCTGCTCACAGTGTGGGAAGAGTTTTACTCAAGAGGGTAGTTTAAAACTTCACCAGCGCATTCACAAAGGAGAGAAACCATATTCCTGCACACAGTGTGGGAAGAGTTTTTCTCGAGAGGATACTCTAAAAAGTCATCAGCGCATTCACACAGGAGAGAAACCATATTCCTGCTCACAGTGTGGGAAGAGTTTTTCTCGAGAGGATACTCTAAAAAGTCATCAGCGCATTCACACAGGAGAGAAACCATATTTCTGCTCACAGTGTGACAAGAGTTTTTCTCAAAAGAGTAGTCTAAGACTTCATCGGCGCATTCACACAGGATAGAAACCATATTTCTGCTCACAGTGTGGGAAGAGTTTTTCTAAACAGAGTCATCTAAAATCACATCAGCGCATTCACACAGGAGAGAAACCATATTTCTGTATTGATCATTGTTTGAAATACGATTTAGTTAAGGAGACAGTTCAATAATGTACCAGTCCGTTCAGTCGGAACTAAATCAGTAACCCCGCACTCAGGATAACACTGAGTTGTGCTGTTGTGTTACATATTGCCAATTTACACTCTTGATGATTTAACGACACAAAGTAAAGTTCTGAACTTTTTACATTTTTTAATATAAGTAGCTACAGTCAATTAAATGACAGGGGTGAAAGCCACTAAAATATATGATACTATATTAGCGATTGAGGATAAATTAACATTTCTTAATAATACTGAATGGTGGTGTTAAAGGCCAAGTCATTTATTGTGATCACATATTGTTATATGTATATGCACCAAAGCTTGTACATAATAAAGCAAAAAGGCATCAGAGGGTTTGCATTATTGTGAATAAACCACAGGGACAAGAAGTGTTTTTACAAACACACTATAATAAAATATAGTGAATAAATGCATTTACTGAAAGAAAATTGTTAATAAACTGGTTTTCTGTAACATAATCGTAGTTTGCGTTGTCAAGCTGTCAGACATGTGCATTATTATCAATTATGTCATGGCCGGACAAATGACTTAGCAAATCAGACAAGGACTGGTACTGCTCATTTTATAAATGTCTCAACAACACTTCTTTTCTGTGAATTATTTACAGTAATGCTCCCCCTCTTGTGCCTCATTGTTTTAATGAAATACCCATGTAGTGAATCATCAGTTATACTGTAGTATTATTAGTTTATTTTATTTTACTTAGATGATGTATAATGTGCTGAAATTGTAAGAGAAGTGAATCCTGTAATAAATGTTATAAACTTCATCTCTTGTTGCATATTCTCATTGTTTTTGTTATTTTCTCTCAGAGGAATCCAGAATTGTAGTTCATTGGATGAGAGTTTGGAGGTACAGAGTGATTCTTAAATAATGTATTTAGATTAAAATATTATTTGCAGAAACTAGTCAACACCCTGCCCTTTGACATTTTTTATCTCTACACTTCATCACATGATTTCACAATATATTTATTCTATTTGTAATTTTTTATAATTTAATACTTTTTAATTACATAAAAGGCTGATAATCCTATGTAACAGGTGCCTAGGACAAAGAGACAAAGTTAAATCTTAATTGATTTTATTTAAATAACACAGTGAAATAGATCTGCTTTTAAGACGCATAACACAAAACAAAAACATACACAATGAGACATTCAGCAGAATTATATATTGAAGCAGAAATGAGGGGTTCGGAGCCTGAGTCTTAGTTAAAGACATGTAGAAATACCTGAAGAAGAGGTAGAAACATTCTGGGTGTTTATTCATTTACTCCCTGCTGAATGAATGAATGAATGATCTCCCGCTTTTATCCTCTATTAGGCTCGCGGGGGGGTTCCCCATGCCCATCCAGGGGAGAACGTCTCGGGCGCTGGGCAGATACACCCAGGACAGGGCGCCAATCCATCGCTGGGCACACACTCACACAGACACACTCTATATGGGGCAATTTTGAGAATTCAATTGACTTGATCCATGTTTTTGGACTGTGGGAGGAAACCAGAGAATCCGGAGGAAACCCACACAGACACGGGGAGAACATGGAAACTCCACCCAGATGGGGATTCGAACCGGGAATCCCTAGCGCTGAGAGGAGAACATGCTAACCACTAAGCCACCGTGCCGCCCGCATTTGATCATCTGACCGATAATTCTGCTGCCCTTCTCCACCCTAAAGTGGCACCAGAGCGCAATTTACATGTTTGTCTGAAGCCTGTTGAAAAATGTTTATATAGACACAATACAGAGAAGACTTGTTTTGATTTTTGTTTGAACTCTAAAACGCTACGCTCAGTGAAAGAAATAGGATTAGGGTTCCAACTTAGTTTAGTTTCTGTGCATCATGGAGTATAATATATATATAATATAATATATAGTATAATATATATATATCACTTGATTGAACTTAAAACAAACTGATACTTTACTGATGAAATAACTCTGCTATATCAAAAATCAAAGATCTTTTAACATGTTTTTTTCTTAATTGTAATCATTTGGCATAACTTGAAATCTTTTGTCTCTGCAGTCCATAATTCAATTACAATAAATACTTACTTTAGACAAACAAAATCTAAAGAACACAGGACCAGTTGATTGATTGAAAATAAAGTTCATTTTTTTAAAAGAGTTGCCATGACCCCATTTCGAACTGGAGTTGCTGTGACCACAACACAGAGTACTAACCACTATTTGTCCATGGAAGAACACTATGCCCTTCAAAGAGCAGTTCCTAAAACTAGATATTAATGAAACAGCAGCTATATATATATTATATATAATATTATTTATTTATTTATTTCATTTTTTTAAAAATATATATATATATTTTTTTTTATTCTAATTTTGTTTTCTTGGGAGCTTGCCACAACCCAAAAAAAAAAAAAAAGCAGTGCTTTCCAACATTTCTAAATTCTTATTTTGCTGGACAATCATGGGGCCTAAAAAATTCAACCTTTACAACCAGCAAGGTAAACCTCAAAAATCATCATACCAGGAGTTGAATCCTAACCACCAACAGAGAGTGCATTTTAGCAACCTTCCACATCAGTATAGTGGTCAGTGTATCTGCTTCTCACCAAAAGCACCGTGCCGCCCATAGTAAACTCTCCTTATACACATAATATTACACCACACACTAATCACATGCAAATCTACTGAACTTAAAGTTTGAACAATGACTATTTCACTCCTCGTTAGTATGGTGGACAGTATCTCTGCCTGTCACGCGGAAGACCGGGGTTCGATTCCCCGACGGGGAGAATTAGCGTTTACAGTTCGTGACTGAAATCTCACACGCTGCTGCTTTAACCATTAACTAACACATGAGGTCAGTGGTACACTTGCTGTGAAACTTGGCTAGCTCAGTCTGTAGTGCCTAATCCTCTTTGTTTCAGTGTCATGTGTTCAAGCCATTTTTTTCTCCTCTTTACTTTGTTTGTATCAATGATGTAGTACAGTATTTTTAATATTTAATACATTTTTCGCCTACATCCATGTTTTAACTAATCAGCCAATCTGTGTGTTTGTTCAAGTAGAAAAACATAAACATGCTGACTGAGTATGAGGACATTCTTAGTATGTACTTAGTATATAACTAATACTTAGTCTGTACATGAATGTAAAACAATAACACATCCACATGTACATATCTCCCTGGTGGTCTAGTGGTTAGGATTTGGCGCTCTCACCGCCACGGCCCGGGTTCGATTCCCGGTCAGGGAAGAGTGAAGATTTTGTGAAGATCCACAACTGAATAGAACTATTTAGTGTCAGAATGTCGTTAGATGTGGGAGGACACCAGAGACCAGAGAAAAAAGCTCACAGACACAAAGAGAACCCCACCTGAAATCAAACCTGTAATGTTGTTTCAAGAGAGGGCTCTACTATAGTTTAAAACTCTAAAATAGCTCTAGTCTCTTTTTCTTGCTGTGATAAGTGCTATTTTTTGGGGGGAGGTTTAAAGTGACTTGAGCTCCAGATGATCTGTATTCACAATAAAATTGATTATAATTAAAAAAAACACCCTGAACACTTCAAATAGGAGCACTGATTGATACATTGCATGTAAGTGTTTTTCTTTGGGGCAGTATCAGCTGTGACCTTGAATACAATTAGTTTCTTTTGTTCTCTAAAGCATCTCTGAACCTTGCATCAACTGCAGACAACAATAATTATATTTAACTACAGTATAAGTGCTTAGAAGTAACAGCAACATTTAGAGATTTTCTGAGCACTAGAATTATACTTTACAATTCAAACTAAAAAATACTTGCACTTTAGAATAGATTTAAAGGTGAAGTGACTTTTTGGGGGATCTGTTCGTTCCTCTGTTCATCTTTATCCTCAGATTTACTGATTCACTGAGAGTCGATTCACATGAACACTGAGTTCAACTAACAGTATCCTACTATTTTCTTTAATTACAGCTTTAACTTTTTATTTTAAGCTTTAATTTTGATAAATTAATGGACTTTGTATCATATTAATCATAAAATAATGAACATGTTTATATTGTAGTCTATATATAATTCCCCTTTAACCAATTTATTCTGTACTAACACTTTGTTTAGGACATTCTTTTGTCTCAAATCTCTCTACAGTTCTTATATTAGTGCACTATCTAGTGTGTGAAACACAGGATGGAAAGTCACAGGTAGTGAACCTTTTTAAAAATAGAATGTGTATTAGCTTTAGTCCAGCCTTGTGTCCTTCTTCTTTGTCCCATCAAAACTAACAGCACTGTAACTGAAGATGTATGACTGCTGCCCTCCTGTGGTGAGAAACGACATTTGCATTTCACCATAGAATTATGAATGTGTTAAAAGTTAAATAAATGACATTAATTAAAATGTAGATAAAAACTATGCACTGTGCAACAAAATAAACAGCAAATATTAATATTATGAACATATGTTAAATAAACTTGTTTCACCTCTTGCTAAACTTGAATTCCAATGACTTCTGCCACCAAGTGGGCAAAAGCTGCAATAACACATTTCACATGTAACAAGCCCTTAGTTTTCTAATGTGACACAAAAGAGAGTTTTAATAATGACTAATTTGATGTTTTCAAAATGTAGGATCCATTTAAAACTCAATATAATTTCATAAATAAAGAAACTATATGAGATTATTATTAAACACGTTTAGAATGTGTCATTTCAATATTATGGGCTCTGTCCTGGATTACATGAAGATATTAAAGGTTTAAGGTCTGCTCTGTAGACTGGATTTAAAGTTTATGTTTTAAAAAGACAAATTATTTATTTCTCAGACATTACAGCTAGGGTTCTGTTACAATCAAACCAATCAGGAGAGTCTTTATGAAAACCTTTGTAATGCTGTTATTTACATTTCAAATTATAAAATGTTTGAGTTATTCATTATTTCAAAAGTATAATTCTGCATTGCGCATTAAATGTAATTCTAAAATAAGTAAAAATACAAATAAAAACATTAACATTTTTTCATTATACACCACCAAAAAAATGATACAAATACATACAATGAAAAATACAAAAAAATACAATGTAAACTGCTGAAATAGTAAAAACACTAAAGTGATAAAATAAATAACAAAACAATAATAATTGAATTATAATGGTGTTTAGTTTATGGATTCATACAGTTTTATTCCACAAGGGGGAAGCAAAAAAATTTTGCTTCTTAAAGTCCTGCTCGTTGTGAGATTAAATGGTTTTTATGTGTTTCATAATGTTAATCAACTGTCCCTCAAGTTACACTGTGCACATTTTATTACATTTAGTTTAATTTACTTTTTAATTGTTTATGTCAATTTGATGATAAAATGTAAATATGAGATGTTGGCAATTTTCACCACAAGATTTCAGTAGGTACAGGAGTACATTTACAGCGCTTAGTTATACAAAGAAGAGCAAGTTTGAACTGGATAAACAAATGCATATTTAATAATGAAGTGCACTAAATGCAGCTTTACGTCCTGTGTTTTACAGCCTAGATAGTGAACTAATATAAGAACTGTAGATCTATTTAAGACACAAATATTCTTTGATTAAAAAAAAAACAAACAAAAAAAAAAACGCAACAACAGATTAGTTACGTTAAAACGGAATTCCTATTGGAAACTTAAATACAAACCAGTCGCAATTATTAACGTAATATTAAGTTTAATTAAAAAATTAAAGCAATGATTAGGATATAAAGGTTGAAGGCTGTAAGCTGAATCACTGACTCTTATGTGTGAATCGACTCATTGAGTCATAAAATCTAGAAGGTTGTACAGTTTGTTCTACACAGTTCTTTTAATCTGCTCTCTACTGTCATAAGTTTAGATCCATGTTCACATCATTATCTCTTTTTGGGAATCATGATTAGAACAGGGCGGCACGGTGGCTTAGTGGTTAGCACATTCGCCTCTCAGCGCTAGGGATTTCCGGTTCGAATCCCCTGAGTAATGCTTATTAATGAAATCAAAGGGCTTTTAATATATTTGGTATTAATTGTAATCTTCTTCCACTAAACTACATTTCAAAGCCAAAACTAATTTTCAAACCAGTTTTTTAAAAGTTTATTTTGCTAATTACATCTTCTGAATCTAAAGGTCACTGGTTCGATCCCAGGTTTCGGCATTACTAGACATCTTTTGTCTGTGCACTACATAATTAAACTACAATAAAAATAGTAGTTAAAAATAAACAACATCTAAAGAACACAGGATCTGTGTAATAATTGATTGCTTGAATATAAAGTGAATTTAATAAAAGAGCTTGACATGACTAGGATTTGAACCAGGGTTGCTGCAGCCACAACACAGAGTACTAACCACTATACGATCACGGCACAGCACTTTGCCCTTAAAACTGTGTTTCATAGAACTAGCTGTTAATGAAACAGCAGGAATATTTACCTTTGAAAGTTCTAGTTTTGCAGTTATTGATAATGCTACCTCTCCCCAACTATCCTTAAAATTTTTATTTTCTCTTAGGTCAATAGATCTCAAATCAATCATGATAAACTTTCCAATACAAATCCAGCCTGGAATCTCATGCTCATGCTGGAATGCATGACCAGGTAATCAGGCTGATTAGCTCAGTTTGTTAGAGCGTGGAGCTTCCAGCGCCAAGGTCGTAGGCTCGAACATGGTATCGGCCATTTTCCCAACAATTTCCTAAGATTTTCCCAAAAAAGGCAAACAGCCATAATGCCCTTTCAAATGTCTTTCATTGATCCAGACTTTGATGAAAAAGCAGTACTTTCCAACATTTCCAAATTCTTATTTTGCCAGACAATCATGGGGCCTAAAAAAATCAACTTTTACAAACAACAAGGTAAGCCTCAAAAATTCTCATACCAGGAGTTGAACCTGGATGAAAACCAGGAATCCTAACCACCAACAGGGGCGCATTTCAGCAACCTTCCTCATCAGTACTGTGGTCAGTGTATCTGCTTGTCACCAGAAAGTCTGTGGAATCTGTTAAATCAAGACATCAGTGTAGTAAACTCCTTATACACATGAAATCACCCCACAAACTATCACATACAAATCTACTGAACTTAAAGTTTGAACATTGAATAACCCCATCCTCGTTGGTATAGTGGTCAGTAATTCTGCCTGTCACGTGGAAGACTGGGGTTCGATTCCCCGATGGGGAGATTTAAATTTCACACTCTGTGCCTGAAATCTCACATTCTGCTGCTTCAACCATTAACTAACACAGGAGGTCATTGGTGCTCTATCCTTGAAACCTGGCTAGCTCAGTCTGTAGCACCTGAGCTTATTTGTCTCAGGGTCGTGGAAGGGCATCCAGATCCTCAAAGACTACAGATTACGGTGATAGGCCTGATCAGAGACAATGATGAGATGGCCTACAGGGACAAAGTACAGCATCTGTCCTCATGGTGCCATGAAAACAACCTGGCACTCAACACACACAAAACAAAGGAGATGATTATGGATTTCAGGAAGACTAGGAGCCAAGCTCACCTGTCTCCCAGGATCCTGGTGAGCTTCTACCGCTGTACACTGAGAGCATACTCACCAACTGCATCTCTGTATGGTATGGCAGTTGCTGTGCTGCAGACCACAAAGCGCTCCAGCGGGTGGTAAAAATGGCACAGTGCATCATAGGCACCCACCATAGAGGACATACATCACAAGCACTGCCTGGGCTTTGGGACTACCCACCCAAATCATGGACTTTTCAGCCTCTTACCATCTGGAAAGTGTCACAGGAGCCTTCGCTCCCGCACCAGCAGACTCATGAAAAGTTTTTTTCCTGAGGCGGTTATCCTCCTGAACGCTATACATACACTTTAATTACTCTTTTGCACAACCACTTCGTTGCACCTTCTGTACTGTATGCACTTTATATCATGTTCATACTATGTATATATTATGTTCATATTATATCATGTTCATATTATGTATCTACATTTAAACACTCCCCCTCTCCATGCACCAGTCACTGTTATTAATGCACTTTATGTAAATTATATATATATATATATATATATATATATATATATATATATATATATATATATATATATATATATAGCACTTCTGATTAGATGCTAAATATTTCATTGGCCCTATACTTGTACTTTGCACAATGACAATAAAGTTGAATCTAATCTAATCTAATCTAATCTAAACAACCTCTTCAGACCCCCTCATTCAGTAGCACCACTCTACCAGATGAGCTTAACCAGTTCCAAGCTCATTTTGACCAAAACCATTGCCAACACCATGGCGTTCACTGACACCTTCAATCTGCTACTGTTTCCTTATTCTGGAAGAACACAAAAAACACAAAAGAACACAAAAGCTTCATGTCTAAACAACTTCTGTCCTATCGCCCAACGGGATTTAGAATTTTTTTAGAATGACCCGAAAAAGCTAGCAAATTTAATCAGAAGTTAAAGATAAAAGCTTTTATATAACACTAATTAAGCACTTTCAGTTTAATAAATACAAACAACTGTCCATCAGCTTTAACTTTTCTTTTTCTTAAACAGAAAATATTTACATTATAATACAGATAAATTAATTAATCGTAAATGTTTGGATGCCTGGCAGTTCAAGGCCTGTTGGGCCCCTGGTTGGCCGTGTAGTCTGTGATGTTGGGAAGATCAGAGAGCACGCAGCAACTCAGCCAACAACGACCAAAGTTCATATTCGGCACATCGAACCTGCAACAAAGCACAAAGAATAAATATTAACCCTTTAAACCTTTCTGCAATATGTCTGCAAGTTATGCATTATGTCTACATCATACATACTACACGAACATATATATAGGCACACTCCTCGGTAAATTAGACTTTTTTTTATTAGTGTTACAATAGTTCCAGCTCTCAACCAATCAGAACTGTCCTATTCTGGTAGTAAGCAAGAGTGGAGTCTATTACAAAAATGTAAAAGCTGAAAGCTCTTGTTTCTGTACCATTGGTCTGTTTTCTCATCATAGTACTCAGTTTTGGAGATCCTTCCAAATTGGTTATAGCCACCAACTACGTACAATCGCTCATCCATCACCTGAGAACAGAGAACAAACACGAAAAAAAGAAGAAAAAATAAAGACTGATAAAAAACAATATCAGAAAAACACATCAATACACAATGACACGTAAAAGATCCAGCATCTCTGTGTAAATACAATGTGTTGTTAAACATAATGTCAGAACATAACATCACTATTTATAGCAGAGGTATTCTGCTATAAATTATGTGATGTCTCCCTTTAGTGGTAATAAAATTGCAAGGAGGGCAAACGTATGCAGCACATTGCCACATCTGTATGGTGTCTGGGTTTATATGAAAAGCTGATCAATTATTAAAGTTATAGCTAAAGTCTCTAACATGGCTAATCAGTTTTGAAAAGCCCAAATACCTCAATTCCAAAGTTGCATAGATCATTTTTAATTAGCAGACATTGTTTTGATCCATCCAATCCATTATTCATTCCCGCTTCATACCTCTATTAGGGTCCGCGGGGTGGGGGGGGTTCACCTATGCCGATCCGGGGAGAACGTCTCGGCGCTGGGGCAGATACACCCAGGACAGGACGCCAATCCCTCGCTGGCACACAGTGCTGCATGTTACTCTTCTAGCACTAGTGATTCCAGGTCGAATCCCCAATCTGGGTGGAGTTTCCATGTTATCCCGTGTCCACGTGGGTTTTCTCAGGTTCTTCCGGTTTTCTCCCACAGTCCAAAAACATGGATCAAGGACATTGGAATTTCCAAATTGCCCCATATAGAGTGTGTGTGGTAGTTGAGTGTGTGCCAGCGATAGATTGCCGCCATGTATGGGTGTATCTGCCCAGGCAAGACGTTCATCCCCTGGATTGGCATAGGGAAACCCCCCCTCATAAACACTGTTAATAAGAGGATAAGCGGAAAGATAATGGATGGATGAGATATATAATTGCCCATTATATTGGAGTTCCCCCATTGACCATTCAAGGGAGAGAACGTTTCATAGGCGCTGGGCAGATACACCCAGGACAGGACGCCAATTCTCTCGCTGGGCACCACCACTCACACACACACTCTATTATGAGGCCAATTTGGAGAATTCAATTGATTGATCACATGTTTTTTGGACTGTGGGAGGGGAAACCACGGAGAACCCGGAGGAAACCCACTCAGACAAGGGTCGAGAACATGGACAACTTTACACCAGAGATTGTGGATTCGAACCGGGAACCTAGTGCTGAGAGGAGAACATGCCAACCACTAAGCCACCGTTCCGCCCACAGTGCAGGTTTTCCAGTTAAGAAATTGTCCATGTGACAACAGGACAGGTCAGGAAAAGCTAACTCTTACTTTGCCCTGTGGACAGATGAAAACAACTTTCTGAACCTCTCACAATCCCGTGAGTCCATGGATATTACTGTTTAAAGCTACAGTGGGGACTTTTTGATGTTGTGCTGTGGCTACAGACTCATTTCATTTAAGACTCCTGCGTTAAAAATGGATAATGATCTGTTTTTAATTAGCAGAGATGTTAAAATTCTCACAAATTTTAAGAAAGGTACCTTCCCAGCACGGGCGCCCGCGTGGCTTAGTGTTAGCACGTTCTCCTCTCACACTTAGGGATTCCGGTTCAAATCCCAATCATGGGTGGAGTTTCCATGTTCTCCCTGGTGTCTGTGTGGGGTTTCCTCCGGGGACTCCGGTTTCCCCTCCTCACAGTCCAAAAACATGGATCACAAGTCCATTGAGTTCTCCCAAATTGCCCCCTTTAGAGCGTGTCTGTGTGTGGAGTGAGTGTGTGCCCCCCAGCGATAGAGGTTGGGCGGTCCCTGTTCCTGGGGTATATGCCAGTACCCGATACAGCTTGTGTAAACTGAAGGGTGCATGGTAGTTTGGACCCCGCGACCCTAATTAGGAGGACTGTAGCATAGACAAGTCATTTTTGGATGAAATTGCAACAGGATCCAAAAGAAAAAATGATGAGGGACACGGTGCTTTAATGGTCAGCAATAATTCATCCTAACCATATTGCTTTACTACTCCTACGCTCTTTCTCGATCCCCATCTGGGTGGAGTTTCCTTGTTCTCACCTGTTTCTGTGATGGGTTTCTCCGGGGACTCCGGTTTCCTTCTCACAAGTCCAAAAACAATGGTTGGATCAAAGGTCAATTTGGTTCTCCGGATTGCCCCGTAGTAGTGTGTGTTGTGTCAGTGAGTGTGCATGCCCAGTGATACAGATACGGCACTTGTCATGGTGTATTCCTGCCCCAGCCTTGCCGAGACGTTCTCCTCTGGATGTGGCATGTGAAACCAACCCTGCGACCCTAAGAGAGGATAAAAGGCGAACGATAATGAGTGATGAAAGAACCTTCACAGCCACAGGCTTCTGTGGGTTTGGATTTCTGGTGCACTCTGATCTCTCACAAAATCTATGAAGAATCTATGAACATAGAGGTCCATCTCATTGATCTAAGGTTTTTGTAGTGTGGGTATTAGGTCTCCCATGAACCATCCAGAGGAGAAACATTTTTGACGACTCTTTGGTCTGGGAGTACGAAGCTAGCTCAAATGGTACCATGTGGGTTGGTATCAGTCAGGATTATTTCCATCTTCTTTAAATTGATTGGTGGTGGAATGAAAAGTTCACAGGAGCTGTTATTATGAGTAGATGTCCACAGCCAACATCGTACACTCCATCTCGTCCCACCGCGGGAATAGAACGTTGATCTGAGGAAAAGCCCATTAAGGAGAGTGAGGATCACGTTTGAAATGGGAGCAGAGGTTAAAGGCACTGAGCTGTAGCCTATACTGTATATTAATACTTGCATTTATTTTCATTCATTCATTATCTCTGCGTTTAATCCTCTTATTAGGGTCGTGGGGGGGTTCCCCATGCCCAGTCCAGGGAGACGAACGTCTTGGGTGCTGGCAGATACACCCAGGACAGGGCGCCAATCTATAGCGGGCACACTCACTCAGACAGACACCACCTAATATGGGCAATTTGGAGAATTCAATTGACTTGATCGATGTTTTTGGACACGGACACGGGGGAACATGGAAACTCACCCAGGATGGGATGTTGTGCAGAACCGGGGAATCGACCTAGTGCTGAGAGGAGGAACATGCTAACCAACTCATGCCACCGTGTCGCCCTGCAACATGATACAATTCATTCATTCATTATCTTCCCGCTTTATCCTCCTTATTAGGTCGTGGGGGGGTTCCCCTGCCCATCCAGGGGTGCGAGAAACGGTGTAGGGCGGTGGGCAGATACACCAGGAGAGGGTGCCAATCTTCACTGTTACACCACACTCACACAGACACACTCTATATGGGGCAATTGAGGAACTGAAAAGGACTTGATCCATGTTTTTGGACTGGGAAGGAAGGAAACCGGAGACGGAGGAAACCCACGCGGACTATGGGTGAGAACACGGAAAACTCCACCCATGATTGGGATTCGAACCGGGAATCCCTAGTGCTTGAGGGAGAACATGCTAACCACTAAGGCACCGTGCCGCCCGATAATGAATTAATGGAATTATTAGTTAGTAGTATCATTAGTTATCTCAAATAAGGGGGGTCAAGGGCTTGTGGTTTATTTCTGAATGAACATCGGTGGGTTTGTAATGCTCCTCATCTCCCTCATTATAAAAGACATTGCTGACTGGCAGATTGAAGACTCTCGACTTCTTTTTAAGTTGTACTTTTTGCTTTTATGACTTAGGGATTCATGTGTGGACGAGACAGTTATCGCTCTACGAAATGAAAACGGGGAAGTCGAAGGTCTCAATCTGCCAGTAGCACAACATGTCTTTATAAGAGGGTAGGAATGAGAGCATTACAAAACCACCATTGTTCATTCATGAAAGGTGAAGGCCACTAACTGCTGCATCATGCCTTAAAAATGCCACATTACACACTTACCAATATTGGTTCATGAATATTGGGGTTTGTAAAAAAAAGTTGGTATTAACTAACCATCCAGCAATGAATACCTCATTTAGCTTACAAAGCAGTAGTAGTACATTTTATTATCTGATCAATGGTTTATGAATTTGGGGTGCTTAGTGGTTAGCACGTTAGCCACTAGCTCTGGGATTCGGATTGGAATTCAAAATCGGAGCGGAGTTACGTTGTTCCCGTGTCCGTCGGGGGTGTCCTCCCGTTCTCTGGGTTTCCACCCAGAGTCCAAAAACATGGATCAAGTCAATTTGAATCTCCAAATGCCCCATTAGAGTGTGGCTGTGTGTTTTAGTGTGTGCCCAGTGATAGATTGGCGTCCTGTTCTGGATGTAGCTTGCCCAGCGCCCGAGACATTCTGCTGGAATGGGCATGGGGAACCCCCCCACAACCCTGAAAGAGGATAAAGCGGAAGATAATGGATGTTATTGGTTTATGATTTAAAAATATTCTAACGTTTACTACGAACTTCATTCTTAACTAAAACCTGTAACCAAAAAGTTAGGTAATGCCTTGATTAAAATTACTTGCAGTCATCCATTCATCCATTATCTTCGCTTTCTTCTCTGCTAGGGATGAGGAGGGGTGTTGAGATCCATGCCCATCCAGCATCGAACTTTTCGACGCCGCTGGGCAGACTACACCCAGGGACAGGGCGCCAAATCTATCACTGGGCACACTTCTCACTCACACAGACCACACTCTACAGGGGGAGCAATTTGGAGAACCAATGACCTTTATCCATGTTTTGGACTTTGGGTAGGAAATGGGATTCAAACGGGAATCCCCGAGTGCTTGAGAGGAGAACGATCGCTAACCACTAAACCACCGTGCCGCCCTACTTCAGTCCATCAAGTAATTTAATCAGCCCGTAAGTTTTTTTCTCCCACTATTCGACTTTTTGAGGGGTGGGGGGTAGGGGTCATGTCAGCACATTGGGTACCCATGTTTTGTCTCTCAACGCTGTGGATCCAGTTTCGAATCCGGTCTGGGTGGGTTTCATGTTCTCCCGGTGTGCTGTGGGGGGTTTCTCCAGAATTCAGTCCTTCCCACAGTCCCAAAAAAACATGATTCAAGGTGAATTAATATCTGTTTTAATGATAAGTATGGAAGTCTGGTTTCATTTTCAGAGCCTGTCTGTGTGGCGGGTTCTCTCCTGGGTTCACATGGGTTTTCTTCAGCGGTCTATAAATTTAGTTGACAAACTGAACGTGTGAATTATTCAGAGCACTAAATGATGTGAGAAGTAAGCCTCATCTTTGACCTGCAGTCAGTCAAGCCATTAAAGAGAGAAGCTTGAATATATAATGAATCATTAAAAAAAAAATAGACAAGAAGAATAATGTCCTCAAATGAGCAGGATGGAATTACAGTAATGCTGTAGGTGCCAAAATTTCTTCAGGTTCTCTACTGGTGTCCTTCTCACAGCCAAAATGGAATAAAAGTAAATTGGCTGCTCTAAATTGCCTTCTATAGATATGTATGTGTCTGTGATTGTGTGCCAGCAGTGAAACTGGCATGTATCTGACCATCACCGAAGGTTCATACCCTGGAGGGCATGCCTATGCCCCCCCCCCAGCCCTAGGAGAGGATTAAGATTATATATTATACTGTTATATATATTATATAATAAAATTGGGTTGACTCCCAGTTGGAAAAACAAATGACCTTTTTTGCATGTACCCCCCCACCCCCCGTGTCGAGTGGGTTTTCTCTGGGTTTCTCCGGTTTCTCCCACGTTCCACAATCACATGCTGATGGAGTACATTAAAATATACTATGTGCACCCTCTGGACCATGACCCTAGTAGAGGATTAAATGGAAGAAATGAATTATTCATTCAGCCCATTATCTTCCGCTTATCCTCTATTAGGGTCACGTGTGGGGGTCACCATGCCATCAGGGAGAAGTCTCGGCCCTGGAGATGCAATCCATCGCTGGGCACATACTCACCCACACAGAAATGCATGCAGAAACCCTCTTATATGGGGCAATTGGAGAACTCAAGTGTCTTGAGCCATGTTTTTGGATGTGGGATGAAAACGGAGAACCGGAGGAAACCCACACAGACACGGGGGAGAACATGGAAAACTCCACCCAGATGGGGATTCAAAACCGGAAAAATTCAAGTGCTGAGAGGAGAACATTGCTTAACCACTAAAGCCACCGTGCGTCGGATAAATGAATTATTATAATTATCATTATTATCTAAAATTAAGGGTGGCTTAGTGGTTAGCATGTTCTCATCTCAGCACTAGGGGAATTCCCGGGTCGAATCCCAATCTTGGTGGAGGTTTCCAGTTATCCCCGTTGGTCCCGTTTCCACTGGGTTCTCCGGTTTCCTCCCCACAGTCCAAAAAACATGGATCAAAAGGCATTGGACTTCTATAAATTGCCCCAATTACACAATAGAGGATTGTAAAGCGGGAGATAATGATAATGAATAATATATGGCAGGCAGACGGTGGCTAGTGGTTAGCATGTTCTCCTCTCAGCACTAGGGATTCCAGTTCGAATTCCAATCTGGGTGGAGGTTTCCATGTTCTCCACGTTTTCCTCCACAGTCCAAAAAAGAGATGATCAAAGGCATTGAATTCTTCAAATGGCCCCCATCTAGAGTTTGTTAGGAAGTGAGGGAGTGTTACCCAGTGTAGATTGGCGTCCTGTGCCTGGGTTCTGCCCGCGCCCGAAACGTTCTCCCCTGGATGGGCCATGGGCATGTTTTTTTGGGGACCCCCCCCCCCAACCCACCGCAACCCTAATTAGAGGATAAAGTGGTGAAGATAATGGACGATGGGAAATTAATATAACGTTTGTGCCCAAAGAAAAGGACATGTTCCTCACAGTGTTCATGACGACCACCTCGTTTGGAACGTCTTGACCTGAGGCTGGTAGCTTTATTGGAAAAGATTCCGTTCCACAATCAGATGCGTGTGCGGGTGGAAGGCCCTGACAATAGAGGCGCATTAGGAGTTAGGTCAGAGTTACCATCCTCTGAAAGGCATCTGTCTTAATGCGATGTGTAGTTAACTTCTGTGGCTTGGCATCCTCTCAGCTGGGCTTTGTCAGTTATTGATGAGTCTGCCGGTCTCACCAAGGAAGCTCTGCGCTCGATGGGATGAAAAATCAACGGCCTCCTGTGTCGTGAGGAATACTATGATCCTGAGGTCTGAGCTTGCCAGACATCACCGATGGCATCAATACGGGACGCGGTGTTTGAGAAAGGAACCTCGGCGAGGCAGGAGGCCGGCGGACTTCGCAGACACGCAGAAACTTCTCGGGTGGTCGTCCTGGACCACTAAGGACGGGTACGGCGGTGGTTGGGGGCTCGGGGACCCAGCGAGAAGTCTGGAGCGCGGAGCAGATCAGCAGCAGTTTTGCGGGGACGCAGGGCGCCGCCCGTCTCCCTCTCTGTCTCCTGCGCCGGAGGAGAGCGCGGCCCGAACCGCAGCACTACATTGGCTGGCGCTGCTGTCCTGCTTCTGCCCCGCGTCCGTTCAGCCATCTGCGCTCTCTTATTCTCACACGCCGTAAAAGTTCAACTTCCAGACTAACAAGAACCAAAAAGTGCCAAAAGTTAAATAACAAATGAAAGGGGTTTGTAGGAGGGTGCTCAGGGTTATGTGTGTTGGGGCGGTCAAGGCTGAACCCCAGGACCTAACCTGCAGATTTAGTGTATGTGAGAGATGTCATGAAACCCTCAGCATCACCTGAAATAGAGGATGTTCATTATATATATATAGATATATATATTAATATATATATATATATATATATATATATATATATATATATATATGGGCAGGAAGCACGGTGGCTTAGTGGTTAGCATGTTCTCCTCTCAGCACTAGGGATTCCGGTCGAATCCCCATTGGGTGGATTTCCATGTTCTCCGTGTCGCGTGGGTTTCTTCCGGTTCTCGGTTTCCTCCCACAGTCCAAAAAACATGGATCAAGTCAAATGGAATCTCCCAGCGATGTCCCGGCGATGGATGGCGCCCTGTTCCTGGTCTATCTTACCCAGCGCCGAGACGTTCCCCTGGGATGGGCATGGGGGAAACCCACCTGCGACCCTAATAGAGTATATAAAGCATGTAAGTCATATTAGTCATTTAGTGGACCGCTTTTATCCATACAGCGACTTACATAAGTGACAGCACAGGTTATCACAACATCCCTGGAGCAATGAGGGTTAAGGGTCTTTGCTCAAGGGACCACATTGGTAACTTCAGTGGGACCCTGGGATTTGAACCCCCAAACCTTCAGATTGATAGGCCCAACACCCTAACCACTGAGCTACCACTTCCCTTATAATATATATAAATACTATATATACCTGTATATGTATTAATATATAGGGGCAGGCACGGCACGGTGGTGTGTTTAGTGTGTGTAGCATGTTGCCTATCAGCACTAGGGATCCGGTTTCGAATCCAATTCTGGGTGGATGTTTCCAGGTTCTCCGTGTCCGCGTGGTTTCCTCCGGGTGCTTCCGGTTTCCTCCCACAGTCCAAAAAAAAAACAGGTGGATTGAAGTCAAATTGAATTCTCCAAATTGCCCCAAATAGGAGTGTGTCTGTGTGGTGAGCCTGTTAGTGTGTGTCCAGCGATAGGAATTGGCGTCCTGCCTGGGGTTATCCTGCCCCCCCAGCGCCCGAGACGTCTCCCCTGGATGGGCATGGGGAACCCACCGCGACCCTAATAGAGGATTAAAAAGCGGGAGATAAATGAATGTATGAATATATATGGATGGCATGGTTTATTAGCATGTTATCCTCTCGCGCTAGGGATTCCCGGTCGAATCCAATCCAGGTGGCCTTTCCGTGTTCTTCCCCGTGTCCATGTGGGTTTCCTAGGGTTCTCCGGCTTCCTCCCACAGCCAAAAACATGGATTACGGTCAATGAATTCTCCAAATTACCCATATAGAGTGTATAGAGTGGTTTGTGTGTACTTCTGTGTGAGGGTCGGTGTGCCAGGATAGCTGCCGAAACCTTCCCCTGGATGGGCGTCATGGGGAAAACCCATCCCCCCCCCCCCCCCCCAAACCCTAGTTGACAGGGGAAAGCGGAAGATAATGGAGATTTATATATATATATATATATATTACTCACTCACACAAAAACACACTATATGTGGGCAAATTAGTGACACATCGCATAATTTACCTTTCATGTTTTTGGGACTATGGAGGAAAATCAACATCGGACAACAAGGAGAACATGGAAGCATCTCCACCAGATAGGGATTCGAAACCGGCGAATCCAGTGCCAAGAATTCAAACTTGTTGAATTGTGTGATGTGTGTGTGTATGAATATATGTATGTGTATGCATGTATCATGACCAAGGTTTGAGGACAAGTACAGAGGCTCTTCAGTCATGGAACCTCATGATTAATTACCCCAATAGGCAATGAGACTGAATGAGTGACAACACTGTGGATATGTGTGCTGTGTGTGTGTGTGTCACAGTCACAGCTCTAGAGACAGACGATTATGATTTGAAGGAGCAGACGACTTCGGGACGGACGGTCGCTGTCTTCAGCATCAGAGCTATCATTTTGGGTCTTAAGTCTAATCTTTATTGATGGCAATCCACACAGGTAAATACACAACACACACACAACAACACACACATAACACACACACCACACACACCACAACCACACGTCCAGAACAACATTACTCTGTGCACATTCTTAATAATTCATTTATAAGTTCTGTACATAAGATTCCCAACAGTCTTATTTTCTTGATTTACTGTCTAACTTTGTTCTTTATTGAATGAGTTTATTATTATTTATTATCCTCTACTACGGTCTTCCGTCCTTTTCCACACACACCAGCATTATGTCCCGGTGTCATTCGAGCTCTTTTGTGTGGCTTCTGTCTTCCAGAAATTTGACTGTGGTAACACACGAGCCTTGACCACACATCATGGACACATCAAAAAAAGGCTGCGGTTTGCTTTCTGGTGTCATTAACTGTACCCTACCGAAAGGAAAAAGAAAAAGACTAGGATAAATAATGCACTACAGTTAGAATCAGTAAGGCAGCAAAATACAATAAAAAACAAGCCTCATGGCAGCAATAGAGCATGGATTCATAGATCTTATGCATGTCTATGCCGTCATCTCTCAGACGGGAAGCACACACAGCTCAGTTACACAAGCACATTATGTTTAATTGCGGCATTACTTATGTTTCATCAGGCTGTTGATGCAAATACACCTTAAATATGCAAATTCAGACTCTGTAGAGTGTTTTTCAACCTGATGAACAACTCCATGCTTTTGCCGTTTACAAATAACTGCTTAATAGTATGAGTACTACATACATAAAACAATAAAAATTCTATTTTTTATTATATATAATGGGCGGCACGGTAGCTTAGTAGGTTACGCCATGTTCTCCTCTCAGAACCTAGGTGACAGATTCCCGAATCGTAATCACAACCAATCTGGGGTGGAGTTTCACAATGTCTCTCCCCATGTAACCGCGTGGGGCTTTTCCTATCGGGTCTCCGGTTATCTCACACGTTCCGCCCAAAAAAAACATGGATCAAGGTCCAATTGAATTGCTCAAAATTGCCCCAGTGATTAGAGTGTGTCTGTGTGAGTGAGGGTCTGTGCCGCGATGGATGGGCCCTGTTCCTGGGTGTTTATCTGCCCAGCTCCCTGGATGGGCATGGGGGACCCCCACCGTCGACCAATAATAGAGGAGTAAAGCAGGAGATAATGAATGAATATGTAGATTAACTATATATATAATTATATATATATATATATATGCATATATATATTATATATTATTATATAGATATTGCCATATATTGGGTACATCCTTTCAGTTCTACGCTCCACTGTCAGTTTTCAGTTACACTGATCATATAGCTGGACTTTGTAGTTCTACCATTACTTATGTAGCAATTTGTTATTTCTTACTTGTTAGTCCACTTTAGTATGTTTACCCATGATCAGGACCCCCAACAGTGGAGGTATAGGGTGGGTGGGTGATCTCAGTACTGCAGTTGATTATGGACATGGGGGTTTGGTGGGGTGTTGAGTGTTGTGTTGTGATGTTCTAGTGGATCAGGACTCTACAGGTACACCCGTCATCATCACCCAATAATGCGGTCTGATGGGGTCCTGATCATAGTGGGATCAGATGTGACTTCAGAATGTAGAAATAACAATTGGCCATCTATAATCTATATTGTACGTGAAGATTATATATAGAATATATATAGATATATATATAAGATATATAATATATATATTGGGGTTACCGGATCGCCCCCACTCCAGGGGAGTTTCCATGTTCTCCCTGTTGTCCGCGTGGGTTTCCCTCCGGGTTCTCAGTTTCTCCCACAGTCCAAAAACATGGATCAAGTTCAAATTGAATCCCAAATTGCCCATATAGAGAGTGTTGTCTGGGAGTGAGTGTGTGCCCAGCGATGGAATTGGCACCCTGTCCTGGGTCTATCTGCCAGGCTCCCGAAACGTTCTCCCCCTGGATGGGCCATGGGGACCCACCACGACCCTAGTAGAGATAAAGCGGAAGATAATGAAATGAATGTATACATATCTATTGGTGCCCTTTCTGGGGTATCTGACCCGCGCCCGAGAATTCATGTCCGTCGCTCTGACTAAGTCCCCTGACTTCTGAAATTCTTTTCATAGTTTCTCGTTCAACATTACTTGTGATTCCTTTTAGGAAAATGTATTATATCTGTTGTCGAAATCCTCTTTGCCTTGTCCAATATAAATACATAGACATCATGTTTCGTTATTTGATTAACAAGTACAATAAGGTTTTGTTCTTGTTCTCAGAAAAAATGCGCCTTTACTTTGTCAAATAAGGTTGACATAAATCCATTCAATTCCCAAAATTCGATTTTTTCCACTCTAAATATGCCAAAGGTTTTGAGTACTCTACGACTGGCACCCCCCACAAATTTGCTTTGCTGTTGTTTGTTAGACTGTGCGGCGTAAGTTTTTTTAGATGTTGAAATATTATTTTTTTTTTTTTTAAAACCCAATTATTAAACCCCTTTTAAAATTTGCACGGGTTTTGATTTTGAATATCATCTCAGGGGCCCAAAACCCTTGACGTCTGTACTCTTCCTCACATAAAAGAATGTGTAAACTCAAAGGGGGATGCTGCAAAAAAAATTCCTTTGTATGACAAAAGGAGAAGAGAGAGAAACAAAAAACTAAAATGCTGATATCAATTAGAAACTCGGACGAGAGGCACTGGGTCATAGGGCCCCCAACAATAAAATATCTGTCTCCTAAGTGCACCATTTCATATGTCTGTGCTTTTAGTCATCCGGGCTTCTCTGTGTTTTTGGCCACCTTGACAAAAAAGGGAGCAGGGGCCCACTGTATTTTTTAAAAAAATTCCAGTTTATTTTAAAATTGATAAAATTCGGGGGCGGGGTTTTTCCCCAGCATGTTTTCCCTCTCAGCACTAGGGATTCCCGGTTCGAACCCCAATTGGGTGGAGTTTCCAGTTCTCCGTGTCCGGGGGGGTTTCCCCCGGGGTTCTCGGTTTCCCCCACAGAAAAAAAATATGGGTCGTCATGAGTTCCAAATTCCCCATATGAGTTTTTTGTGTGAGGGTGGTGCCAGAATTTAGAAAAGGGCTCTGCTGGGGGTATCGCCCAGCAACGAAGTTCTCCACTGGATGGGCTGGGGAAAACCCCCCCAACCCTAATACAGGGAAAAAAATAAGAAGAATGAATGAAATATTTATTAGCCTAAAAAGCCCTGTGAGTAAAAAGACATTATTTTCAAAAAGCATAAAGTGAAGGGGGGAAAAAATTTTCAGGATTTTAGGGAATTTGGGTGCCCCCATATAGTTGGTTTGGGGGGGAGTAAGTCTATGCCCCGCCCAAATTTTTCCCCCCCCCCAAACCCCATGGAGGATTAAGTGGTAGATCATGAGAGAAAAAGTAGAGAATTACACAAATTGAGCTTATTTTTTACATTTTATAATAACCAGATAGATTCATTTACTTAATAACTAATTTATGCATTTTCCCCCCAAACCATCTTCTTAATTTAGGTTGTGAGTTGGAGCATCCATTGAGTAAAAGACAACAAACCCGAAGAAAACTTTTCCCAAACTGAAGAAAGGAGCTATAAAGAGTAAGATATGGGTTTTTTTAAAATAATAATAATAATAAAATTAGGAAGATTATATTAGAAAGGCTCACTGTCCTCTTAAAATGCATAATATAACTATACAAACCATACCATATGTGATATTTTTTTCATTTTTTCCTTATTATTGTCTGTACAAAACAAAAAATTAAAATTATGTTTATATAACACACACTTTTTAAATTCTTTTTAAAATTTTCCTTTTTTTTAAAAAATTTTTTCAATTTCTTTTAAGATTTAATCCCTTTTTCACCTGTCTTCTAAATAAGGCTGAGAATGTAAATTTTTCCACTTGTGGGACAAAAAAGGCTATTTATCTTAAGCCTTAGTTCCTTGGATCACAGTTTTAAGGGGAAAGTTTAAAAGTTGAGTCAGCATCTAAAATACCATTAAGTGAAAAAATTTAGTGCAACAGGTGTTTAACAAAAATTATAGTGAACATAGAACTGAAAGTACTGAAATTTCAGTGCCCCAAACCCTTTTAAACCTCACCATTTTAAAAAGGAACACGGTTTAAAGGAAAGAGATAATACACTGTGTGTGTGTGGTGGTGTGTGTATTTATATGTGTGTGGTTTTGTGTGTATATATCATAAAACACACACAATATAAAATTAAAATATATATATATATAAATTTTAAAAAATATACACAACAAACACACATATAATATATATAAAACCAATTCAACATGTGTGTGTGTGTGGTGGATTTTATATATTATATATATTTTATATATATATAATATATACAACACATTTTAATAATAATATATATATTTATGTGTGTGTGTGTGGTTGTGTATATAGATTATACACCATATGTACGGGGTTTTCAAAAGATTCATACCCTGAACTTTTTTCCCTATTTTGTCACATTACAACCCAAACATAAATTATTTCACGGGTTTAATGTGAAAGACCAAAAACAAAGTGGTAACAATTGTAAGTGGAAGGAAAAAATTTTAATGAACCCAAAATTTTTTTTTTCAAATAAAAAAAATGAAAAGGCGAGTGCAAAAGTATTTGCCCCCTTTTTGGTGCAAACCCAATTTCATTCGAAGTTTCCTGTGAGTGCTAATGACTCAAAAGGGTCCTCCTGTGTAATCTAATCTCAGTAAAAACAGCCTCCCTGACGGCCTCAGAGTTGGTTAAAAGAATATTTTTTGGGGCAAACGCATATGAAGTCCAAAGAACACACCAGACAGGTTTGGAAATGGGTTTTTGGGGAAGTTTAAAGCAGGGTTGGTTATAAAAATTTCCAAAGCTTTGAAAAATTCCGGAGCACGTTCAAACCATCATCCAAAGGAAAAATATGGCAACAGTAAAAAGCCAAGGGCCCCC
>JAFMOC010000107.1:925000-937649 GCA_019802505.1 Corydoras sp. C115 | reverse complement strand
AATAATAAATATGTATTAATTCATTCATTATCTGCTTAATCCTCTACTAGGGCGCGGATTCCCATGCCCATTCAGGGGAGAACGTTTTCCTGGACAGATATACCCAATCTTTCGCTGGGCACACTCACTCACTCACAGACATACAAACACACACTATATGGGGCAATTCAGAGCATTAAATTTACCTTGAATCCATGTTTTTGGACTGTGGGCATCAACCGTGAGAAAATAGTTGGGATAAATGGAAGTATATGATTTAAGTTGTATCTATAAATACATGATTTAAAAGCAAGTATATCTTTTTTCCCTCACTCTGTAAGGCTCTATAGTGCTCCTAGTGGTCAAAAAGTCAATTACATGCAATTATAACTTCGGTTAATGCACTGTGACGTTGCAATTGTAATTTTTTTGCTTTTTATTTTCAGCCTTCTTGTTAAAAGGACACCCAGAAGCTCAGGATATCGACCCGACTGTGAGTAGCTGCTTATAATGACAAGTTTTAGTTTCATACAGTCTAACATTTTCAGACTGTGAGAGAGGTTTGTTCGTTTTGATCCCAGACATGGCACTCAGTGTGTTTGTGTGTGTGTGTGTGTGTGTGTGTGTGTGTGTAAAACGTATGCAATGCTTTTAGTAGGTTAGACACTGATAAGCTCCTTAGGTTTGTCCTAAAAGCACAGATGTTGCTGTTCTTTTAATCTGCCCTCAGATTTATTTTTCATAGAAATTCAGAGTCCGTTATGAAAGAGTTTGATTGGAACTTGAAGATTCTGTCCACAGAGATTTACTGTAGTACACTGGAACTTATTAAATGTCTTTATATAACATTAATAAAGTGCATCTGTCAGTCATGGCATTTAAAAAAAAATAATAATAAAAAATCTAACATCCAGTCCAGTTCTCATGTAACCCTGCGATGGGCTGTTGACCTGGACTTTTCCGCACCTTTCACCCTCTGAACTCTGAGAGGCGCTCCGGCCGTCCCCGTGCTCATGATCAGGATAAACAGATTAGAAATTAAATGAGATAATGAATTGCCATGTGGTAGCACTTCCACCATTGTGACTTCATCTGCTGTCTAAGAAAGACCACAGTCATGTGCCACGTCGGTCACCCATTTCCTTTAACCATTCATGTGGCAGGATCTGTAAACTGAGCAGGGAGGACAATTGTGGAGTGCAGTGGGGCAATTTAGTGCAGCGAATTTACCTTGAATCCATGTTTTTGGACTGTAGGAGGAAACATATATATATATATATATATTAGGGGTGAGCTGCAATATTCGCTGATTCGACGATTCGATTCGGAGAACCGTAGTCGACTATGAACCTCATAGTCGAATGTACCATTTTGACCACATGGGGGCGCCCATGGCTGCTGCTAAGCATTAGTTTTTACATGAAATGTCTTTGTTTTTTTCGTTATATATACTAGCCTTTTGTCAAAATAAAATCATCCTAATTTTTTAGGTTTTTAGTTTTTTTTTTTAGGTTTTTCCTTTGAAGTGGAAAAAAGTCCAGAACGGGATCCCATTTACGGTGCTCTAGAAAACGAGTAAAATATAAAAAAAAAAATCTTTTTTAAAAAACCACGCTTATAGCGCCATCTTGTGGTGAAATTTTAACTGATTCGACTATCAGTCGACTATAGGGAAAATCTGACGAATCAGATTCGACTATGAAAATCCTTTGTTGAAATACACCCCTATATATACAGTGGGTTGCAAAGTATTCATACCCCTTGAACTTTTCCATATTTTGTCACATTACAACCACAAACATAAATATATTTCACTGGAATTTAATGTGAAAGACCAACACAAAGTGGTATACAATTGTGAAGTGGAAGGAAAATTATACATGAATCAACATTTTTTTTACAAATAAAAAACTGAAAAGTGCGACGTGCAAAAGTATTCAGCCCCCCTGAGTCCAATACTTTGTGGAGCCACCTTTTGCTGCAATTACAGCTGCAAGTCTTTTAGGGTATGTCTCCACCAGCTTTGGCACATCTAGTGACTGAAATTCTTGCCCATTCCTCCTTGCAAAACAGCTCAAGCTCAGTCAGATTGGATGAACAGCAGTTTTGAGATCTTGCCACAAATTCTCAATTGGGTTTAGGTCTGGACTTTGACTGGGCCATTCTAACACATGAATATTCTTTTTTTTAAACCACTCCATTGTAGCTCTGGCTTTATGTTTAAGGTCGTTGTCCTGCTGGAAGGTGAACCTCCGCCCCAGTCTCAAATCTTTTGCTGACTCCAACAGGTTTTCTTCCAAGATTGCCCTGTATTTGGCTCCATCCATCTTCCCATCAACCTTGACCAACTTCCAGGTCCCTGCTGAAGAGAAGCACCCCCCAGAGCATGATGCTGCCACCACCATATTTGACAGTGGGGATGGTGTTTTCAGAGTGATGTGCAGTGTTATTTCTCCGCCACACATAGCGTTTTGCATTGTGGCCAAAAAGTTCAATTTTGGTCTCGTCTGACCAAAGCACCTTCTTCCACATGTTTGCTGTGTCCTCAACATGGCTTCTGGCAAACTGCAAACGGGACTTCTTATGGTTTTCTTTTAACAATGGCTTTCTCCTTGCCACTCTTCCATAAAGACCACATTGTGTAGTGCACGACTAATTGTTGTCCTGTGGACAGTTTCCCCCACCTGAGCTGTGGCTCTCTGCATTTCACCCAGAGTCACCATGGGCCTCTTGGCTGCCTCTCTGATCAGTGATCTCCTTGTTCGGCCTGTAAGTTTAGGTGTGGACGGCCTTGTCTTGGCAGGTTTACTGTGGTGCCATACTCTTTCCATTTCCGGATGATGATTGAACAGTGCTCCGTGAGATGTTCAAAGCTTTGGAAATCTTTTTATAACCTAAGCCTGCTTTAAACTTCTCCAAACCATATTCCTAACCTGTCTGGTGTGTTCTTTGGACTTCATGATGCTGTTTGCTCCCCAGTATTCTCTTAACAAACATCTGAGGCCGTCACGGAGCAGCTGTATTTGTACTGAGATTAGATTACACACAGGTGGACCCTTTTGAGTCATTAGCACTCATCAGGCAACTTCTGAATGCAATTGGTTGCACTCAGGGAAAAGGGGGCTGAATACTTTTGCACATCGCACTTTTCAGTTTTTTATTTGTAAAAAAAATGTTGATTCATTTATAATTTTCCTTCCACTTCACAATTGTATACCACTTTGTGTTGGTCTTTCACATTAAATTCCAGTGAAATATATTTATGTTTGTGGTTGTAATGTGACAAAATATGGAAAAGTTCAAGGGGTATGAATACTTTTGCAACCCACTGTATATATATATATATATATATATATATATATATATATATATATATAAATATATATATATGGCGGCACGGTGGCTTAGTGGTTTAGCATGTTCGCCTCACAGCACTAGGGATTCCCGGTTCGAATCCCCATCTGGGTGGAGTTTCCATGTTCTCCCCATGTCCGTGTGGGTTTCCTCCGGGTTCTCCGGTTTCCTCACACAGTCCAAAAACATGGATCAAGTTAATTGAGTTCTCCAAATTGCCCCATATAGAGTGTGTGTGTAAGTGAGTGTGTGCCCAGTGATAGATTGCCCCCTGTCCTGGGTGTATTTGCCCAGTGCCCGAGACGTTCTCCCCTGGAAATGATCATTTTTCAGACATCGGATTTGAGGTTCCAGATAAGTTTTTGGTGGGATATGCTCTAGACTACAATGAGTATTTCAGGGATTTAAGTGTACGTCTTCTACCTTTGTCAACATTTTATCCTCCGAACTTTGAAAGTGTGTACTAAGTGAACCTTCTCATCTTGTTTTCAGCACATCTGCATCTTAAGTGACGCAGCGAAGGAGAAGTACAAAGTATGAGAACATCAGAATGCAGATCAAACAGCAGCACTGTGAAGCCTCTTTTCATTTTATTCTACAGTCTCTGAACTACAGGAAAAAAAAACGGAACGCTGTTCTGACTTTCTACAAACTTAACTCAAGTTTGCTTTCGTTTAAATATCACATGTAACAATTAAGAAATGTTTTACACTTAAGTTTTTATTTATTTAAACCGAGGCCTTAGACGTGCTGGAGGCATTCGTTAATGATGTCACAACCGGATCAGTTAAAATCTTGGGAGAGAAAAAGACGGCATATTTTTATTTAGAATGTTATTTCTGATTGTACATAACCTCATATTAATGTACATTATATTATTTATTGTTTATTTAAAAAAAAAGAGAAAGAAGAATGTAACTTTTTTTTTTTAAATGAGGGTGAAATTTGTAGCACTGAGATCTCGGGAACTGTACCAGTAAACAAAGTTTGGCTGACGTTGCTGATTGAGGATGAATACTTCAGTAGGATTATGTTCATTTAGACTTTTCTAAACCACGATTCTTGAATCCGACTGAAGCAAATAGAATAGAAGAAGTTAAGTACATGTGTATTAGGTTTGAAAGACTTACTGCTATTGTAAATATCAAATAAAAGAACACACCTCTGTCTGCTTTGGAATTTAATTTTACACACAATAATAGCTCTTTAAATTAAAAAAAAAATTAATTTAAAAAGTGCAGGCAAAACTTCCACTAAACTGAGGTGCTAAGTAGCCCATGCTCATCCATGGGAGAACGTTTCGGGCACTGGGCACATGATATGGGGCAATTTAGAGCATTCAATTGACCTAGAATCCATGTTTTTGGACTGTGGGAGGAAACTGGAGAACCCAGAGGAAACCCATGCGAACACAGAGAGAACATGGAAACTCCACCCAGATCGGGATTTAAACCTCGCTCCCAGAACCTGGAGTTGACATCTGTAAAAAATAAAGCTGATAACTTACTGCTTCACTTAATACCTTTATTCTGATCGTCTGTTGATGGTTCTGTCCTTAACAACCAAAATAAATCCATTCTTTCATTATCTCCCACTTTATCCTCTATTAGGGTCGCGGTGGGGTTCCCCATGCCCATCCAGGGGAGAACGTTTCAGGTGCTGGGCAGATACACCCAGAACAGGGCGCCAATCTATCACTGGGCACACACTCACTCACACACACACACTCTATATGGGGCAATTTGGAGAATTCAATTGACTTGATCCATGTTTTTGAAATGTGGGAGGAAACCGGAGAACCCGGAGGACACCCACGTGGACATGGGGAGAATATGGAAACTCCACCCAGATGGGGATTCGAACCGGGAATCCCTAGCGCTGAGAGGAGAACATGCAAAACCACTAAGCCACTGTGTCGCCCTACCCAAAATAAACTTCTATAAACTTAGTCTAATGATAGATTCGTAAATAATGATATTTTATGATAAATATGATAATGGTGGCATGGTGGCTTAGTGGTTTAGCATGTTCTCCTCTCAGCACTAGGGATTCCCGGTTCGAGTCCCCATCTGGGTGGAGTTTCCATGTTCTCCCCGTGGGTTTCCTCCAGGTTCTCCGGTTTCCTCCCACAGTCCAAAAACATGGATCAAGTCAATTGAATTCTCCAAATTGCCCCATATAGAATGTGTCTGTGTGAGTGAGTGTGCCCAGTGATAGATTGGCGTCCTGTCCTGGGTGTATCCGCCCAGCGCCCGAGACGTTCTCCCCTGGATGGGCATGGGGAACCCCACCGCGACCCTAATAGAGGATAAAGCGGAAGATAATGGATGAATGAATGATAATACACTCAATAATTGGAGTCTGTGATGCAAAATAATAAACTATTTAAAGTTTAAAGATTCAAATCAAAGCGCGAGGCGATCTTAAAGGAATAAGTACAGATTGCTCCCTCTGACTACATCTCCCAGAATGACTTGCGTGCGTCGTCACCGGTGATGCGGAAGTGGAGCGGTGGGATTAAAGCAGGTGTTGGCGGTTTGTTTGTTTGATGTCGGCGGTGTTTGTGTTTGATGTGTTTGATGTGTTTGATGTTTGGTTGTCATGGCTGCTCTGAAATACTCCGGCATGGACGACACCGACAGCGAGGATGAGCTTCCTCCGGGCTGGGAGGAGAGGGCGACTAAAGACGGCTGGGTTTATTACGCGAAGTGAGTTCAATAAGAGACCCGCAGTTTAAAGGTTTACATGTTTACATGTTTACATGTTTGAAACCTTTAAACCTTTAAACCATTAAACATGTAAACCTTTAAACCTTTAAACCTTTAAACATGTAAACCTTTAAACCTTTAAACATGTAAACCTTTAAACCTTTAAACCTTTAAACCTTTAAACCTTTAAACATGTAAACATGTAAACCTTTAATGTTTACATGTTTGAAACCTTTAAACCTTTAAACATGTAAACCTTTAAACCTTTAATGTTTACATGTTTGAAACCTTTAAACCTTTAAACATGTAAACCTTTAAACCTTTAAACATGTAAACCTTTAAACCTTTAAACATGTAAACCTTTAAACCTGTAAACCTTTAAACCTTTAAACATGTAAACCTTTAAACCTTTAATGTTTACATGTTTGAAACCTTTAAACCTTTAAACATGTAAACCTTTAAACCTTTAATGTTTACATGTTTAAAGGTTTCAATGTTTACAGGTTTAAAGGTTTAAAGGTTTACAGGTTTAAAGGTTTACAGGTTTAAAGGTTTAAATGTTTACAGGTTTAAAGGTTTACAGGTTTACAGGTTTACCGGTTTAAAGGTTTACAGGTTTTAAGGTTTACAGGTTTAAAGGTTTAAATGTTTCCAGGTTTAAAGGTTTCCAGGTTTAAAGGTTTACAGGTTTTAAGGTTTACAGGTTTAAAGGTTTAAAGGTTTAAATGTTTACAGGTTTAAAGGTTTAAAGGTTTAAATGTTTACAGGTTTAAAGGTTTAAAGGTTTAAAGGTTTAAATGTTTACAGGTTTACAGGTTTACAGGTTTAAAGGTTTAAAGGTTTACAGGTTTTAAGGTTTACAGGTTTTAAGGTTTACAGGTTTTAAGGTTTACAGGTTTTAAGGTTTACAGGTTTTAAGGTTTACAGGTTTTAAGGTTTACAGGTTTTAAGGTTTACAGGTTTAAAGGTTTAAAGGTTTAAATGTTTACAGGTTTACAGGTTTAAAGGTTTACAGGTTTAAAGGTTTACAGGTTTAAAGGTTTAAATGTTTACAGGTTTAAAGGTTTCCAGGTTTACAGGTTTGTTTGATCTGAGAACTGAACTCATTGCTGATTCACTGCAGGAGAGACATCAGTCCGTGTGCATGCTGTGTGTTTGAGAGCATGTTTACATTACATTTGGTCATTTATTGGACACTTTTATCCAAAGCGACTTACAAGGTGAGCACAGGGTTCATCACAGCGCCCCCTGGAGCAATGAGGGTTAAGGGTCTTGCTCAGGGACCCACACTGGTAACTTCAGTGGACCTGGGATTTGAACCCACAACCTTCAGATTGATAACCCAACACCCAAACCACTGAGCTACCGCTCCCACATGTGCCAAACATTCATCATTCACATGTGAACCTTAAACTGTAACATAGAACATGACTCTGCAGAATCCACTGTGTATGCAGAATAAAATGGGACATCTGCACATCTCACACACACACACACACACACACACACACACACACAGTCACACTGTCCGTATGTGTTCATAAAATATCCCCAGATGGATTTCTGGATTTTAGAGGGTGTTCCAGATAACCATTTAAAGTAATAAAGATTCTGCTGTGCTTTACACATAGAGGGATTTGTCTTCTGTTTAATCCATCTGTGCAGTGAAACACACACACACACACACACACACACACACACACACTGGTGAAGTGAGCACACATGCTCAGAGAGGTGGACATCCATCCATTCATTATCTTCCGCTTTATCCTCTATTAGGGTCGCGGGGGGGTTCCCCATGCCCATCCAGGGGAGAACATCTCGGGCGCTGGGCAGATACACCCAGGACAGGACGCCAATCTAACGCTGGACACACACTCACTCACACAGACACACTCTATATGGGGCAATTTGGAGAATTCAATTGACCTTAACCCATGTTTTTGGACTGTGGGAGGAAACCGGAGAACCCAGAGGAAACCCATGCAGACACGAACCCACCCAGATGGGGATTCGACCCAGGTATCCCTAGCGCTGAGAGGAGAACGTGATAACCACAAAGCCACCTACTAAATGCCGGCTATGCTAAAGATCTGAAAGGTTAATTTAAGGGATTGTTGTTTGAGGGTAAATGCAGTAACCAAAGCTGAACTAATAAACTCATAATAATAATCATAATAATAATCACATGACCTCCTGCATGCTACCACCGTGATACTACCACAGAAATGAATCCCCTTCCTCTTCTTCAATTCCAGCCACGAGGAGATGAAGACTCAGTGGGAGCATCCTAAAACGGGAAAGAAGAAACGCTGTGCGGGAGGTGAGTGTTTTTACTCAACACCAGCGAGAAGCAATGTCTACCTCAGTGTGTGAGGGATGTGCCTTTTACACGCTGACCTTCTGACCTGTCAGGTTTATTACTGCAGTGAAATAATAATAATAATAATAATAATAATAATAATTAGGGGTGTCTTCAACAAAGGATTTTCATAGTCGAATCTGATTCATCAGATTTTCCCTATAGTCGACTGATAGTCGAATCAGTTAAAATTTCACCACAAGATGACGCTATAAGCGTGGTTTTTAAAAAATATTTTTTAAAAATATATTTTACTTGTTTTTCTAGAGCTTTTGAAATGTGCAACTAACTGCAGGGGGAGCTTTATTAATGTGTAGCCTATTGTTAAAGCGCACACATCATTAAAAAAATAAATATTAACAGAAATTAGGATGATTTTATTTGACAAAAGGCTATATATATAACGAAAACAAAGACATTTCATGTACAAACTAATGCTTAGCAGCAGCCATGGGCGCCCCCATGTGGTCAAAATGGTACATTCGACTATGAGGTTCATAGTCGACTACGGTTCTCCGAATCGAATCGTCGAATCAGCGAATATTGCAGCTCACCCCTAAAAATAATAATAATAAAAACACATCTTTTCTTCGAGAGCTCCAGTTGAGTTGGAGGGTTAATCACAACATCCCTGGAGCAATGAGGGTTAAGGGTCTCGCTCAAGGACCCACACTGGTAACTTCAGTGGACCTGGGATTTGAACCCACAACCTTCAGATTGATACCCAACACCCTGACCACTGAGCTACCACTCCTGAGCTAATGCCTGTCTTTTTCTGGCAGATCTACCTTATGGATGGGAGCAGGAGACTGATGAGAAGGGACAAATCTTTTATGCTGAGTGAGTCCGGTCTTTAAATTATGAAAACTCTGTATGTTTAAAGTGGAACGTGTGTTTTATGCATCTTTGTCCTCCACAAATCCACACCGTTGCTTCAATTACCAAGACATACTTACTCTTCAGGAGCCTGTGAAGGTTTATGTGCTCTTTACAACCATCAGCTTAAGGGCTTTAGTTTAGTGATTTAGTTTAGTGATTTTTTTTTTTTTTTTTAGTGAACTGTCAACTGTGCACCCTGCTGCCTGATTCAGTGTGTGTGTGTGTGTGTGTAGCTCTGCTATCGTGACGTGTGTTTAGTTTGCCATGTAATTGTCTTTTATACACAGCATTAGATTTTTTTTTCTTACATATTTAACATCTCTTTATAGGTTCAATACTTTTTTAAATGTAAAATCATTTTCCCTGCACAGTTATATTGTTGGCCTTTTGTTTTGGAATCAATTCCTAAAGTAACCACTGGGTGGCGGTGTCTCCTAGTGTAACGGAGTTTTTAAACGTCGTTGGCAGTTTGTGTTTTATTTATTTATTGTAAATAAAACTGATCACTAGGTCATGTTGTAAATCAATGATGCTCATGTTATTTATGTAAATTCGAATCTGTTCTGTACTGTTAAGGTTGTTTAATTGCCCTTTTTTAATTTTTGTCCATTAGCCACATCAATAAAAGAAAGACGTACTTTGACCCTCGTCAGGCTTTTACTGTTGAAGATGTGCAGCTCAAACCCAAGCGCTATGATGCCAACACCACGGCGCTGGAGGTGTTACAGGGGCGTGACCTCTCTGACCAGGTTGTTGTGATCACTGGAGCAAACTCTGGTATCGGTGAGTGTTACTGTTTCCTCCGGCGTCTGTATTTTATAGTTTTAAATAATGTATTGGCAGCACGGTGGCTTAGTGGTTAGCATGTTCTCCTCTCAGCGCTGGGGATTCCCGGTTTGAATCCCCATCTGGGTGGAGTTTCCATGTTCTCCCCGTGTCTGCGTGGGTTTCCTCCGGGTTCTCCGGTTTCCTCCCACAATCCAAAAACATGGATCAAGTCAATTGAGTTCTCTAAATTGCCCCATATAGAGTGTGTGTGTGTGAGTGAGTGTGTGTCCAGTGATAGATTGGCGCCCCGTCCTGGGTGTATCTGCCCAGCGCCTAAAACGTTCTCGCCTGGATGGACATGGGGAACCCCCCCCCCCGCGACCCTAATAGAGGATAAAGCAGAAGATAAAGAATGAATGAAAATAATGTATTGTAAATTACACATTCATTAGAATATAAAGCGGTGAAAGGTGTGCATTACTGTCAGTAATGTAACAGGTGAACTAACAGCTCAGCCAATCAGATTTAAGTACCGGAACTACATGTTTTATAATAAGATTTAACGACTGACATGCAAATGATTTAGTAATTATTTAAGCAAACATTGCCAAAATGTTTCTTTTTTACACCAGGACAGCAGCACAGTGGCGTAGAGGTTCGTAGAGGTTTTTTTAATTTTTATTTAATAAATGTTGCACAGAAAGAGCATGAATCAGGTCTCATTGCCGCAGACTGTAGACTATCAGTGTTCATTAGTGCAGCTTAATTGACTGTCATTGTTAGATCGTTAGAACAGGGTCTATTTGAGCTGCATTAATGCTCAAATCATCAGATAATGGTCTGGATATAAATGTATTACCACACGCCTTCAGTCTGATGTAATCATTAATACGGAAGAGACGATGACAGATCTTGATGGTATGATTACAATTTAAGAAATCATTTTGATTATTGTGCAATAATTTACCAAAAAAATCACAAGAACAGTGCACGGTTTCTTATGTTTGTTATTTATTTAATTTAAACATGAAATGACATTTTGGTATCGAAAAAAAGACAACACTCATAATAATAATAATAATAATAATAATAATGAAAATAAATATTCCTACTTAACTGAAATTTCATAGCTTGTTTATTACAAAATCAAGCCTGCCAGTCTGTGTTTTTAACCATTAGAGGGCAGTAGAGCTCTGCAGACAGCTGAATGAACTAAACATGAAATTTGCAGAGATTGAATTGAGATTAATTATTCAGTATGTAGTAATAAGAAAAGACATGGTGGACTGATAACAATAGCGCAATGTACATTTGTATTAAGTTAACAGATCTGTCATCACGTCCTCATAGTGGTTTGAAATTATAAACTGGCACTGAAATAAATCATATTTTTAGGCACAAGGTTCGATATAAATGTTTGGAATTATACAGGTTTTAATGAATACCATCTTAAAAACTAAAACAAAACCTGTAAAGCTCTCATAGGATTCGCGTTTGTCAATTATATTAAACGAACATGTCACTAAATTCTCTAAATTAAAGAAACTGTTCACCGAAATTGTGTTCATCTGACCTGCGTTGTCCTTTAGTAGATCTTCTCCAAATCCAAAGTGAAACTTGCATAACTTTCGGTTATTTAATGTTGTTTAGATCTGTGTATCTAGAGTTGCGTATATGTATTACATTAAAATTATGCATAATGACATGACTTGAGTAATAATATGTACGCTGTCTGAACAAAACAATTTCTTTCTTAAACTGTAAGAGACAGGGACCGGGAATTTTCAAATGTCCTGAATAAACAGATTAAGCCTTTAATTATTAGTGTTTGGACACGAGCTCAGGTCTGATCAGCCTGTAGCTGGATGTCTATGTTGAAGGTGTATAGTGTTAGAAACACCCTGTGACCCAGAGAAACAACTGAAACATGAGCTGGTCTCCACAGAGCCTTAAACATCAGTGAAGGTGATGTAGATGTACATTGTTGCCACACAATCTTGGATGTATTATATATTTAATATGGTACCAATGTGAATCCAGCATCAAACCTTCTGAATTTGGACTGACCGATTATTATATTACATCATAAGATGCGTTTTAGAGATGTGGTGTTGCATTTCCAGTCTTATGAGCATGAACTCTTTCTGAGGTCATCAGAAACCTTCCTTGTATGAACTGCAATTTACTTTCACGAATGTGTTCTTCAGATCAGACACTGATGGATTTCTGTTCTATAAATAAACCAGGACAGGACGTCCACTCACACCTGCTCGTCATCCTATTGATTAAAAACATCGGACTCTAATTTCACCTTCAAATGTGCCAATCCAAAGGTTTACGTGATTTAGTCACACACATAATATTCATTATTTTGTTTAATAAATTTAAATTTAGAAACTTTATTATTTTTGTCTCGTTTCTTCGATTTGGTTCTTTTCAGCTACTTTATAAACTTTTAAGCACCACTGTGTTTTAGATTTAGATATTTGGTTTTCTTCATAACTTCTGACTTGTGACGTTCTCATTTGTAAGTCGCTTTGGATGAAAGTGTCTGCTAAATGACTAAATGTAAATGTAATATAGATTTAACTTTATTGTT
>JAFMOC010000107.1:902500-920000 GCA_019802505.1 Corydoras sp. C115 | reverse complement strand
TGTGTGTGTAATGACAGTTAATTAAAAAAATGAAATAAAAAAAAAAGCAGTGCTGAGATTCAGGTTTGGCACAATGTGAGTGAGTGGACCGGTGCGAGAGGCTGCTGTGGGACAGGGTGACCAGTGCAATTGGAGGGCATGATGAAAAATTGCGGTGGGACTTGGCTGTATTCACTAGGGTCAAAGGTGGAGCCTGGATGTGGAGGAGGGGTTGTACAGGGCAGATGGGAGCAGGAGAAGCTGGGAGGTGGGGTAGTCTAGCAGTGTGAGCTTGCTCAGGTGGAACTTCTCGCCCCACACTGCGGTAATTACAATCCATACATTTCACTTTGCCTTGTGACAAGGCCTTCCTAATCCCAAATGAAATCAGGCCTTTATTAATGGGAAAAATTAGAGCTCCTCGTCAATCTTCAGGAGCGCTAGACTTCCCGCTTTATCCCCAACATGTAAATCAAACACCTGCTGTAAAACGCTTTACGGAGTTGGTGCATCACTGTCTCACATGTATGATGAAGAGGAACCTCTTTTTTCCTGAGCACAGGTGCTTCTGTACTGTACACATGTTGCTGTGTGCCGTATGGTGCAAGCTCTACTCTGTGTTGGTTTATTTGTGTGTGTATATATATATATTTATTTATTTATTTATTTATTTATTTTTCCCTTGGGTGGCACATTGGTTTAGTGGTTAGCATGTTCTCCTCTCAGCATTAGGGATTCCAGGTTCGAATCCCAATCTGGGTGGAGTTTCCATGTTCTCACCGTGTCCGCATGGGTTTCCTCCAGGTTCTCCGGTTTCCTCCCACAGTCCAAAAACATGGATCAAGGTCAGTTGAATTCTCCAAATTGCCCCATATAGAGTGTGTGTGTGTTGGCGTCCTGTCCTGGGTGTATCTGTCCAGCGCCCGAAACGTTCTCCCCTGGATGGGCATGGGGAATGGGCATGGCGACACTAATAGAGGATAAAGTGGATGGATTTTCTAAATAATTGCTGTTTTATATGTTTATATATAGAAAATCAGTACATATAGTATTTTTTTAATTTTTCTTATTTGGCGTGAGACTCCAGTATAATAAGAAGCTGAAGTGACCAGTTTGTTTTCCACACGCCACTGGGCCTTGACATTTGTATTATTCATTCATTCATTATCTTCAGCTTCATCCTCTATTAGGGTCGCTGGGGGGGGGAAGTTCCCCATGCCCATCCAGGGGAGAACGTCTCGGGCGCTGGGCAGATACACCCAGGACAGGGCACCAATCCATTGCTGACATCTGTATTACTCAATATTTATTAAATTACTTTAAGGTGTCACTTGTAGGGTTCTTATTCTTCCCTTAAACTCTGCACATGCAGCACTAATGACTTCAACTAATAGCTCCATTTGTCTGTCCGTCAACACGGGTACTTACAGAATCATGGGATGTCAGGAGGGCAGCGTGATCACTTGCTGCTAAAGTTCTTCTTGCAAAACGTCAGGTGACGCTTTTCTATAAATATTACACGGTTGTTGCCGTTGTTAACACGCTCCGATTCGTTGCTTATTAGGAGAAACATCGTTGTCTATTAACGAGTATTAAGACTGATGCATGTTTCATGAGTGTAAAATTGGGGCAGCATCTTTAGATTCTCGTGGGGGAAAAAAAAAAAGATTTCAAATAATTATTTATTATAGAAACTTTAAATTTGCTTAAATGGCATTTACATGTAAGAGTTGTTTGGGAGATAACGTTACTTTGTATTTTGTTTTCGACCTCCTCTGAGCTCCGATCTTTAGTTGATGTTCGGTGCTCCTCCCTATTACTGCTAATAAGGTGTCATCTAATTTAATTCCATGCTTCACTTGTCAGAGAGAAGCCCTTATCCGTCTCCGATTTTTAATTTTAATGGATATTACTCTTTAGCACTCACATCACAATTAGGGTTTGGAGTTTGGGTTTTAATGAAAATCAGATTAAACTACAATCTAATTAAGATTCACTTTAATCCACCTCTTGCACAGACTGTCACTCGGAATTTTGAAACCACGCCGTCACAACAGTTTACAGGAAAGTTAAAGTTGCGAGTGTTAATCAGGCTGATTTTGTGCAAGCGCTCAAAAAACTAAACATTTATGTGTAAACTTTTGAAGTCAGATTCTCATCAATCCATCGATCATCTCTGAACACTACAGTTCACTAGAACACCTTTTTAAAATATTAATGAATATGAATGTCAGGGCATCATGGTGGTTTAGTGGTTGGCATGTTCTCCTCTCAGCAATGGGGATTCATGTTCGAATCCCAATCGGAGTGCAGTTTCCATGTTCTCCCCGTGTCCGCGTGGGTTTCCTCCGGATCAAGGTCATATTGGCAGCTCTAAAATGCCCCATATAGTTTGTGCTTGTGAGTGTGTGCCCAGCAATAGCTTGTGCCCCATGCGTTCTCCCCTCGATGGGCATGTGGAACCCCCCCCCCCCCAACACTAGTAGAGGATTAAGTGGAAGATAATGAATGAATGAAATCTAAATGTCATGGAGTAGATGTCTGAACTGTGTTGGCCTGCCGGCTCGTCTTCCTGTCGTGAAAGTGTATTGTGTGTAACGGGGTGACATGACGAGAGGTCTTTACATTCTTAGGGAGTGGAACAAGCGGCCATCATGTACGTTCTGCTCGAAAGCTTCTCTCCGTTTTAAATGACCTTCTCTTTAATTTCAGTAGTGTTTCAAACGGCAGCCATCCTTTTAAACTTTCTGATTTGGCCTGCCGAGCCGTTATTCATCCACCTATAACTGTTGGCTTATTAAAGGCGACAAGTAAAGGAGTGAAAAAAAGGTTGAATTATCAATGCTTGAACTGATAGCTGACTTAATAAAAATATTAAAGTATGTCTTTCATATTGACACCTTAATTAAAACCTGAACATGGGCCGTTCTTATTATTTTGGGTGTTTAGTCTGTTGAATCTGTTTCTTTATTGTTATTTATTACGGTAAATAATACAACAAAGTTCCATCATTTAGCAGACGCTTTCATCCAAAAGTGACTTACATGCAGGGGTGTTTTTAGGGTTTAGAAACATCAGATCCCTTATTCCCCATCTGTCCTCTTTAAAAATTGCCTATTCATGAGTGTATTTATGGGCAGCTTAGTGGTTTAGCATGTTCTCCTCTCAGCACTAGGGATTCCCGGTTCGAATCCCCATCTGGGTGGAGTTACTATGTTCTCCCAGTGTCTGCGTGGGTTTACTCTGGGTTCTCCGGTTTCCTCCCACAGTCCAAAAACATGGATCAAGTCAATTGGGTTCTCCAAATTGCCCCATATAGAGTGTATCTGTGTGAGTGAGTGTGTGCTCAGTGATAGATTGACGCCCTGTCCTGGGTGTATCTGCCCTGCGCTTGAAACGTTCTCCACTGGATGGGCATGGGGAACCCCCCGCGACCCTAATAGAGGATAAAGCAGACCATAATGAATGAATGAAAGTGTATTTATCTATTTTTTAAAATGTTGTTACATTTATTTTGTTTGATTATTCATTAGTTATTTTGGGTAAAATTAAATAACATTTGAAATATGTCTGTCCGCAGAGGAGAGCACATTCATTTCTAATAAATGATGATTTTGGCTGAAAAATTTTAGATAAAAATGAAGGTTCTTGCTCAAGGGCCCACGTTGGTAACTTCAGTGAACATGGGATTTGAACCCTCAACATTCGGCTTGATGGCCCAACACCCTAACCACTGAGCAACCATATCCCATAATTAATCCTAATTTGAGCAAATTCTTCCTTCAGGGCATTATTTGCATTTAAGGCTCTCTGTGGTGATGTATAGTCTTGTAATTGTTTTGTTTTTTCTGTATTTATTAATTGCATGTCTTTCTTTTTTTTTTTTCTTTCTCCAAATGACTATTTACTTCTATTAGAGAGGAAATCTTGGGTATGATGTGAGACTGAGGTTCAGGGAATTATTTTATATTGTGTAATAATTTATTGCTTTGAAGTTTGCAGTACCATCATCCGATAGTTCTGCCCTCTTTTCTTCTCTCACTACAAAGAGATGCAGAATACTGGAACCCTTTCAGTTTCCTTATATCTTCTTGTAAATGGTGATGGGCTAATCCCTATCTGAAATCAGTCATGGTGCTGTTTCATTGTGGTGGTATCTCCTTGAAGGTGCCCACAATCCCATTTTCAACTTTAGCTCTGCATGTGACTCATAAGGAACAGCTACACTAATTTAATCGTTTTCATCACTGGAGAGGGAGTTGATATTGATGTCTGAAAAAGCCCATGGCTGGAGTAAAACTGCATTATCTTTGAGCTGTTTTTACAGCATTATCTGAGGACCAGGGCTTATCCCAGTCATTCCCCTTCCTTTATTCTTTCGTTCTCGCCGTCGCTCTTACCCTCTCCATTTGCTTTGCAGGTTTTGAGACGGCCCGCTCTTTCGCTCTTCATGGTGCCCAGGTGATCTTATGCTGTCGGAACAAAACTCGCGGCAGTGCGGCAGTCAGTATGATCCGAGATGAATGGGTAAGTTTAATTATTCATTCATTCCTTCATTATCTCCCGCTTTATCCTCTATTAGGGTCACGGGGGGGGTTCCCCATGCCCATCCAGGGGAGAACGTCTCGGGCGCTGGGCAGATACACCCAGGACAGGATGCCAATCTATAGCTGGGCACACACTCACTCACACAGACACACTCTATATGGGGCAATTTGGAGAACTCAATTGACTTGATCCATGTATTTGGACTGTGGGAGGAAACCGGAGAACCCAGAGGAAACTCACATGGACATGCGGAGAACATGCAAACTCCACCCAGATGGGGATTCGAACCGGGAATCTCTAGTGCTGAGAGGAGAACGTGCTAAACCACTAAGCCACCGTGCCGCCCAAGTTTAATTATAACGTGTTTAATTATAGTGCCTTTTTTTTGTGTCTGTCTTTTAAAGGGTAAAGCACTAGAACAATATCACAATCACATCTGTGAATAACCACAAAGGAAACAATGACACAGTGGTTTAGTGGTTAGCACTTTCTCCTCTCAGTGTGGAAATCCAGGTTTGAGTGTCCATGTTCTCCCCGTGTCCGTGTTGGTGTCCCCCGGGTTCTCTAGTTTCCTCCCACAGTCTAAAAACATGGATTCAAGGAAAACTGAATGCTCTAAATTGCCTCATATAATTTATCCTTGTGTGTGTGTCTGTGTGAGTGTGTGCTGTGATGGATTGATGTATCTGATCAGTGACCGAAATGTTCTCCCCTGGATGGGCATGGGGAACCCCCCCCCCACTCCCCCGCCTTGTTTATATATCGCACCAACATGGTATCAGAGCAAATATAACACAATAGTATACCCACGGGCAATAATCAAAATATCAGTCAAAATAAAATAGTGCAACATAAAGAATGATGCATAACAATAAAACAAATCTAATATAGAGGGAAAAAGCACATCCAACATCTCAACAGTTCAGAAATGAATTTATCTAATGAGAAAATGGGCTTCTGGAGATGAGTTGCATTTGATAAGAGCATCATATTATGGCTGAAGTTCAGGAAATACAAACATGTGACTAAAACATATGCATTAAAAATTCCAATGTAAATTCTGCATTTAGCCTTATTGCATTATTATTATTATTTTTATCTCTGTCCAAAGAACGCTCTCAGTGACGTCGCGTCATTGTTTTGGTCACTCGAGTTCGTAATCTGTTTTGAATGTGCGTTTGCATTTTGACAGTAAGCCCTTCTGCACTGAAGCAGATATTTCTGAAGGCACGTGTTATTAGGGGAAGGAGAGCGCACCGGCCGCCTGATAATTAACTCTGATTATTGTACTAATATTGTGGCACCCTTGACGCTCTCTTAGATTTATGACTGTGGGAAAATAAACAAATGAAATGTAGGAGCTGGAGCGGAAAGAATAAGCTATTACCAGTGCTGTAATTACAGCCGTCTTGAGACTTCGAATTAGTTGATTAATTACAGGATGTCGATAGATTACAGAGGAAACTAAAGCACTTTTAAGCGCCTGAAATATCTAATTGAACAAAGACTATTGTTGATGCAGGATAATTTGTCAGCCTTGATGGCTTAAAATCAAGCCATGTTTTAGATGATGTAGCTGAATTGCTTACCTCTCTCTCTGTGTGTCAGCAAGAGACACACACACACACACACACACACACACACACACACACACACACACACAAGACAGAAGTATGAGCCTCATACAGTCTCTTTGCCACAGGTAAATACATTCAAGCATGTCATGCATTTGGACAGATACATTGTGGAACGTTGCTGGAGGCTCGATTCTCTTTCTGAACATTGCCATGAATTTTTGGAAAGTTTGGGGAAGGTCCTTTTCTCTTCCTGCAGAACTGTGTGTCCGTGCACAAAGCAAGATTCAAAGCACGAGATGGTTGGGTGAGTTTAAACGTCCCTCTGACCTCAACACTAAAGCACCTTCAGGGTGAACTTCAATGGAGGTTGCAAGCCAGGCCTTTTAATCCATCAAAAATGTGCACACTCCAAAATCTTGTAGAAAGCCTTTCAGGTGGGTGGGAGCTGTTAAAACTACAAAAAAAAACATTTATAAGTTAATATAATGTAAATAAATCTCTTGTAGGTGTAGTGTTTAATGTGTGACAATACTTCTGTCTACATTATTTATATAGTGAGTCAGTTATTAGTGGTGTCTAAAGCAGGAACATAATATTTGTATTTTTAGTTTATGACTTTGTTAAAGATGTCTGCTGAATCATTAACGTCAGTTGTCTGTGAAGATATAGCCGTTCAGGAAAGTAATTATTATAGTTATTTTTATAAATTGTGCAGACTGTCATCTTGAAGAATGAATGGCTAAAATGTTAAAAGGAAAGCTGAATGAGCTAAGATTCTTATTTTCTCATTAAGAAATGTGGCATCTGATTTGATGCCCATATCAGTAAGATCCTGGCATGAGTAATGAGAGTGCTAATATCAGAGTGACTCTTCATGGCTGAATACATGCTCTTATACTTCAGCAATGATATCAACAGCCATGGAAGGGCAGGATGAAGGAAATTAATCATTAAAATGATTGATGAACTCTTTGTCGTTCCATGCCTTTAGCTGGGGTTCTTTGGTAAAAGGTGTAGATCTCGTTAGAAAGAAGTATTCAACCGCCTTCAGTGTTGGTATTTAATATGCAGCCTGTGTCTATATTTATTTTCAGTGTAGACATGCATTTTGAATTAAAAGTTAAATCCAAATAGATGGCCGTTTAGTTGGTTTGAATAATGAAATTAATAGAAAAGCGAGCTGTTCATTTATGTCGTTCATATCAGCATCATAACCTCGTTTTTATCCTTTGTTTGAAACAAAATATTAACAATTGAAGATTGTAAACCACAAAACAATGTTGCAGTGTTGCACTGAAAAACATAGATTTTAATAAAAATAAATAAAAAATAAAAAGTTTTGTACAGATTGTTAAACAATGACACAGCCCTCCTTGTACTGAGGCTTTGGTGAGTTTGTTGCAGAAATCCATTTCTAAATTTGTTTATAGTTAAATTGATCACTTTTGTATATTATTTTGTCTTAAATAATTAATAAAATTTAAGTACATTGATTCATTACACAATTAGGAAGAATCTCAAGTTATTTATAAATATGAAGATAGTTGGATGGATAAACGGATTAATTTATTAATAGATAATTTAATCGATGGAGTAATAGATAATTGGATGAATGTATTAATGGATAATTAAATGGATTAATTGATAGATTAATAGATATTGGATAGATAGATGGATTAATGGGTAATGAGATGGATGGATGGATCAATGGACAGATGAATGGATCTATAGAAGTGTTTGTTCAGTAATACATAGAAAATCTATGAAAATTAAGATTAAGTGTACGTTTAATTTCTCACTTACTTTGAGACAGTAAGAAATCAAGTTTTCAACAAATTAATGATATCACTACTAAATACATGATTTAAGAATTTTTTAAATAAGCAGCAGTGCTTGGATAAGATGTTTGTAACTTGTTTTGTAAGACGGTATTTTAAATATGCAGACAGCCATTAGCTCTGGACCCTCTTCAGATTATTTCAACCCTTAAAGTATGAGGAAGCTGTATATTTGTTATGAGCAATATACAGTTGGTCTGCTGTTAGTGGAGTTTATAGGGTTCACTGGGTTGCACTTTTATGATGTGCAATGGAGCCACTATAAAAAAGGGGACAATAATGAAGCAGCAGATGGGCTTTCAGAAATGTAAGACTAACAGATCTGGAAACGTGTGAGAACGCGGTGTGGAATTGGTGCAAATGCACCGTTCTTCTGAGAGCTGACTGTTTCTACAGAAAAAAAGATCACTGTGTGCAAAGTTAGAAAAAAATAGAACGGCTTATCTGCGATTGAATGTGCAGAATGGGGATATGCTTGTGTTATCACTGATTAGGATGAGTGTCAGTTTTATATTTCGGTGATTATTATCAGTTTTAAAAATGAACTAATTATAGTTTAACAGACGCTGCATGATTTCTGCAGTTCGAGTTGTCTTTGTCTTCTAATGGAAGGAGACGGTAACTGTCTTTTTTTTTTTTATTTTTTTTATTTTTTATTTTTTTACATAGACAATGAAAAGTTGCTAATAATAAAAATCTTTATGTTCAATGAAGGTCACATTAAAAAATTAAATGCTTTTATTCTCAAATAAACATGTTAATTATAGTTGAGGAACATTTTCTTTTATGTTATTTAGTGTTGCTGTAAGGGATTCTCGTTTGTTGGTTGGTTCTTCCATAAGAAATGTTGCCGAACACTTATTTAGAAATTCTTACTTTTTAGAGAACCAGGGTTTTCTTCTTACATCCCTGACATGAACACCATCGTTATTCTGTGTTCTCATGATGGTGGATTTCTAAACCGGATTTCTAAATGTCTTTGTTTACAAAATGGAAAGTTAATTCGCTTTCCGTTTTGATTTAACTTGACATGATCGTTCTTGGTTGAATGTTTCTCAGCGTTTCCTTTATTACACTTTTGTATTTAAACCATTCATCAGAAGGAAAGGTCTCTAACACCGTGGCAGTAAGGTTTTGTCTAATTCGGCCTCTTACACAAAAGAGTGTGTGTGTGTGTGTGTGCTTGTTTTTTGCATGATAAGTTCACAGTGATAAAGGCTAACTCCTAACTCTGGCGCATGGTCTTGAGGGAGGGGTTTAATAGGGTCTCTGAGGCAGGACGTGTAAAGTTGGTTGATCTGATCAAGGCTTATAGTTGTTGACCAGAGTTACTTTTTTTTTTTTTAATTCTAATGCCACGGCTTTTTTCTTCAGTGGTTACAAATGCAAATGAGGCACTTTGTAATCACAGTAATTGCCCACCTAAGCTCATGTTACCATTTATTCATTGTTTCTACTGAATCCTATTTACAATCAGGAGGAAAATTAACATGGTGTGTGCAGCTGAAGGCTCGTTGCATTATTAGGATGTGCTGTGGAACCAATTAGGGTGAAGTCTGCCGTTCCGCCGAGGTTTACAGAGAGGGAGGGAAAATCCTCAACCTTGTAATGTGTAAAGTGCACATTAGCGTTGAGGCAGACAGACATGACCCTGTAATTAGATAAGTGACCATATTTAAGTTTCCACAAGCGCCTCTCGGTGTGCCGCTCTCCGACAGCTGAAGAGGATGTTTGAACTGTGATGACCATTTCATTACTATTATTTATTTTGAGATTTATCAAAATCTTACTTGTGCTGAAGGTTATACCAAATTTTAACTAATATAGCTTAAATTACTTTAAAAAACCTAATAATTATTAAGAATTACTACTAGAAGTTATGCAGAGAATATAGCATTTCTCGTTACTGGTGTAAAATTGGGCGGCACGGTGGTTAAGTGGTTAGTATGTTCTCCTCTCAGCGCTTGGGATTCCCGGTTCGAATCCCAATCTGGGTGGAGTTTCCATGTTCTCCCCGTGTCCGCGTGGGTTTCCTCTGGGCTCTCTGGTTTCCTTCCACAGTCCGAAAACATGGATCAAGTCAATTGAGTTCTCCAAATTGCCCCATATACATAGAGTGTGTTTGTGAGTGAGTGTGTGCCCAGCGATAGATTGTCGCCCTGTCCTGGGTCTATCTGCCCAGCGCCCGAAATGTTCTCCCCTGGATGGCCATGGGGAACCCCCCCGCAATCCTAATAGAGGATAAAGTGGAAGATAATGGATGGATGGTTTAAAATTTCAACATTTCTCATTCGTTAAGAACGTTTTCATGGTACATTGTGTTCTGCATGCTGGTTGGTTGGATTTGATTTGCAGAACTGACCGAAACAAAACTTCAGGTTTTTCCAGAGGTTTAAAAAGAACAACTGTGAGGGATCTGTCGGGGAATTCTGCCCCTCGCTTTATTGAGACATATAAAATCAATCATCCTTGCTTTCGCGAAGCGATGGAGAGACGTCTAACAATGAATACATAGTGAATAATTTGAACAACTTGCGCCGCACAGCTGTGTGACATTCTGTCATTAATCATTGTTTTGTCTTTTAGCCCACCCTGTATGCGCATCATTATTGCACATAAGCATAGATTATATGAATTACATTAACATATTTACCCATGTGGTGCTTGAGTTGGAAGTTGAGAGCGGTCAGGTTGGAAATCTATAAATGACGGCGTTCACCTTTACTTGTCCTTTGATTCATTCGTGTCCTTTAAACACACAAACCCACATTCGTGCGTGTGTAAGTGGACCGTGCTTTACTGATAACCGGCTGAGTTTCATTTATTAGCCAAGGTTCCTGTGAAAACCACCGAGTGTCTGTTTCAACATTCGATTCCACCCCAGCCCACTGATCCCCGGTGCTCAGGGAGTTGGACTCCTGCTGGTCAGGGACTCTCTTAATCTATCCTTTCCCATCTCCACTAAGACGCACATTAAAGCAATATTGCTGTCCTGTCCCCAGCAGGCCCCGGACACAATAACTGCACTCGCTCCTAGGACAACCCACCCAAACACTTCTGACACATCCGGGGTCCCTCGGTGCACCCGGAGTACAAAGCTATGCTGCCACAGGTCAGGGCAGAGCTAAAGTTTCTCTTCTTTTCTTTTTTTTGGACATCTTTTATTCTCTTTTTTTTTTTTTTTTTTACCCCCCCTACTGCCCTGGCAACGAAATGAGGGCTTAACTTGTAATGTGCTGTTCAAGTCCCTCGGTGGCTGTTGAGCTTTTAGTGCCGGGAAATTAGAGCACCGCCAGCTAGAATGGTCTGTCTGGACTCGAGAACAGAATTAGTCCATTCTCCTTCAACTGCACTGCAGAGGCGCTGAACCTGTGGTGCCAGGCTCCGAAAGAGAGGGAGGGCTGGGTTCTAATCATAGTATCACATCAGCCATCAGGACGGACATTACGATGCACCATTTAAATCACTTTGACAAGACTCCCTTTGAAAGTCAGTCTCCAAGGTTGTTCTGTTGACCAGTGAACTGTGTAAATATTTATTTATTTTCAATTAAAGACACTGAATTGTACCCAGATTCGTAAAGGTTATGATGCAACACAAAGACCATGACATCCATCCATCCATTATCTTCCACTTTATATTGTATTAGGGTCGTGGGGGGGTGTTCCCCATGCCCATCCAGGGGAGAACGTTTCGGACGCTGGGCAGATACACCCAGGACAGGACGCCAATCTATCGCTGGGCACACACTCACTCACACAGACACACTCTATATGGGGCAATTTTGGAGGACTCAATTGACTTGATCCATGTTTTTGGACTGTGGGAGGAAACCGGAGAACCCGGAGGAAACCCACGCGGACACGGGGAGAACATGGAAACTCCACCCAGATTGGGATTCGAACCAGGAATCCCTAGCGCTGAGAGGAGAACATGCTAAATCACTAAGCCACCATGCTGCTGACTATGACATTATTCCATTTTATCTCTGATTCTTTCAAACACCTCCCAGCCTTTATTTGATCTCATCCCATCATCCACTTTATCTGCTTTTAGGGTCGCAGGGGGGGGGGGGGGTTCCCTATGCCCACCCATACAGGAAAGAATATTTTGGGTGCTGGGCAGATACACCCAGTACAGGCCAATCACACTATATAGGGGCAATTTAGATAGCAGCAACCAAATGTTTTTAGACTGTAGGCTGAAACCAGAGAACCTGAAGGAAACCCACGCAGACACTTAGTTGGGACGGTGGTGAAAACAGTGGAAACGTCCAGGACAGGAGGCCATTCTATTGCTTAACAAATGCATTTAAATCTTGTGTTGGAAGCATTAGAGAAACATGCAAACTCTACAATCCACCCAGGACCCTTCCTCCTGTGTGGCAACACTGCTTCCCACTAAGCTGCTGTGATGCATAGTTTTTGGGTTTTTCTATTAATTAAGATAATTATTTCTTACACCACACACACACACACACACACTGGCAAGTTGCTGACACACGGTAACGCTTACATTCACTATTCAGCGGAGTTAACCTGGTGGGAAAGTTTCACTCTAACTGACTAAGCTTTTTATTCTGTCCTTGAAATTAAGCAGGCTCATTTGGCCACTCCCTCTGGCCTCCTGGTTAAATCTCGCTCAACCTGCTGGTTTTTATTCAGATCTGCTCCTGAGAGATGTTTTAAGTATTAAGTGTTTACTAAAGTGACAATGGAAAACTTGGAAGAAATATAGAAATAAAAGTGGATTATTTGCTTTAATCACTTTAATTGTGGTTTTGTTTGAGAATCCTGATTAGACATTGTGACGGGAGTTATAAAAGTTGCTCAGTCTAATGATAAATTTGTAAGTGTGTTCCTCTATATTTGTGGGAGGAAACCGGAGAACCCGGAGGAAACCCATGCGGACACGGGGAGGACATGGAAACTCCACCCAGATGGGGATTCGAAACCGGGAATCTCTAGTGCTGAGAGGAGAACATGCTAACCACTAAGCTACCCTTCATTTATTTATTTATTTATTTATTTTTAATTAATTAATTCTTTTTTTTTTGTAGAGAGTGTGTTAATATTTCTCTTGGTGTTAGAACTGGCACGTGGTTCCTCTGTGAAGTTAAATACAGACAGAATTTTTAGCTCTTTTTTTAATTTTGTTCCTGTTTCAATTTCCAAATTCTTGAATTCGCATGAGACTGTTAGCTCGATGGTGAATATCGTAGAACTCCTGGCTCAGAGAACTCTCTTTTAAACATCATAATGTATTTCCTTTGCCTTTTTTTTTTTTTTTTTTTTAAAGCCGTGCACCGTCGCTTTCAGAGCAGCCCCTGTTTGTACACAGAGACTTTGGGCTGTAAGAGCCTTAAAGTAGATGGATTGCTCTCCGAGCCTCTTGTCTTTCTTTATTGGCTGGGGTAATTGACATATCCTTGTCATTTATAATCATCTGTGCGTCGCCCCGAAGTTAATTGCTTCCCCTTCTGCATTTGCATGAGGCTCACCTCTGAAGGGCAAAGCCACCCATTAATATAGTGTCATGAGGAATTATCACAAATAAAGCTCAACATATTGATTAATGATGGCTGCTGCTTGCTCTCACTTTTTCAGGCGCTGATAAAACACCGGGCCACAGTTCGAAGCAAAGCGCGGTGCTGGTGGTGGATCATGGGGTTGGTAGGATGTGCGAAAGGTCAGGGTCAAAGTTGGTGCGCTGCTCCTCTGCTGTCCCGCCGAGGAGGGGTTGAGCATAATGGGGTATAATTTGGTTCTTACCAAATTCATGGCCGTGAAAATTACATCATGGGCCATAAAATCAGCCTTTCCTCTAGTAATGAATTGTTTATTATGATACAGACTCTGGCTCTTCAATAATTTGGTGCACAAACGATTTGTGAGAACAGATTTATTTAATTGTCAGACTAAATTAAAAGCAAGAAGGAGCTGAATCTACGTGAACAAGAGCAATTTTATAACAAAGTGAAGCAAATCTGAGCCAGAACAACATGAGTGTGTGCAGATATAAACCTAATGTATAAGAGGATTGGAACATTACTGTACATTACAACCATCAGCATCCCTCTCCAAGACTTTCTACAAGGTGTGTGCATGTGTGTTCAGACCTAATGCTGGAAGAGGGGGCTGGCTCACATTTAATTTATCCCCACAGTGTTTCATGAGGTTGATATCACAGCTTTATTCAGGACGCACTTTTTTTTGTAGTGCTTTGCTTGCTGGTCTCTCAGCTCCACAATCAGGCCTCTACGACTGATTTTAAAACTCTGCAGCCTGACACGTCTCCAACCAGCCCAGGTGAACTCCACTGCTCCTCTCTCTCTACATTGGCTCCCTGTAGCTGCTGCACTCAGTACAACACACTGACTCTGATCTGCAGGGCAATCTCTGCATCTGCCCCTCTTCACTTTATAGTTCCAAAAACTGTAAGTGCTGCACAAATCGTGGTTTTGCATTTAAAATGTACTCTTGACTTTTGGCGGGTAAAGCTTGAGACTGGATGTTTGTTCAATCACTGATGTAGACTATGCTGTTTAAACTTACTTGATGAACGTAGATTCAAGATTCAAGAGCTTGTCAGCACATGAATTTCTTATTCTGCAAAACCTTCCAGACTACTAGTATTAAAGATAAAAAAAAGCAGTTATAATAATTTTTTTCATTCATTCATTATCTTCCGCTTTATCCTCTATTAGGGTCGCGGGGGTTCCCCATGCCCATCCAGGGGAGAACATCTCAGACGCTGGGCAGATAGACCCAGGACAGGGTGCCAATCCATCGCTGGGCACACACTCACTCACACAGACACACTCTATATGGGGCAATTTTAAAAATTCAGTTGACTTGATCCATGTTTTTGGACTGTGGGAGGAAACCGGAGAACCCGGAGGAAACCCACGCAGACACGGGGAGAACATGGAAACTCCACCCAGATGGTGATTCGAACCGGGAATCCCTAGCGCTGATAGGCGAACGTGCTAACCACTAAACCACCGTGCCACCTCAAAATAATTTTATAACTTTATAATAATAATAAAGTGGGCGGCACGGTGGCTTAGTGGTTTAACACGTTCGCCTCTCAGCGATAGGGATTCCCAGTTCGAATCCCAATCTGGGTGGAGTTTCCATGTTCTCCCCGTGTCCGTGTGGGTTTCCTCCGGGTTCTCCGGTTTCCTCCCACAGTCCAAAAACATGGATCAAGTCAATTGAGTTCTCCAATTTGCCCCATGCAGTGTGTCTGTGTGAGTGTATGTGTGTCCAGCGATAGATTGGAGTCCTGTCCTGGGTGTATCTGCCCGGCGCCCAAACCGTTCTCCCCTGGATGGGCATGGGGAACCCCACCACGACCCTAATATAGGATAAAGCGGAAGATGATAAATGGATAATAATGATGATAAACATGCAATAAAAATGTTTCATACACAGTGTATTTATATCAGTCAGTAAAGAAAAACATTTGTTTTGCAGAATATGGATTTGTGTAAATTGCACGGACATGTCTTGAGAATATACTGTATTTTTTGATATGAACAATATCCTACTCATAAAATTCCCAGAGTTAAATATATCTTTTATACAGAGAAGACATTATATTACTATATTACTTATTATATTTATTATTATATTACTATTATATATTATATTATATATATCTGTGCCCGTTTGCCCTGTGCACGATGGCATTAATGAACCTCGGCCACCGATCACTGTTGTTGCTGCTTGAACCATGCAGAGGTTCTCGGTTGTTGTAAAGAGTTTATAAACCTCTGCAAGAACCCCTTTTTTATTAGCTACACAGCATCAGCCTGCACTGCGGCTAGAAGTGAAGTCCAGGTTTTTAAAAGCCGTGTGCACGTTCATGTGTGTTTATACTCTTATTTATTTTTTTGTGTGTGGGGGGGGGGTACACTGCTGTTCCTGTGATGAATGCAGTTCATTATTCAGTGTTCGCCTGCTAGACGTAAGCAGAAGCAGGGAAATGCAGAGCTGTCCACCCAGGAAGTTTAGATACACGGAGTTCCTCTCATTAACAGCGTCCCACCAGGGTCATAATACATGGTCCGAAATGAACAATGAGTCTTTGGAGGTGGGGTGTATTCTAATGAAGTAAACATCCCCAAAGTCGTTTCAGATATTGGTATGGGCCAGAGAGAGTGCAAGGACCAGGGGAATAGCTAACAGGAGCTCATTTCCTCTACTGAAATATTCCAGGTTATGCGCTAAGGAGCCTCCACTTCATTAAAAACATAAAAGACATGCTAATTCTGCAGGACAAGGAAAACAGCAGGTCTCAACAAGAATGTCAAGAGGGTAGAATACTGCACTGAGAGAAAGGAACGGTCAGGAACTGAATGCGGTGTGTTAATGGACCGGTCAATTGTTTAATTGTCCTTCCTATAAAAGCAGAGGACCGAACAAATCTCAGCGTTTCAAATGGACTTTAGTGAGGGTCATGAATGAGTTATTACAATTTCTGGAACATGTTATCAGAGCGGGGCGGCACGGGGGCTTAGTGGTTTAGCATGTTCTCCTCTCAGGGCTAGGGATTCCCGGTTCGAATCCCAATCTGGGTGGAGTTTCCATGTTCTCCATGTCCATGTGGGTTTCCTCAGGGTTCTCCGGTTTCCTCCCACAGTCCAAAAACATGGATCAATATTGGATTCTCCAAATTGCCCCATATAGAGAGTGTCTGTGTGAGTGAGTGTGTGCCCAGCGATGGATTGGCGTCCTGTCCTGGGTGTATCTGCCCAGCGCCCGAAACGTTCTCCCCTGGATGTGCATGGGGAACCCCACCGCGACCCTAATAGAGGATAAAGCGGGAGATGATGGATGGATGGATGGATGAGACTTCGGGACGTTTTTGGTGCTGAAATTGCTAAACAAACTGATTGCTAAACAAACACATGGATCAAGGTCAATTGAATTCTCCAAATTGCCTCATATAGAGTGTGAGTGTGTCCAGCGATAGATTGGGACCCTGTCCTGGGTGTATCTGCCCGGCACCTGAAACGTTCTCTTCTGGATGGGAATGGGGAACCCCCCCCTCCCACCCTAAAAGCGGAAGATAATGGATGGATGATTATCAGAGCAAGTCTGATGATTTTAACTCGTCATAGTAGCTTTAAATAAATAAAGGGAAGTGGAAAACGTTCCTCTTGTTTCTTATAATGTAATCAGCTTCACAATGCACTACGTTTTTATAGCGTTATTATTATAGAGTTGGTACAGTTGCCCTGTTTTGGTTCATATTTAATTTCGCTACATCTCTTCTACCACTGCCATCATATATGTACCACAGACTGCTTTCATTTTGCCAACCCATGGGTTGCTTGTGCCATTGCAGTAATCCCCAGTCCGGCCTGCCACCCATCAGACACAACCAGTTCAGTCTGTGGATCTCTCTACCCCACTGAAAGCATCGCTTGATGCATGAGCGCTGCTCCTCTGCAGTGGTGTGTTAGTGTTGAGACCATTAGATCACTTGAGCGGCCATGAAGGAAGCCGAGATCCGAACCAAAGTAGCCGTGTGCCCATGCAGACACAGTCA
>JAFMOC010000107.1:872500-897500 GCA_019802505.1 Corydoras sp. C115 | reverse complement strand
TTCTGTTTTGAGTTTCTGAGCGGCTCTCTGTTCTCCTGCTCTGCTGAATTTCAGTTGGTTTTTTTTCTTCTCCTTTATTAAACGCTCCCTGATTTCTTGACCCTTTATCTTCCATTTTTCTCACTTATTCTCTTTTTCTTCTCTCCCGGTTTTCTCCCTTTTGCGTCTCATGTCGTCCTCTTGTTGCTCCTGCTTTCATTTCTGTTCTTATCTGTTTCTTGTCTTGTGCTGTTGAAACAAACTTATTTTTATGACTTTCTTCTGCCTTGCCTTGTTTTTTCTCTTCTGGTTTCAGTCCTTTAATTCTCTTTCTCTCTCTCTCTCTCTCTTTGGCATTTTGCCTCCTTTTCTCTCATCTTTATTTTTTATTTTGGTTCTTGTCTGTTCTTCCTTTCCTCTGCAATCCTGTTCTTTTCCCTTAACTCTTATTTCTTCCTGCTTCTCGTTTCCCTGTTTATTTCTGATTTCTTTTTTTCTTTACATTTTGATTTCTTCTCCCTTTTGATTCACTTTGCCTGATATTTCTGATTTCTTTCACTGTAATTCTGTCTCATTTCCTTTTTATTTCTCTTCTCACTCCTCTTTAGTCCTGTATATTTTGCATCTATTTGCTCCCCTTTGCCGTCTGTTCTTTTTCCTTTGCCCTGTCTGATTTCTAATCATCTCTCAAAATTTCTCTTCTTCCCAGTCCTCCATTTGTGCTTTTACCCTCTCATGCACTTTAATCATTTTGTCTTAAATTGTATTAAAAATAACAGTTTCTATGAAGTCTTAATGAACTTGTACACCATCATTAAATAAGTTCATGCGATCCCAGGTCCGAGGGCTGTTTGATGAATTACGCTTCGCTGTCCAACTCAGTTTGAGTTTGCCGGGTCACTGCGCTATCATTTATTTGAATGATTTGAAACGTCATCCTCGTGCAGGAGAAATATCAAATTTAATAATTTTAAAAGTTATTATTATTTTTTTGGTAAATCGCTATGAATGTAAATATGGGGCGTCACTTTTTGAACGTCTCATTTTAAGATGTGCTTTTTTTTATTTTTTATTTATTTTTAAATTTTTTTGTTTTTATGTTCTTTAAATGAATCAAAATTATTTTACCAAATAAAACTTGGCCGTCATTGTATTATATTAAGCTGATTTTATAAAATAAGCGTTTTAGCTGCATATTGTTTTGTAATTAAAAAAAACTTTAAGATAATTTACTTTTTCAGATGAGTAGATTGTAGTATCATAAAAAGCCTTTAGAAAATGTTATTCATAGATTATTGATGTGTAGGAATGTGTTTTACTTTCTGAAAGCTTGAAATTGTTGACAACATGGATTGAAATTATATAAAACTTGATTTGGAATAATGCGGCCATAAAAAAGAGGCATGTCGGGAAAGGAAACTCATTATTTTGTGTCACTTGGAGGAGTCATTTTGCTGACATTAACAATATGAAGTTTTGCTCAAACACAATGAGATTTACCTTGTACAGACTTCATTTAGATCTAACACAGGCAAAGGAAATGTCCTTAAATCTCCTTGTGTCCACTGAATTACATACAGAGAGAGTGAGGGGAAAAAATCAAACTTGCAGAATTGCAAAATATACTGAGTGTAAATATGTAATTGGTAAAGCTCATTTCTTTCTATGAAATATTGGGGCACAATAGGTATTGCATTAACGTCTAGTTGTTAGAAAATCGGAAAACATGGCAGATGTGTTTGGTAAATTTCTGCATAGTGAGCAGATCTCAGCCAAGGCTGCGAAAATTTTGGAGTAAATCTCAATATCTCCAGCGATAAAGATGCATTATTTCAATTTACATCACTTTTTGATGCAAATCTAATTTCCCCTCTGTAGTGTCAGATGAAATGTGGGGGGGGGGGGGGCTGTGGGGGGAACAAGGAAGGTAAAGTAAGAAAGGCCTGTGGGTGGTCTGACTGAACAGAAAGATGTGACGTGTTTCTGCTGCAAGGCTTTCTTTTCTCTTTACTATAAAGTTGTATTCCAATGTTTTTTTTAGGTTTTAATACAGAACATGGAGAAAATAAAGATGAACGCATCACGTGGCTCTCCATGGAAACGGCAAAAATCTCTTTAAAAATGTAGCTGATATAATATAAGATTATAAACCATCTAAAACTGAAACCTTCTAAAACCTTCAACCAGGGGGGGGGGGTACTCATGCCCATTGATGGGAGAACATTTCAAACGCTGGGCACTCACTCACACACTGCTTATAGATGCAATTTGAGAGCAGCCAATTTACCTTGAATCCATGTTTTTGGACTGTGGGACCCAGGTGGACACAGAGAACATGGACTCTCCACCCAGATTGGGATTCGAACCTAGATTCCCAGCTCCGAGAGGCGAAAATGCTAACCACAAAGCCACCGTGCCGCTCTGTATCATGTGAATGTAAACCAGAGCACATGTCTGAAACACGTATGAGTTGAGGCTGAAACGTTCTGTGTATCTGGTGCTCGATTTCAATCGTCTTGTCGTTCCTCCTTCTTATCCAGGTTTTCTATTTTCTCTTGATTTGTGACTTGATTTCAGTTAGGGGAGAACCTGTAGATCTCTACCTTTCTTTTGAGGGGGGGGGAGAGAGAGGACCCGCCTATCGGAGAAAGAAGAAATCAATTTAATATAGACTTAACTTTGGGAAATTGCATATTCTCCCTCGATGTGCTGAACAGGCAGTTTCTCACAGTGCTCAGAAGGGACCAGCCGCTTTATTAATTGCTGTGTGTGTGTGTGTGTGTGTGTGTATATACATGCAAGCATGTGAGTGAGTAAATGAGTGAGTGGGCGAGAAAGAAAAAGGTGTAAACTTTATGTATGTTTGGACTTCTATGTCTTTAATTTAATTTTACGGTAAAAGTAAAGATGAGACCTGAAGCAACTAAACGTAATGTTTCTTATATTTTAAATGAAATACAGAAAGAGATACAAAAAGAGACGCACTGACCGTCAGGAGACAGTGGGAAGAGTCAGGGGGGTGAGGGGGGGGTCGTGCAAGAGGGAAGAGTCAAGGGCCAAGCGGGTATCGGGCGAGAGAGGGAGTCTGGGGCCAACAGACAGAGAGGGAGAGAATCGGGAAGACCGAGGGAAAAGGAAGCGAGAGACCGACAGACAGAGAGATAGAGAGAGAGAGGGAGTGTAATTAGCTGTTTCCACGGGGCCTGAATAGCAGAAGCGGCCAGGTGGAGAAGAGATTGGTGGGTATTTATGAACGAATGTCATAATTGTGACAGGATGATGTATGGAGCAGGAACGCTGACCATTTTTCTCACCCTTTCGTCCTGCTTAAAAACATGATAAAATACGCTCTTAAAGTAGATGACCAGTTTTGTATGGTCAGGGCTTCACAAGGTCAGTGGGAAAAAAAAAATCTCTGTTTCCATTTTCTTTATAAAATCATTTGGGGGCTGGAAAAATTTAAAAGCAGAATTTATTTTAAGGGATGAGGTTCTCAAAATGTTCAGGAAAAGCTTCTTTAATATCCTTTTTTTTCTTTTTTTTTTTAAATCTGTATCTTAAACGAGAATAGAGCAGAGAGTCGAAAACACAGTACAACAAAACAATGGCATTCCACTGCTCATGATAAAAAATCAATGAAATATAATATTTAATTTAATGTAATAATATTTATATAAATTCAGCTGGACAAAACACCTAACCGCTATATACAGGTGAAGAATACTCACTTCACCTCTGTCTGTGTCTGTCTGTCTGTCTGTCTGTCTGTGTGTGTGTTTGTGTCTCTGTGTGTCTCTGTCTCTGTGTGTCTCTGTGTGTCTGTCTCTCTGTCTGTGTGTGTCTCTGTGTGTGTGTGTGTGTGTCTGTCTCTGTGTGTGTCTCTGTGTGTGTGTGTGTGTCTCTGTGTGTCTCTGTGTGTCTCTGTGTGTCTCTGTGTGTCTGTCTCTGTGTGTCTGTCTCTGTGTGTCTGTCTCTGTGTGTCTGTCTCTGTGTGTGTGTGTGTGTGTGTGTCTGTCTCTGTGTGTGTCTGTCTCTGTGTGTCTCTGTCTCTGTGTGTCTCTGTCTCTGTGTGTCTGTCTCTGTGTGTGTGTCTCTGTGTCTCTGTGTGTGTGTCTCTGTGTGTGTGTGTGTGTGTGTGTGTCTGTCTCTGTCTGTCTCTGTCTGTGTCTGTCTCTGTCTCTGTCTGTGTCTGTCTGTCTGTGTGTGTTTCGCTTCATGAAAGGTTAAATGTGGAGGACAGATTCCTGTGTGTGAAGCACAGCAGGCAAAATAAATCACTTTATCACTTTGTGATCCTTTTGTCTCTTATTTAAGTTCATTTGGACTCTGTCAGTACGTTCTTCATGTCTCTTATTTAAGTTCATTTGGACTCTGTCAGTACGTTCTTCATGTCTCTTATTTAAGTTCATTTGGACTCTGTCAGTACGTTCTTCATGTCTCTTATTTAAGTTCATTTGGACTCTGTCAGTACGTTGTCCACGTCTCTTATTTAAGTTCATTTGGACTCTGTCAGTACGTTGTCCACGTCTCTTATTTAAGTTCATTTGGACTCTGTCAGTACGTTGTCCACGTCTCTTATTTAAGTTCATTTGGACTCTGTCAGTACGTTCTTCATGTCTCTTATTTAAGTTCATTTGGACTCTGTCAGTACGTTGTCCACGTCTCTTATTTAAGTTCATTTGGACTCTGTCAGTACGTTGTTAATGTCTCTTATTTAAATTCATTTGGACTCTGTCAGTACGTTGTTAATGTCTCTTATTTAAATTCATTTGGACTCTGTCAGTACATTGTCCACGTCTCTTATTTAAGTTCATTTGGACTCTGTCAGTACGTCGTCCACGTCTCTTATTTAAGTTCATTTGGACTCTGTCAGTACGTTGTCCACGTCTCTCCTCCATCTGTAGCTTCAGCGCTGTAGCTGAGCTCGGAGGTGACCGTAAATGTGGATAGCCTTTCGCTACCTTTGCTCCGGCTGCACACTCAGCACTTCGTTCAAAGTTGGCCAGATTAAGCCTTATAGCTCGCCTTTCTTGGCCGTGCCCTTGAGGAGACATGGGTTTGTCAAAGTTCTCATAAAATTCCTGAATGATTCCATTCATCTGCTTCTCTCTCATATCCCTTTTTTTTTTTCTTCCTGCGAAACCTGGCCATCTGTCTAATTGTTCACCTCTGTCGCTTTAATGCTTCTACATGCTTCCCCCTCCTCTTTCCAGGCAATAAACTTTATTTCTATTGCAAGACTTGAATCTGCAGAGGACAGCAGCATTTTAGCAGCTCGCTATCTCTTTTTAAAAGAACACTTTCTCTCTTTTTTTTTTTTTTTTTTTTTTTTCCTCTCTTCTTCTAGTTGCAGTGATATTAGTAGTAGGTTTAGCAATCGTTGTTGGTTATTAGTGGTTATATACGGGCCGTAATGCTGAGTGATGGTAAATTACCGAGGCTCATGTGTAAAACTAATAGAATAGTTTGTTGAAATTGGTATCAGGATCATGGAGAACCTTTGTTCTGCTTACTGGTTTATCTCGAGTCTGTAATCCGTGGTGTATGAGTGGAATTCCCAGCTTCGATGTTGAGTAGATTCATATATTTCCAGCAATATTACATGTATGTTTCTGCTCTTCCCTTTTCTTTTATCTGGCTTGATTGCTTGTTTAAGTCGGTCTGAGATACCCGGCATCTTCTCGGTCCTTAATGAAAAAGCATATTTGTTTTGGAGGTGCCTGACTTGGGGGACATTTGTGCCGTGTCAAATTTACTCCTCGTCCATTTCCGGGCCTGCTCCCGTCCCATCTCCCTCTCTTCTTCTTCATCAGCTGCATGATAAATCGTACTGCCCTCCTGAGGGGCTGATGGAGGCACGGCAAGCGCCCCGAGGCCTCTCATGCCATCGCTGTAAAAATAAAGCTGTTTGTCGCCTCTCCATCTCCCATTTATCAAATCATTTGAGAGTGCTATTTTAGCTGCTTCCCGCTCGCACCAAACCAATTTGTCTCTCTTTGAGCTGTGGCTGAAGGTGGAGAACATGGAGATATTTACTGCCTCCTCCCCTAGTGTTATGAAAATCGGCGCTCTTAGCGAGTGCCTCTCATTTTCAGGTTCCACGGTAGATTGTAATCCAGCTTCGTGGTAATAAAGCCGCGTGGGGTGGTAGTTGGAGTTCTCCGCTGATTCTTAAACTATCTGACGAAGGTTCTGTCGGATATTAAAAGAACTTTAGAATGAAGTTAAGCGTTTCCGTTTGAAAAATTGATTCTCGCGCTGGAGATTACGCTCATGTTACCGACGACATGCCGGCAGTAAGATGAAGGTCCCAGTTAACTCGTCTCCTCCCCGTTTCCAGACATCTGCTCTATTTCAGGGTGTCAAGTACTGTTAGTCTCACAAACCGCAGACATGAGAGGATGATGCTCCGGAATAAATATCAGACATAACAAATGGACAGCGGCGATGCGGGGACCGGCAGGCGGAACATGTTTCTGTGGTTATGAGTTGACAGACCTCCTGGGGGACTGAGCAGGATGGCCCAGCTGGATGGGATTCCATATTGCCGGTCCCAAAGAGCCACAAAAACAGTACAATCCCATTGTCTTCCTTCTGTCCAAGTTTTTCTGCTATATTACACGCTCTTGTTGTGTCTTTCCCCTCTTCACACCCCTCTTTATGGTCGTACACCAGACCATTTGTCTGCTCCCGTGGCCCCTACTGGCTTCATGCTGCCTCTAACACAGCAGCGCATGCTGGCAGTCCCACCTGTGCAAATTTCTCACATGGAAATGTTTTATTACTATTTTTTTTTTTTTTTTAAAAGCTGATTTCACGTCAGTCAGAATGTAAAGCATCTAAACTACAGAGAGTAAATACACTGTATGGACAAAAGTATTGGCGCTCACCTCTTAAGAATTTAATACGGCTTTTTTATTTTCATTCACTCGTTGCCACAGGTGTAAATAAAGATAGAACAAGATAAACCTTTATTTGTCCCACAATGGGGACATTCACATTTCTCAGCAGCAGAAACAGAGGAGGGTGAAAAGGTATCCCATCATTAAAGAGATTTAAACTAGGAAAAAATTGAAATACAGTTAGAAATCAACTATATATATATTCATATATATTCATTCATTCATTCATTCATTATCACCCGCTTTATCCTCTATTAGGGTCGCGGTGGGGTTTCCCATACCCATCCAGGGGAGAACGTCTCAGGCGCTGGGCAGATAGACCCAGGACAGGACGCCAATCTATCACACACACACTCACTCACACACACACACTCTATATGGGGCAATTTGGAGAACTCAATTGACTTGATCCATGTTTTTGGACTGTGGGAGGAAACCGGAGAACTGGGAGGAAACCCACGCAGACACGGGGAGAACATGGAAACTCCACCCAGATGGGGATTCGAACCGGGAATCCCTAGTGCTGAGAGGAGAACGTGCTGACCACTAAGCCAACGTGACGCCTACTATATATATATATATATATATATATATATATATATATATATATATATATATATATATATATATATATATATATATACAAGATAAAAATCTAATTTCAGTTATTTACAGTCCTACAGGAATGAAATTAATCAAATATTGCACATGTGGTGTCTGATTATTACATACAGATGATAATGTATTGCACCATCAATGATACATTTATTGCAGTTATTATTAGTTTGGTTTGGAGTGATTACTGGGGACAGAGCTGATTGGACAGTCTCACTGCAGCAGGAATGAAGGACCTGCGGTGACGCTCCCTCACACACTTCGGATGACGTAGCCGGTCACTGAAGGTGCTGCCCAGTGCTGCTAGAGTCTCAAACATGGGGTGGGATTCATTGTCCATAAGAGTGGCTCGCTTGTTTAGCCTCCTCTTGTCTCCCACTACCTGCACCGGGTCCAAACGTTCCCCCAGGACAGAGCTGGCCTTCCTAATTAGTTTGTCCAGTCTGTTCCTGTCTGCATTCCTGATAAAATCAAGCTGTTTTGGATTAGTTGTAACTGTTGGGGCAGTTTGGGGCCGTTTGGGGCAGGTGTGATTATTTACCACTGCACAGGGCAACATTTTGTGAAGGTTTTGGGTTTTTGAGTTGTTTTTATTTTTTTTATTAGATACCTGATCATTGCTCCGTCTGTACATGGTGTCCTGCACTGTTGATGCTGCTCGCCGCTAAAGGACGAGGAGTCCCTCACTGAGCCTTGGTCCTCCTAAGGTTTCTTCCTTAAAAACAACTTAACGGGGAGGTTTTTATTTTTTTTTCTTGCCACTGTTGCCTTAGCTTGCTCTTCTGGGAACACTGTAAAGCTAAAGACTTGTGACGATATACCGTTGTAAAAAGACATGAACTTGTGTTTGGTGTTTAGGAACCTCGACTAACCCTCACAGAGCCGTGATCTTTGGGATACACTTGACCGGCGATCTTGAAAGCTTAACATTTACAAGAGTGGAAGAAAGTAGAAACCAAAGTTCTCAGTGGAACCCAAAATTCTCAGTGGGTGTAATGTGTTCCAGTGTTTTGAGCTGTATTTAAGTAAAGTGTATTTAAGCAGGTGCATATAATTTTTACATGTTTTTATCAGTCTGATTGTTTAATAGGGCGGCACGGTGGCTTAGTGGTTTAGCATGTTCTCCTCTCAGCACTAGGGATTCCCGGTTCGAATCCCAATCTGTGTGGAGTTTCCATGTTCTCCCCGTGTCCGTGTGGGCTTCCCCCGGGTTCTCCGGTTTCCTCCCACAGTCCAAAAACATGGATCAAGTCAATGGAGTTCTGCCCAGCGCCCGAGACGTTCTTCCCTGGATGGGCATGGGGAACCCCCCCGCAACCCTAATAGAGGATAAAGCGGAAGATAATGAATGAATGAATGAATGTTTAATAGTCTTTGCCTTATGATCTATAGTCAAGACATCATGTTTATCACTTTAATTGATAGATAGTTCTGAATTGATGTGGAACATGAAGAGATAAAGAAGATACCTAAAGATAGAAGGTGTGGAGGGGCGTACCACTGCGAAGGCTTCATTTCTTTCTCGTGAGCTGAAAGCCCAATTGAGGAAACCAGAATTGCTCAAACTTCTGCTCCAGTTGAGAACACTGAAACTCCCACTGTCTCTCTGCGCTTATGCAAAACAGTTGCCTTAGTCATTTAGTCATTAGTCTTTATGTCGGTGCTGCATGTTTCTCACCAGCTGTTGTTTCTTGTGCTACAGTGTTCACACAGTAAGACCTGACAAGCATGGCTACTGGAGCCTGACTCAAGTGTAGTCATACACGCGAGCACATACTGCAACTACACTCTTTTTCAAGTCATTACTTTGATCAAACAGTGATTTCTTTTTCATCCGTCATTCTTGGGAGAAAATCTCGGGTTTGAGGTTTTTATTTATTTATTATTATTTTTTTAACGGATTTAATGACCATCAGCAGTATTTACAGCATCAACGTCATTTAGAACCAAATGACGTTTTTCCTGCATCAACTCCGATACAGCAAATACTTACAGCCTTAAAAACAACACATTACATTTTTCCAAAATTATGTGGGGTATGACGGGAATTCATTTCTGTCACCCAAAAAAAAAATTCCATAATGTCTCCCTCATGGTTTATTATGTGTCCTCAAGGTATTTCTTTTAGAGCTCAAAATATTCTGATACATTCCCAAAAAGTACCTTACAGGGTACTACCAGAGTGACAAGTATTGCACCCCTAAAGGTACTAGTATGTTCTTTCTGGTAGAACTAAGTGCTGAATTTGTGTGTGCCTTAAATCCTCAGCATGGGAATAGTTCACATATTAAAAGCTTAACTCGGAGGATTGTTGAAGATGGATTGGTAACGTCTTGTACTTGGATTCTAAACATCTAAAAAAAAAAAAAATTATGAATAATCTTGAAACCGCCAACCTTCAGACTGTAGTTCCATTATGGCAGCATTAACCCTCGAGAACCTCCTGCACACGGTTAGAGTCGCTAACATGGGATTGGACAGTTGGTGTTCTAGGGAGGGGTTTAAGCAAAGGGTGAATTATGTAAGAGTATTGATGAGAGCCTTTTTGCAGACAGAAGGTCCTGCAGCTGATGACATTGATGTATTTATTTATTAAAATCAAAGCATTGGTTTATTTATTATTTAATACTATATAAAATGTTATTGTATTATTTTGGTTATGAAAGGATGTGACCATTAAAAGCAGAATTAAGAAAATAATTTCCGAATTCGAATCATGAAAAATTGAGACACCTTGTTGATTTTTCTCAGGCTCTCTTAGTTAAAATCTGTTGTTGCTACTGTTGCTCTTCTGTTTCTATTCCACTTTTATTTTTTAAAGTTTGATATCGTTGTTATAAATGCCAGATCACAGTGTGAGCAGGCCAATTTACCACCTCTATGAATGATTAATTTTACATGGACCCCTGTGCTAATACTGTGGACCCCTGGGTGTCCTGAAATCCCACTTATGGAACCTTTTGTCTTAATGCACTGTCTCTTCGATGTGTTCTAGAAGGCCTTGTCTGCTCGGCGAAGCCCATTAACATGACGGCATGAGCGATAATGTAAAATTTGTTAAATAGCGTATTTTGCATCCCATCTTATTTACATCAAGGTCAAAGTTTGCGTGTAAACAGTAAGTAAGCGTACCAGATTATGGACAAGATGCTTCTTGTACACGGTGGGATCAAAATGTCCAGCGTCTCTGAGTCGTTTGTAATAACGGCAGTTTTAGATGTAATGTGTCTGAATCTGCTGAACCTCGTCTCCAGCTCGAAAGAGAAAGAGAACGCAAGGAGACTCGTGTCTCTGCAGTTTGTCCGATGTTGTTGCTCTGATCATGTCTGGCTTTTCAGTCGGGAATATTTTGTAAGCATGATTTTTAGCATTTCCCAACAAATGATTTGTTACCTCCTGGGACCTGCGTTTGACCTGTGACCACTGAGTCTATGATGGTATCTTTTGGCCTGATTTATTTACCTTTCTGCGTATTGATTGTGTTACAGCGCGAGCGAAAGTAAACTTAAAAGCCGGTGCTGAGCGGCACCATTATTGCTATTTGACTTTTTTCATCCATTATTTATCCCTGCGAGCCTATTCTATATGCCATTACAGACTTCATAAGAGCACAGATTTCTGCAAGACCTCAGTGCTCACTTAATGTAAATACCGAATGGATTCAATACAGTGTGTGTGGGGAATCATAAAAGCGCCATAAAAAAGCCTATGGAGATGCTATCCACCCGCAACTGTCCAACTCTGGTGGAAATGCATCCCTGATTTATTGTGGGGGTTAGACAGTTGATTTAAATGCAGGCATGTCCGTATATCAATGGCTAAAGCTAGAGTGCCGTGTAGCACCTAGTATAATGCACAGGTGGAAAATGAGGAACTGCAGCTGCTAGTCTCCGGCTTTGTGTTTAAAATGCAGGTGATGAATGCCAGGCGCAATATGTTTCACTTATTTGCTTTGCTTGTTCTTTCTCTCTTGTTGTCCAGCATAAAGCTCGCGTCGAAGCGATGACACTGGACTTGGCCTCGTTGAGAAGCGTTCAGGAATTCGCTGAAGCCTTCAAAGCCAAAAAACTGTGAGTAATCTTACAAAACATGTCTAACGATGAAGGAACCCCTCATACCTTCTGTCCTGTTGTTACTGATGTCCAAAAAATGTGATTACAACATTATATTTTGGGTTGTTCGTTATTATTTAATGCATTTTAACTAGTGTCGAGTCTACTCTGAGACTTGTGTGATGTCAGATAATACAGATGCATGGTGCGGAATTAAAATACATACATTTTAAATGAATTAATCAATATTAAAGCCTTTGTGGCCTGGTGGCTAGCTCGTTTGCATCTCAGCGCTGGGGATTCAGGTTTGAATCCTAAATGAGGGAGTGGTAGCTCAGTGGTTAGGGTTATTGGGCTGTCAGTCTGAAGGTAATCCTAGGTCCACTGAAGTTACCAGTGTGGGTCCTTGAGCGAGGCCCTTAACCCTCATTGCTGCAGGGATGTTGTGATGAACCCTGTGCTCACCTTGTAAGTCACTTTGGATAAAAGCGGCCAATAAATGACCAAATATAATGTAATGTAATCTGGGTGGAGGTTCCATGTTCTCCCCATTTTTGCATGGGTTTTCTCCGGGTTTCTCGGTTTCCTCCCACAGTCCAAAAACGGTGTGTGTGTGTGTGTGAGTGTGTCCAGTGATAGATTGGCACCCTGTTTTTGGTGTATCTGCCCATGGATGGACCTAGGGAAGATAATAAATGAATAAATGTATTTACTGTATGATCTATAGATGAGAGATGGGACAAATGGGCCAAAACATGTCCTGTCCACACTGTATGAATTCTCCAGATGTGTCTGATGTGTTGGGTTTTAATAAATTAGAACATTAAAATACAGGTTGTATGAATTAACTTTTAGTTTGCTTTAGTTCTGCACTTAGTGTCAGTGTTATTTTATTTTTTAGGTTTCACCAGATCATTATTTCTACATTTTTTATATTAAAGTCCTTTGATGAGCGCTGCAGGCAAAAGAACTGAAACTGGACATTCCTATAAAAAGCATTCCTGCACCCTTCTAAAGAGAGCTCATGACTGTAAGCCAGAAAACAGTATCGGGGTCTGACCCGAGTTTTTCATGGAGCCATTAGCTCCATTTGAGCAGTGGTCTGAGTCCAGGGCTTGAGTCTGACCCCACCAAACTCACTTGCCTTCCTTCCCCCACTCCATTACTGAGCTATCAAATCAGCAAAGGGCCAAAAGGTCCAGCCTCTCTCATCATAAGCTTCCCCTCCCCTCTCCCTGGTCAATAAATAAGTATCTCAACCTTACTGCATAATTCCATCAATCTCATCTCTGCAGACTTTGAAGTCCTTCACAGTCTCCCAGTTAAATCAATTACTGGCAGAGCTTTCATGAAGTTACATTACGTGGCGGAAGGCGAAGGAACGGTGACATTGGCTCTCAAAGACACGCCGTGGGAAGAAAAGAAAGTGCTTTCGGTGTCTGTTTTGTTTTTGTTAATTCTCCCATTATATTTAAATACGGTGATGAAGGGGATTCCTGTTCCTGATGATCAGCAGCAGGTTTTGATGTTTAGCAATTAGATTGTTTAGCAATTTCAGCACCAAAAACGTCCTGAAGTCTCATCCATCCATTCATTCATTATCTCCTGCTTTATCCTCTATTAGGGTCGCGAGGGGGTTCCCCATGCCCATCCAGGGGAGAACGTCTCGGGCGCTGGGCAGATACACCCAGGATAGGGGGGCAATCTATCACTGGGCACACACTCACTTACACACACACTCTATATGGGGCAATTTGGAGAATCCAATATTGATCCATGTTTTTGGACTGTGGGAGGAAACCGGAGAACCCGGAGGAAACCCACGCGGACACGGGGAGAACATGGAAACTCCACCCAGATTGGGATTCGAACCGGGAATCCCTAATGCTGAGAGGAGAACATGCTAAACCACTAAGCCACCGTGCCACACTCCTGAAGTCACATTGTTTGCTAATTACAATCTACAGTACCTGTTAATTTTGGACACGCCCCCTTCTTCCTCCATTGTCTATTCTGTTTCCTCCATTGTCTATCCACTTATCATATAGATGGACTTTGTAGTTTTACATTTACAGACTGTAGTCCATCTGTGTTCTTTGTTGTTGTTAGTCCTCTGTTGGTTCTCTGTTGGTTCTCTGTTGGTCAGGAGCATCACAGAACGGGTATCATTTGGGTGGTGGATTGTTTCTGGTCAGTTCTGCAGTGACACTGATGTGGTCAGGGGGTTTAGTGCTGCTGGAGGTTCATTTAAACATCTCATATCATCTGGCTGGACTTTTTGGAGAGTTGAGCATAAACCACGGCCCAGAAACCTTAATGAACCGATGCAAGAAGGGTATAGACGTCTATATAAAGTATGGAATCATGACGTATTGTCATTAGGGCTTCGTTGTTGTTAAATCTTGTTGTGGATCTCATCATGTGTTCATGTTTATCTGAGATTATATTCACTTCATTTTAATACCTTTTGATGACTAATAATTAACACAATATGCTTGTGCTATATTTTTTTATTATGTATAACTGTAGATCTGCGTCGTTACAGCAGGATCTTTTGAACCTGTTGATGTGCTATCTGCTGCTGAGAAGAGCCTGGTGGCCTTTGTATTCGCAGATGCTTCAGAGAACCTTTTTGTCCTTGCGCTGGTCGTGTTGACCCCTCTGTGTGTATCCTTGCACTGCTCCCTCAAGGAGAGACTGTACGATGCTCTAGGTGGCTGTTGCTGGTTGCTGTGGTGGTATCTTTCTCCTCGAGCTCTCAAGGGACTTAAGGGCTCATCTGGCCCCGGGCAGCCCCTCAGGCAGGACACAGCCGCCTGCAGCAGCCACTTGGTCGGCAGCCAGAGGCCAGGAGGTGACCGCCACGCTTTCCCCAAACCTCCCGTCTCACTCCCCTCGCCCCTTTATCTTATTCTTACTCCTCCACCAGCTGCTATAAGAACCTAACATGCCTCCATTGGTCATTTTTTTAAAAACTGGTCTCCTCTCACCCTCACTTGTTTCTCTGTTGTGCTTTATACTACATCCTGCCATTAATGGCGAAGTTCAGTTGCATGATGGGCCTGGGCTTTTCAAAACGTTCTCCTGTCTTTGTCTCGACTTCTGTTGGTTTTTCTAATAAAAGTTGATGGCACTTTATAAAAAAAGAATGATATGATCATCGATCCAAAGCCAGCAGGGACTCTTATTATTTACTTGGCCCAGTGACCTTCGAGTGTGGGGATGGGGTCAACACCGGTCCCAATGCAGGATCAGACGACTGTGGTGTCCTCTTCACTTCTGAGGACCAACATATTATATTCGTTTGCATTAAAACAGTGCTCCCCAATACCTGCCCTTGAAATGAGTAAAAAGATCAAAAATGGTATTGCATCAGAGGGATGCCGGCATCGTGCAGGAAAAGAACCGTTTCCCATCGGTCACCTGTTCTACCGGTGTCACTCCCGCGCAATGCATATGGGCCCCTTGGCATAGTCTATTCCCAGGGTTGGGACTTTCTCCCCTGACAAGGTTGTATTTCTTCATTAGTTATTCTTGGCTTGGTGAGCTTCTGTGTGTATCCCAGAGGAGGAGAATAGATTAATTTGCATCAGAATGGGCAACTTGCTGAGGTGTGAATGGCAGCAGGCAGCTGGTGAAGGTGCCTCCCACCACTTTGTTTTTTTGCCTTCAGCACTTAGACTGGGATCAGAAGGCCAGACGGATGCTGAACTTATTCACGCTGTCACTTGTGCTTTCAAAATAAAATGGGAGAAGTAAGAAAAGACATGATGCATGCTCGCACTGACTGAGATGTCCGCTGTAGTCTGAGTTTATCATAACTGTGACTTAAAACCTTTGTTTAATATTCTTTTCATAAATTTTCATTTCTGTATAGGATGTAGAGTGTGTGTGAGTGTGTGTCCTATACAAGTTCACACTGCTGCTTTGATTACCTCCACATATAACCTTTGGGCAGCATTGTAGATTCAAGATTCAGGAAAAATTTATTATCATTTATATCACATGTGGTACATTAAAACAAAAAAGGAATTATGGGTCACAGACCCCGATCACCCTGTTCTTTTAAAGTTTGAATTTAAATTTAAATTTTAAAGAAGAAAATGAGATAAAAATACTGTATATAGATATGTAAAATATAATCGAATATATAACTATGAATATATATAATATAGAATATTCAAGTAATAAATATAATAGAATATTCAAGTAATTAATATAATATATAAATGTGTGTACAGTGTGTGTGTGTGTGTGTGTGTGTGTATAAAATAAATAAATATATATGAAATCTAGTATACTGTACATTGTAAATTTAAATATAGCATCATATTAATTGTGAGATGTAGATGTAATTGTGTGTGTATATATAAATGTATATAAACGGTGGATGTAAGATGAGGTATTTTGGTGGAGAATGAGAACGTGTTGTGTGAACGACTGTTCCGTTAGATGGAGTGAGTCTTACAGGTTCTGCTATGAAGCTGTTTGTTCTACACTTAATGCTCCGCAGTCTCCTGCCTGAGGGGGGCGGAACACAAAGTGGGTGTGCTGGGTGAGTGGGGTCCTTCATGGTGCAGGAGGCCCGTTTCCTGCATCTGGAGGTGTAGATGTCTGTGGTGGTGGGGAGACTGACTCCAGTACACGGCGACGGGAGCAATTAGGGTTAGTGGTTTTGCCCAAGGGCACTTCAGCCCAAGTACACGGTACGTGGTGGGACTGGGACTCTAACCCTGGACCTTCAGGTCACAAGGCTGGTTCCTTAACCCCAAGCCTATGACTGCGGGTGAACCTCATAAAGTGACCGCTGTGTGTTTGTTCTTTATTTCTGAAATCATGCAGAGTGCGTCATGTGCATTCAGTTCTGCTTTCGTACATTAGCTCGCATGTGATTATTTAATCATACTCAGTGACGCCCCCCTCTGAGTACAAAAAAAACAACAACCCTGTTTCACACGCTGTACGTGATGTAAACACTCCTCAAGCAATATTACACTAACGAGCTTTAGAATCCTACATCTACTTCAGGGGCACACTGTCTAAATTGGGCAGGTCCTGTGAAAGTGTGTGTGTGTGTGTGTGTGTGTGTGTGTGTGTGTGTGTGTGTGTGTGTGTGTGTGTGTGTGTGTGTGTGTGTGTGTGTGTGTGTGTGTGTGTGTTGTGTACTATTACAGGAGCCCTCTGTGCAGGCTATAAACCCATTCCCTTAATGGTGGGTGGTCAAAGCAGAGAGAGAGAAAGTAATCGCCGTGTTATGCAGGCAGATTATTCTCAGGTCAAAGGTCATGCCCTAGGGGTTCTTGGAAAGTAAATATGTAGCATTATTTCTCCCAGCTCCCTCGTTACTGCCCCCGCTAGCCCAGCTTGTAAATTGCGCATCTGCGGTAGAGCTCCTTGATCACCTTAATAAGTTTAAAGGGAGTTTTTAGGTTATGTGGGCTCGCCTATTAAAGCCATTTGTTAGCGTTTTGCTCATGAGAGCAGAGCTGGTATTAAGAGAGTGAGGTGGCTATAAAGGCATGTTGTTAAATCACAGGCCACATGCCAGGAGAATTAGCCCAATTTTATGGGCCAAACAGCAATACAGGGTCCTCCGACCACCGAGGACTCGTTTAATCAGCCACCAAACACGGGACTCGCCGGTCCCCGACTCGCAAGTCTTCCCATACGAGTTCCTGTTAACGTTGTTGTCATTCTTCTCTATCTCGTCAGACATAAATACACCAAGAAGAAATCTTTTTTTCTGTCAGATGGCTTCAGTAGAACCAGGGGACCTCATGGCATGTTTACATTTACATTTACATTTATTCATTCAGCAGACGCTTTTATCCAAAGCGACTTACAAATGAGAACATTACAGTCAGAAGCCATGGAGAAAACCAACTATACTGTAAGTTCATCAAACCTGATTGTTATTCGAAGCTGCGCCCCCCCCCCTTTTTTTTAATTTTTTTTATTATTTTTTTTTTATAACAGGTATTTGTTAAAGAGATGCGTCTTAAGTAGTTTCTTAAAACTGTTTAGTGATTCTGCCTTACGGACAGAGTTGGGAAGATCGTTCCACCATGTTGCAGTGGAGAACGCCACAGAGTGAGAATGAGCTCCTCGGTGAGGTGGAACCACCAGGGGCGATCATCACTGGAGCGAAGTGAACGAGTCGGAGTGTGTTTTGAAAAGATAGAGTGAAGGTAAGAGGGGGAAGATCCAGAAGATCTTGTGTACTTGCTGCCTGTGGTTCTGCAGTTCAGTGACGATGGCACGCATGTTCCTCTTCTGTTACATGCCTTTAGACCGAAGCGTGAAAGTCATAAAATGTATCAATAGTCACTAGGGGTGAGCTGCAATATTCGCTGGTTCGACGATTCGATTCGGAGAACCGTAGTCGACTATGAACCTCATAGTCGAATGTACAATTTTGACCACATGGGGGCGCCCATGGCTGCTGCTAAGCATTAGTTTTTACATGAAATGTCTTTGTTTTCGTTATATATATATATATATAGCCTTTTGTCAAATAAAAATCATTGATCTGAGTGTTTTAGGTTTTTAATTTGAAGTGGAAAAAAGTCCAGAACGGGGATCCCATTTACGGTGCTCTAGAAAAACAAGTAAAATATTTTAAAAAAACTTTTTTTTAAAAACCACGCTTATAGCGCCATCTTGTGGTGAAATTTTAACTGATTCGACTATCAGTCGACTGTAGGGAAAATCTGACGAATCAGATTCGACTATGAAAATCCTTTGTTGAATACAGCCCTAGTAGTCACTCAGAGGTACGGCCGTCGCCCTTCTGCCATCAGGCTTCATTAAGTTTCATGCAGAATCTGTGCACATGAGGGTCTGAAGAGATGGATTTCCTGAGACGTGTCCTACAGCAGGAACGGGAGACCCCACTGACCGTTACACCTTATTCATGGCCCTTGTTTACAAACCGAACACTGATGTTAGCGTGTTATTTTGTTAAATATTAATAAAATGGGTGGCACGGTGGTTTAGTGGTTTAGCATGTTCTTCTCTCAGTACTAGGGATTCCAGGTTCGAATCCCCATCTGGGTGGAGTTTCCATGTTCTCCCCGTGTCCGCGTGGGTTTCCTCTGGGTTCTCCGGTTTCCTCCCACAGTCCAAAAACATGGATCAAGTCAATTAAGTTCTCCAAATTGCCCCACATAGTGTGTGTATGTGTGAGGTGTGTGCCCAGCGATAGATTGGCGCCCTGTCCTGGGTGTATCTGCCCAGCGCCCGAAATGTTCTCCCCTGGATGGGCATGGGGAACCCCACCGCGACCCTAATAGAGGATAAAGCTGAAGATAATGAATGAATAAAATGGTCGTTATGTACGAATATTAATGCAGTTTACTTCATAGTGCTAATAAATGACAACATTTTACCTCACGCCTGTAAAGAGGGATTATAAACTTTCATTATCTGTTATAAGCGTTAATAAAGTACTTTTCAAAGAGGGCATTCATTTAACACAATCGTTATGAAGCTTTATGATGCTGCTCGCTACAAAAAGTCAACTAACAAATAAAATACATTTGCATTTCATTTGGTCATTTAGCAGATCAGCGAATTACAAAGAGATTTATTTACCATAACACATCAACCTTTAGTGTCTTATTGTTTTTATAAAACAGTTACAAACACACTATATATATAAAAAAAACAATGTTTGAGGCAGATATGTGTTTAATAGAAGCATAAATGTTAATAAAGTGATCTGTTATTTTGAAATGAATGCTGATGGCCGGTTGACAGCTTTCAATCAATCAAATCCATCTAGTGGTCAAATTAGAGAATGCAATTTATTAAAAAAAAACAAAAAAACATCAGGGAAAAATATTATCATGCATTGATATGAATGTGAAGTGCTCAGAGGTGTGTGTGTGTGTGTGTGTGTGTGTGTGTGTGTGTGTGTGTGTGTGTTATTATCAATGATATCACAGCTGGACAAACTGCTCAGCCAATCAGATTTAAGGTTCGGAACCACCCATATTATTAAACACCTTATGGCCAGTTCTTATAACACTTTATAAGTATTTTTATGTACATTAAACAATGCCTTGAACAAGTGCTAAGCATTATGAACACTCTATAAAGCTGAATCATTGTGTGCTTAATGAACGTGTTATGAATACTGGATTCATGGAAAGTGTTACTAAAACGTTACGTCTCAGCTGTAAACTGAAGTGAAGGTTTACGTTTATTTAGAAGTTTACCGTCGAGATGACATCACTGTCTGTGGGTTAATCACTGGCTAATGGTTACAAATGATCGTCATAGGGGCAATTAGTATCCTAGCTCTTAATCTTTGTTCGAGTTGATCCCATAGGTGTTTGAAAAGGCTGAGGTCAGGGCTCTGTGCTGGCCTGTAGGGTCTCTGCACCAAACTCACCCAACCTTATTGATTGAGTCTGGTGCACCGACGCAGCCATGCTACATTAAAGAACGGATAAGGACAGAATGAAACTTGAATAAATACCTGAAACACTAATGAAGCAATGTGTCTCGTACTTTTGTCCCTATAGTGTTTGTCCTATAATGATATTTAATCCAAAAACTGAATTAAAAAATCAGTTCTGCACTGAATGATTCTATCCATCCATCCATCCATTATCTTCCGCTTTATTCTCTATTAGGGTCACGAAAGGGTTCCCCATGCCCATCCAGTGGAGAACGTTTCGGGCGCTGGGCAGATACACCCAGGACAGGGTGCCAATCCTATCACTGGACACACACTCACTCACACAGACACACTCTATATGGGGCAATTTGGAGAACCCAATTGACTTGTTCCATGGTTTTTGGACTGTGGGAGGAAACCGGAGAACCCGGAGGAAACCCACGCAGACACGGGGAGAACATGGAAACTCCACCCAGATTGTGATTTGAACCGGGAAACCCTACTGCTGAGAGGAGAACATGCTAACCACCAAGCCACCGTGCCATCCTGAATGGTTCTAGTTCTCTGCAATAACGTCATCCAGCAGGCAAAGTGATGGTGATCTGTTTTGCACCATTGTGTGTTCATGTAAACACAGTCCTCCACCACAACCATCCTTACCACGACTTGTGCTTAAAGAACCAACCGTGCGACCTAAGGTCCCCGGTTTGATTCCTGCTCCCACCGTGTACTATAGCTGAAGTGCCCTCGATCAAGGCACCTAACCCTAATGGCTGCACGGGTGCCTTATACAGGGCTGCCCACCGCTCTGAGCACATGTGCTCACTTTAGCTGTGTGTGTGTGTGTGTGTGTGTGTGTGTCTACTGCACGTATGGGTTAACTGTGGAGGACAGATGTGTTCCTGAGTGTAAGTACAGTAGGCAGAATCTCTCACTTTGTTTATCAGATGGAATGAGAATAAAAGTCTCTGGACTTGAATTCAGTCGTCGAAAGCTCTCTGCTTTATTTGCCAATTAAAGGATTTAAAAGAAGTCTCTGGTCGTGACAGTTTCCTGAAAAAGAATCTAAAAAAGGTGCACTATGCATTTTTTTTTTTACGTCTTCCTGAAGTTTCATTATAGTAGGTGCATAACAATCCCTCTATTAATTTTCCAGCAACCAGTTTTTAATTAATAGTGCAGGCACTTTTTAAATACAGGGTACACAAATTGCCTGTGGCTCTCGTAATTAATTCTAATGAAAGGAATTAAAATTGGTGGGGGGATTCGGAGTGTAGTGCCGCACCACCATGGGTTCGAGCCCATTGGAGCGACTCTGTCAAGGCAAGGATCTTACAGTGGTTTGGATTTTTTTCAGATGGCTCTTTCAGGAATGAGAGAGGCAGCCATGTGAGGAATGACCTTGTTATGGTGTCTGTTGAAAGTTGGGACCTGAGGGCAGAAAGCCTTATTCATTGGTCTCCTCTTTTGCATATACAAATGAGAGAAGAACATTGGTCCATTATTTAGGGTTACACTTCGTTTACGTTCGCAGGAACAAGGTTCCATAGAGAACAGCAACTTCAAAACCCAACATTTAGCTTGTGCAAAACAAGAATTACAATAAATACAAGACAGAATTACATTACATCATTTAGCAGACACTTTCATCCAAAGTGACTTACAAGGTGAGCACAGGGTTCATCACAACATCCCTGGAGCAATGTGAGATAAGGGTCTTGCTTAAGGGCCCATATTGGTAACTTCAGTGGACCTGGGATTTGAACCCCCAATCTTCAGATTGAAAGTCCAATGCCCTGACCACTGAGCTACCACGCCAATATACAGGACAATAAATATTAAACTTTCAGATAAAGGAGGGCGACACGGTGGCTTAGTGGTTGGCACGTTCGCCTCTCAGCGTTAGGGATTCCCGGTTCGAATCCCAATCTGGGTGGAGTTTCCATGTTCTCCCCGTGTCCATGTGGGTTTCCTTTGGGTTCTCCGGTTTCCTCCCACAGTCCAAAAACATGGATCAGGTCAATTGAGTTCTCCAAATTGCCCCATGTAGAGTGTGTATGTGCAAGTGAGTGTGTGCCCACCGATAGATTGGCGTCCTGTCCTGGGTCTATCTGCCCAGCGCCCGAAACGTTCTGCCCTGGATGGGCAAACGTTCTCACCCCACCGCGACCCTAATAGAGGATACAGCGGAAGATAATGAATGAATGAATGAATGAATGAATGAATTCAGTTAAGGGGAGCAAACCGTGCTGGTGGTACACTAGTGTTGTGAGCCGCAAGATGCAAAAAATGTATCCAGTCAGTGAGTTTCAGCATCAATTTTATATAAATATAAAAAAAATTAAGTATGCAATGCATTAAATAGCAACAATTTTGTCTGAACGCTGCAGAGTCCTGCATGCATTTAAATGCGGAACATTAGAGTTTTCATAAGAACGTTATTATAACGATATTACAGAGTGACTTCAGTACCAGCTGGACTTCAACCACGATATCAGCTGATGCCATTAACTGTTCACTCGTACCTGCTGCCTTGCTCTCTGTCCTATCCCAGTCTGTTTTCTGCACACTAGATTATCTATAAAGGTGCTATGTTTAGTCTGTCGCTCGGAACTGTGGGATCTTATTGAGCTCACACTTCAACATTTGACAATCCTGAAGGAACCCGTGTTAAAGTGCTAATGATGTCACCAGTCTTCCCAGAGGTCTCCAGTGATCTACTGCATTCACAGTCATGATGATATTCAGTATAACATCAGCACCTCCTATTGGATATCGTTTAATTATGTTTCAATTCTTATGCCGAGTATTTTATTTCTTTAGAAGGTTGTGTTTTGGGTTTCGGGTTCCCCTAACTGATCTACCATTGGGTAGGAGTGCTGAGGCATGGGATTTAAACATAATTAAGTTGGTTGGGGAGGTATGGGGCCACAATTGAGTCTTGCTGTCACTGCGCAGCTCCAGTCGCATCAAGTTTTAGGATTTTTTTTGTGAGCTCTCTGAGAGCCATCCATTTCCTGAAACATGGGTGAACTGAACGTGATGAATGGTTCATGTCTGCATGAAGAAATATGCAAATAGATGTGTGTGTATAGATGACCTGGCATCCCATCCAACATAAACCTTCACTGTATTTATCGTGGATCGGCTCGTAGCTTGTGACACTGAATTAAACAAGGGGTTAAAATAAAAAAGGAAACAAATTATGGTTTATTAACCTGTGCATTGTTCCTTCTGTGTTCAGGCCTCTTCACATCCTGGTGTGTAATGCCGCAGTGTGCACACAGCCATGGCACCTGACTGAAGACGGCCTGGAGTCCACCTTCCAAATCTGCCACCTAGGCCATTTCTATCTGGTGCAGCTGCTGCAGAGCGTGCTGCGGCGCTCCGCCCCGGCCCGAGTGGTGGTGCTGTCCTCCGAGTCTCACAGGTTAGAGCTTCTTGGATGTTTTAAGGTCATGCATTGTATTGACCGTTTTACTTACTATACCGAATTGCTTTGAGGAATGGGCATTCAGTACATTACTGAGGTTTGTGCTTTTGCCTTTAAACATTTTTTTGAAAGCTGCTACTTAATACATCAGATTTAATGCCTACTTACTGTTTAAGCCACCAATTTCCAACCATTAGAAAATGTCTCATCTCATCCTCTGCTCCATCCTATACTAGAGACTAGGGTCAAGGTGGGTGTCCCCAGGGGACAACGTCAAGGGCACTAGGCAGACACACCCAGGACAGGGCGCCAATCCATCACTGAGCACACACTCACTTACACACTATATAGGGGCAATTCTGACAAGGGAAAGTTTAAATCCATGGTTTTGGACCATGAGACCCAGAGAATACCCATCTCGATACATGGAGAATGTGAAAACACTACCAAGATCAGAATTCGAACCTGGATCCCCAGCGCTGAGAGGCAGATGTGCCACCCAATAGTAAAATGTATGAAAGGTTTATTATCTTTTGATATTTTTTTTTTGTATGTAGTTACAGCCAGTAACACCCAGATGACGTGTTAATGCACGCACAGTGTTAATGGAATCGACAGTTTGCATCCCGTTTATTAACTGTACAATGATGAAGGACATGGTCAAACCAAAAATCTTACAGATCTCCCCAATGTCCAAATTATTTTTTCAAATTTTCTGCCAAATGTTTTTAATAAACAGAAATAATACCGGTTATCAGCAGCTTCCCAAATGCCTCTCCTGTCTACGGTCCCACGGCCAACCACGGCTCCCTCCGAAACCTCCCGCAATACTAGAACCGCTATAACCCTGTCAAAGAGAGATTATGGCAGATTAAGGTAATTGAGTAATACACCAGTGAACACATTGCGAGTGTGCGGTCATACGGTCTCACCGCGTGCTTTGACCTTGTGTCCCAGTTATAAAAGATAAAGAAAAAGGATTTTTCATTGTTGCTTTTTTGTTACCGTGGTGCTGAGGAAAGCCGTCACCTGCTCAGACGGTCAGCGGAGCCGAGGTTTAGGCTTAGAGTGTGCAAAATATAGGGTTAGAAAGATAAAATAAAATGATCTCTACTGTTACTGAACAGCTTACGGGTTTAAGTGATAAGTCCGAAATGGTGGCTCATGATGGCAGGTTCAGTTCAGATCGACTTTCTCGTGCGCACACGTACAGCAAGCTGAGGAAATGAAATTTGAAATAAAATATTGAGTAAAACTTGTGTCCAATGGCAAAATGTAGAGCTTTCACACCATCACACATCACAGCGGCAAGAAGCAATTAACAATAATGATGCTGCTGCATGTGACACTCTGATGAATACTTCAGAGTTATACACAGCTGTTATAGCGTGATCTGTACACATGATTAAGATATTTGGAATAATACGAGTCGAGTCTGGTGATCTTAATGTTAGAGAATTATCCAAAATGATGTGCGGTTTGAACAGTACAGGCATTATTGGATTTAAGGTCATGTGGAGGCTGATCTGCAGGGGTTACAGTCTATCAGAGCTTATGTGTACAAACTCATTATTTGTTTAAAAAATTTGTTGAAGCTCTTAAAATATGTTTCCCC
>JAFMOC010000107.1:867500-870000 GCA_019802505.1 Corydoras sp. C115 | reverse complement strand
GGTTTATATGTTACTGTTAGGGTTCTCTGTAACCTGAAAACCAAATTTAAAACTAGTCTTTGTTGCCAGTCATTTGGCTTTGGACGTGTTCTACCAGTCCAGACAATGGAGAGGACGGTCTTCCTCTGAGTTCCTATTAAGAGGAAGCAAACGAGGCAGGGCAGCTTATTATAATATATTTAATAATTAGTTTATTGTTTTGTCCACCTTTATTTGTTTTCACTTATAATGTAGGCCTATGTTCTGGATTACCAGAATCTGTCTGAACGCTGAAACGTTGTAATATCTTCACTTAGCAATCACGTTCACTTTAAAAAACAGACTAGATTACATCACGGGAGACCAGTTTATTAACCCTTAATATTTTTAATAAAGACATTTAGAAAAAAGTAATAAGACACTTGAGGTTGAGATCACGAGAAAAGAGGTTAGGCGTGAGGTGCAGCCCTCTCGTGCCTTATTTCTTCATTAATAATGCCTCTTAGCCTAAAATCAGGGTGTTCTCTTTAAATGAAGAGAGCAGGATGATGGATAGAGCATCTCCACGTCACAGCTCTGTTCTGACAGAACATCAGAAGGCTAAATAAAACACCTGATGGTGTTTAATTCATTGGTTTCACTGATATGAAGATAGTAAGCACATGTGTGCTCCTGGGAGACTTTCAAGCTTGCAAACATAAGCATAAAGCTGCTCGAAACCGGCTCCGAACAATGTTTAGGCTCTCGTGCAGCTTATTATTTAAAATGCTGTGGAGAGTTTATAAATGAATCGGTAATGAATATTTTCACTTGTATAGCAGTTTCGTTTATACGCAGTCATGGGAAAATAAAGGTGCATCCTCTCTGAGATCTATGCTTTTATGTAAGTAATGAAAACATCTCGCTTTTAGGACGTAGGTCTTAAAATCAGGAAAATACACAAATGAAGTCCAAATGAAAGTCTTGTGTGGGGTACTGAATCCAAACCACCTCCAGCAGAAAAGACCTGCTCAGTTGATCAGTCTCTCACATGAGGCTCTTATATGGTTTTAGTTTACAGAAGTTTGTAGATATTTGCTCATGCACAGCTTTACCACAACATTTCAATTATGATTTTATTTTACTATTTTATACTATTATTTTATTGTAGGTTTGAAGGTGTGTTTGGTATTACTGTTCCATGGTTCAGATTCTGGATTTCTATAGACTTGACTTTTAAACACTTTTCAATTGAAGTGATTTCCAGTGTTAATGATGACTTTAAATCTCCAATTAAAAATCTCATCTCGTTATCCTCTGCTTAAACCCATACTAGGGCCTTTTCAGGCACTGGGCAGATACACCCAGGACAGGGTGCCTAGGGGCAATTTATATAGGGCATATATTCCATCCATTCATTACCTTCCGCTTTATCCTTTATTAGGGTTGCGGTGGGGTTCTCCATGCCCATCCAGGGGAGAACGTCTCGGGCGCTGGGCAGATACACCCAGGACAGGACGCCAATCTATCACTGGGCACACACTCACTCACTCACACATGCTATATGGGGCAATTTATAGAAATCAATTGACCTTGATACATGTTTTTGTACTGTGGGAGGAAACTGAAACACCCGGAGGAAACACACGCAGACACGGGGAGAACATGGAAACTCCACCCAGATTGGGATTCGAACCGGAAATACCTAGCGCTGAGAGGAGAACATACTAACCACTAAGCCACCGTGCCACCCAGGGCATATTTTGAGGGGAATGTTTTTGGACTGTGTGGAGGAAACACACATGGACACGAGTGAACATGGAAATCCCACACAGATCGGGTTTCGCACCTGGATCTGGCTGAGAGCCGCCATGCCAACCATTTACGAGCTGCCCTTAAATTTATTATTAAAAACACTACAATAATTACGTTTTTTATTGAATTTGTCCGAAGTGTTCTTGAAATTGTACTTCTAGTATCAAAAATATCCATGATGAGTATAATAAGGATAAGAATAAATAATATTATCCATAAATAAGCTCTAAATTACTTACTGTTTTTGAACAGAATGTCATTGTATATTTGGTTAAAGGTTAAAACTGTTTATGAAACCATACAAGTATATTATGGATGTCCCATTTGACAGCCGTAACCTTTTTGTTTGTGTTGTCGGACAGCTGTTTTAGCGTGTTTGGCATGACATTTCTGAAGCGTCTGGCCTCGGTGGCACTCTCTTAACGGCTGCGCGATGCTTTGGGAGGAAGGGCTGTTGAGAAACGGGCATTTGGAGTCACTATGGTCCAATCAGCAGCCGTGCTTCTCACCTCACCGTGGGACCCCTTTACTGGGAGCTTGCTTTACATCTGACTGCATGCTTTCAGCATTTTAGGGCAATTATTTTCCCCAGGATTCTGCCTGGGGCTTCTAGCTACCTTTTTACATATGCACGGGTTGAACTTTTGACCACGGCCCAATAGCTGTACATTAGCCAGCAGTTTGCTGTAAAAGAGACTTTAACAAGTTCCTCTGTGCATTGGCACTT
>JAFMOC010000107.1:837500-865000 GCA_019802505.1 Corydoras sp. C115 | reverse complement strand
TTATCAAACAAAGTCAAAGGCAGGATCCAAAATCCATCGCTGGTGTCATTCACACCACATTGTGCAATGACATTGTGCATTGAGCAATTCTGGCATTGCTCATGGTCTCCCAATGCAGTTGCTTCCAATGGGTCATCACTCACACTGCTGCCCAACCCAATAATATCTGCCATGTCCAGTCCCCTGTACAATCCTCCCATCGTCTAGTGACGAAGCTTTGACAAGCTGGTAAAAAGGGTGCTGTTTCAAGAGCAGTGCAGAATCCCTAATGCATCCCCCCTCCCCTCGGGAATTCCAGAACATTATCAGAATATTTTTCTCTAGATTTCTTTATGGTTTGAAAAACATTTTTTTTTGTTTTGTAGCTTCACATAATTATCAGCTAATTTGTATATTTCAAAATCCTGAAGTGCAGGTGCATGAATACAATGACCTCCACATTTCCAAAATCCAATGACCCCTTAGTCTGGAATTCTCAGGACTTTTGTGCCTAATACTACAGACTGGATTCAGTATCTGGAAACCCCCCCCCCCCCCCATTCCCCCCCAGCCACCCCAAAATAATACTGGCTGCCCAGCTTGTGAGACTTGTGATATCGCAATGATGGACTATTTTTCAAATTGATTTCAAAACTGTATGTAAGCAGGCGATCTTCCACCCCAGATTACCTATTGATTTTTAATATGAAAAGCTCATTATACAAGCAGCACTGCAACACAAAAAGCTAGCCTTCCTTTGCATAAATCCTTTAATTGAATTCCCAGAGCTGGTGGTTCTACATTTTTTAATTAAATCCATTTTTTTTCTATTTTTCTTGTAAGTGTTGGTGTTTAATTTGCATGCTGTGAAGTGGGTCCTGTCCTAGATAAAGTGCCATTGATCCTTATTAAAGCTCACCTCTGGGCCTGCTGAAAACCAACTGGGAAAATTAAATGTGTTCATGGTGCATACACTTATTCCCTGCATGATCGGATTAGAGAGAGAGAGAGAGGAGGAAAATGAAGAGACTGAAGATGGGGAATGGGAGAAAGGCGGAGGCGGAGGGAGATGAAAAGATTGAGAGGAAGAGGGAGAGAATTATTATTGATTTGGCAAATATTATTGTATTATTTTATCCAGCTATACAGAGGAGACACGGTCCGCTGGAAACAAAATGCTTGCACAGTTTCATCACAAATGCCTCTGTATATTTTATTCATTGATCATTCAGCAAGTTAGAACGGGTCTTATGAGCGGTACTATTCATTTTTCTAATTGGCTGAGGATAGTGTGTGTGTGTGTGTGTGTGTGTGTGTGTGTGTGTGTGTGTGTGTGTGTGTGTGTGTGTGTGTGTGTGTGTGTGTGTGTGTGTGTGTGTGTGTGTGTGTGTGTGTGTGTGTGTGTGTGTGTGTGTGTGTGTGTGTGTGTGTGTGGGGCGGGGGGTTCGCTTGTGTAGTTCTTTCTGAAGACTCATTTTATTTGTAATGATTGTCTGGAATCCTTCCAGACAGCCGTAGCCGCAACAAGAGGTCACCACCTCCTCCATCCTTATTCATCTTTATTTAAACCACTTACCGCCATATTTCCCTAAAAACTGTTGTATCATTTAACAAGGTTGATGGTTATTGATGTCATGAGATCTGACAAAATTAGCCTAGTGAAATTATGCGGACTGATTGGGTGACATTGATCAGTCACTTCCTATAAGAGCTTTGAAAATGTTTCCTGACCTCCAGAGAATTTCTTAATAAAAAAAAATATAAAAAAAAAAAATATATATATATTTATTATTATTATTATTATTATTATTATTATTATTATTAATGATATTATTATCCAGGAACACTTTTATTTTATAAATAAAAATATAAGCTAAAATCAAATAATTAATAATGAAAAAATAATTAATTTTTTTTTTTTTTAATTTAGTTTTGTGATGTCACACTTTCATTTTTATTTCTATTTATTGATTTTAAAATTTCTGTGGCCACTTTATTTGGCTCTATGTGGCTTTTCACAAATCTTTTGCCCTTTTTTGGGGGATCCTTTGGGATCTAGAGGTTCCTCATTCGGCAGCGGGCCCAAAATGGTGCACACTGCAGAAAGAACGTGAACAAGATCACCTCTGAATGTCATCTTTATTAATTTACCCCTAATGCATCTCGAGTGCATTTATATCTGTATTTGCAAATGTCCACTAATGAACCAATCATTTAAGATGCACTTTGATGTGTTGAAGTTATCATACATATTAAATATCTCTAAATTTTAACAAATTTTTTTTAAATAGGATATGTTGAAATATTAAAAGATCTGAAGTTATTTTGAAACCAGCTATAAATGTAGAAAGAAAAAATTTGTCCTTTTCAACAAATCCTATTCGATTAATATGCTATCTTCTTTAAAAAATAACTCTTAAAAATTATGTCCAAGTAATATGTAATATGTTTCTCGTGTGTTCTTGTTCCAGACATAATGATGATGATCTCTGGACAGCCTTACTGGCAAGAGCAGCTTCCTTTCAGTAAAGGTTGCCTTATTTATAATTCCTCTTAATCTAATATCACATCATAACCATTAAAAAGAATCAGAAGAAAAGCAATTATGGGCTGCATCCAAAAGCTAAAGTATTTTCAGCATGTAATAGTGTGGCTCAATAAATTCAAGCCAGCTCATTGCTGTTTGCGATCCCCTTTGAGTTTACTTACTCCATATGCTATTGATTCTGTTGCTTTTCCATGTTCGGCTCAATCATCTATGCAATGCATCTTGTGCCGGGCCTCTCCACCTGGGCCATTAGCCTACTCCTAATGTATTCATGAATTGATTGGGTATTACACCTGATTAGCTGGATTCATACCTGTTCTCTCATCGTTAGAGCGCCGGGCTCGCACAGAGCATGCACACCACTTTAAATGGAACATTTGACAAAAATAATTACCTTTATATCAAGTAAGCATGAAGAAACTTGGGTTGTAGAACTTTTTAAACAAAATATTTCTGCGTAAAAGAGGAAAAACTCAAAACAAGCTCTTTATTTGAATTAAAATATTAAAAAAATTGAAGAGAATATTCAGATACAATGTTTTTCATTACAAGTCATATAATGAGGGACTATAATAACACTGAATAATTAAATGTAGAAATGCAACAAAATATGTGAAGAGGAAAACTATTGATGGGTAGCATTATAAAGCTTATTGATTTGTTTTGTTGTATTGTGTAGTATTTGTCAGTAATTGTATTAAATTCCAGATAAATGCAGATGCCTGGCCTACAAATTCAGATTTGATTGCTGTGTATATTCATGGTTTACAGTGTTTTACTCTTTATTACCATCTAAAATTCGGCTGAGACCATAATAATAACTGTGGTCTTCTCCAGCATATTCGAAAGACTTTGAAATTGACCACGAACCCTGGACCACAAACATGCCCATGCAATTAAATAAAAATAAGATCTATTGAAGGGTCAATCTGTGTTTTATAATCACATAATATTATTTAGCCTCAACTCTGATTTCTTAAACCCCACTCCAGATGAAACGCATGTCCGGCGGGCAGCGTAGGCTTTTTGCTCTGGCACTTCAGCCTTTAAAGCTGAAATGGCAGAAGTTTGGAAACAAAGGTAAACCTGTAAATAGAATACACTTATTGTTTGAAGTGCAGTGGCAGCGTTGTTTTCCACTGTGTTTAATCAGCGCAGATTTTCCTGATGTTGTGTGGGTTGGGTTTTCAGGGCTGGTTGACTGCAGGTAGATTTTACTACTGAAAAGCGTGAATCTGATTTGGGCAACTTTTTAAACTGCTTACTAGCAAGTCAGTGTTCGAAAGCTGCTAAACCATCACTCAATGTCAATTACTCAAAAGATCAGATGCAGGATCAGGCGGAGTCGGGATTTTATTATTCGGATTGTTTATCTAGCGGTTGATCGGAGTGGAAAGGATAAGAGGAAAGACGAGGTAAACGTGAGGGAGAGTTTTGATTAGGGTACCTCTTGCACTGTGGGTTAATACTGATCTCAGACGAGGTGAGTGGCCTTTCTTAAGCACAGTCTCTCTAATTTAATAGCTGTGGAGCTGTTCAGAGGTCAGTGCTTTCTCAAGGTGAAGGCTCATGTGAACGGTACAGAGGGTGTGTGTATGTGTGTGTGTGAGTAGACTTGCATTTTACTGTGGTATTAGTAGTTAGTTCTATGTTATTAGTGCTTTTTTTAATTAGGTATAATATTCTGTGTTTTTAATGTTTTGTTGCACAAAATTCATAACCTTTGTTATTGTTAGTACTCTTTTTTTTTTTTTTACCATATAGTGATGTAATCAACCTGATGCTTAATAATAACTGTCATAATCAAATGTACAGGCAATCTGCAAGAATTGACCAGTAGGGGGCATTATGGTTCAGCTGAAACCCATTTAACTTTTGCTGTAAAAGCAGAGATTTGGGTAAGAAAGCTATAAAATTCTGTATAAAAAAAGTTAAATAAAAAAAAAAGGAAAAATGGCTATGAACTGAACATAAATATTCTCTTATACATCTACATATCAGATTTCAGTACAGCCTTGGACATTTGCTCAAACTTTTTGAGCTGATTTTAATCTTTCTTATTTTTAAAATCATCTACTGGGGTTGTGTGTGGGGGGGGGGGGTCCACATCCCCTCGGGTAGGGTGCCCAACCCATCGCTGGGCACACACTTACTCACACAAAGGCTCACACACACACACACACACACACACACACACTTTGGAGCAGCCTTGAGTTTTATTTTTATTTTTTTTATACTTGAATCCATGATTTTTGACCGTTGGGGGACCTGGAGTAAACCCTCACGACACCTCCAGAACATGAAAACTCTAGATTGTGACTCGAGCCTGGATCCCCTGCACTGAGAGGCATACTGAACATACATTAAATGTTTACTTTCTAAGTGTGCAAACATTATTATATTGTGAGATGTCTTCTACATGGCATTCAAATAAAAATCCCCAAATATCTGGTGTCTTAAACACCAGCACAACTGGCAGCAACAATTATGCTTCTGTCAAAATCACCAAACTCAGATTTTCCCCTTTTTATTGGTTGAAGTTGCCCAGATTTATCCGTTGCTGCTGACACCTGATTGGCTGATTAAATCAAGGCATGCATGAGTGACTGTGAAGGTGTTTATGATGTGTGCAGTGAGTGTATAAGGCCGAGGTAATCTAATAATCTGTGCAGTGTACAGTACAGTGTGGGAATGATTAAGCAGAGCTGCAGTACCTACATGAATGAAATAAGGTTGTAAATGAGAAATGATTTGCTTCAAACTGTTCAGCTGTCCTCACTGCACCTTACTATAGTGTGGATCTAAATTGCAACTGGTGGTTTTACAGAATGTTCTGAATGTACTGTACACACCTGCCCTGCGCATAGATCACTAATGATGTGAAAGTCCCTATAACCCTACAAACTCAGCCCGTCTGTCCATCGCTCCATATTCATCCTCGTCATTTTCATCCACATTAGTCTTTAATTCAGAGCTTTCTCCACACGATTGTAAAATTACTGTTATTTATTGCAGCTTCGTGTCTCATCTGAGCAGGTTTTAAAGAATTAAAAACAATTAGGACCTAAATCGATGATATGGCAGTTTATTATAGTTTTTTATTATAGCTACATCACGCTGTTGTAACGCTCTCTGGATTGCAGTGTTATAAGAAAGATGGAATAAAGTGGGTGTTGGATGACTGAGGTGGTGTTACTATAACAACTGAACTGGTTTTATGACTTAAGACGATGATAAAAAGATTTATAAAAGTAGTTCATCCTTTTGTCGATCATTTGGATTTTTTTCTGTAAAATGTGTCTCAAATTTCATTAAATGCCACACACACACACACACACACACGCACACACACACACACACGCACACACAGGTCTGTATGCACATACAACTCCACAAAACCCCTCCGCCCATATCCCTTGTTATTCTACCTTAGTACAGCAATCAAGCAGAGCTTGCCAATAAAGTTTATTGTAAAGCGCTAAGTGTCAATATCTCCAGCACCCCTGGTCCGGGGTGGCAGTAATTAAAATGCCACAGAGAGGGTGGGACAGGCATGAAAATTTGATGGCAAATTGATTGCTGGTTCATCTTGAAATTTGTCCTCAGCTGGACTCGATACTGGTGGCTCGTGCACAATGGCTTTTGTCAAGAGCAACTGTCAATGGTAGGGCACGAGGACTATGGACTGCATGATAAACACCACTCTCTCTCTCTCTCACTCACTCTTTCATGTGCACATTCTCTTTCATCTAGCAATCACATATAAACCTTTTGTTCACAAAAACAACTCCTCGAAATTAGAGGCAAGATTTATATATGCATGTGGAGATGTATTTTATATTTATATATATATATATTGTGATTAAACCTCTACCATTCGGAATATTGCAATGTACTTTGTCTAAGTGTACCTAAACTTAATTCTACAGTGTATATCTAAATATGTATCTATATCTGTTTTTTATTCATTCTTATTCCCACTGACTAAATTCAAATTTCAAGTTTTCTAATCACTATCTAGAACCCACAGTTGTTAACACTTACTACTTTACGAACTGATTTCATACCTGCTTCCATCTACACCCCCTATGTAACGATGTGGAACCATGCCGCCTTGGTTCCAGTCATCCCCCCATGCCGCAGAGCAATATTCTGTCTGTTTCTCTTATTTATATAAACATGTTAATAATAAAAGTGCTTTTTTAGGACGCAGAGGATGGAAATGAAAACATTCTCTGCCGGAGCGCCGCACGGCCTCCGTGTGGGTGGCCCGCTCGCCTCAATTTGGCATAAAACACAAAACAATTTGAAATTACAATGGGGAGAGATTAAGATGAGATTAAATGGGAGGGTGAGGCGCTTGATGGCAGAGAGAGATAGTGCATATTCATTATGACAGGATTGGGCTGGGGAGGAGGAGGAGCGGGACAGGCGCGGCAGCGGAAAGCAGATGGCATTGTAATTTAACTGGGATGTTTCCGAACTGCGGGAACAAGGCGGCGCGTCACATGTGAAGGATGCCTTGCGTTTTAAAAGAAATCAATTGTGTGCTGGAAGGAGATGCGGTGCATACAGTAATTGAATATTACCAGAGAGTGGAACGTGGAAGACCCGGGCCTGCGCGCAGTCTGCTGGAATGGGGAGTGGAGGGCTTGGTGCTGAGGGAGGCCGAAGTGAAGTTATCTGACCTCAGGGATGTAGAGGCTGCATGGGAAATGTGTGCACACGGATCTGGATGCAGAACAGCCTAGACGTTGTTGTGCACTACCAGACACATCAGTTTGGTCTAAGCTGCATGACACAATCAATAATTACAACTGTTAATCAATAGGATTTAAAATAAGCATTGATCAGGCTTGCAAGGTTACACAGGTCTATTGCTTTATATCAAGCCGTGTTACACCAGAGCGGCTTCCGCCAGCAAAACATCATCTCCAGACAGTCAGTCAACTGATTGCTGCTGTTGTTCTTGTTTGCAGACATGCACAGTTTCTTACAGAACGGCTGTTTCACGAGAAAAAGTGAAATAATTAGATATATGAAGGGGACCACAAGACTTTTCATTATGGATCATTAAATCAACATATAAACACTTTAAAGCTTTGTTATTGCAGTAATCCATATTGCTGACAGTCATTTATTTTCTCCATCACTGCAGTTTAACTCCAAACAGCATTTAAGGCCATTTTTAAAAAGTTAGTCAAGCATTTAAACCGTCGATACACTGAAATCTATTGAATTATTATTATTTTTATATTATTTGAATATCATTGTAATCTGATGCATTCTGTTCACAAAGTCCTCACAAAGTCCTGTTTACACATTATAAAGTGTTAAATTAGAGATGAGACAATTAACTGTCCATTTATTGTCTTCCACTTAACCCTATACTAGCATCGTGGGGGGGGGGGGGGGTCCCTCCCTCCCATCCAGAGGAGGAAGTTCACAGGGCACCAATCTACCACACACGGTATATAGGGGCAATTTAGAGCAGCCAATTTACCTCCATTCCTTTAAAACCCCACCCAGATCAAAATCAACCCTCGATCCCCAACGCTCAGAATGTGCTCACCACAAAGCCACCGTGCGTTCCCAGAAAATTAATCGTAAGGGTGTCTTAACATACGCCCAGAACTTTACATTACACTTGCAGAACATGTTTACGTTGTTCTTACAGAAAAAAATTACTTTAGGTGACATATTTTTAAAATTTGATTTTAACAAAATAATGTAATATTTTGTGGCAATATTCAGCAAAAGCCCAAAATGTTACATCATCTTTACATTAAAATAAATAGCAAACAGAAGAAACCCTGAATGTTCCTCTAAATTCTGGCACTTTTTTGATAAAGTTAATTATTGCAGAATAATCATATAATTATTTCTCAGATGATGATGGTACCATCAGAATATGTAATTGTCTCATCTCTAGTAATTAACCAGCTTCTCATTTTGAGGGCAGTCTGAAATTAAATACAAAAAACCTGCTGTAAACATATTATTTTGTAAAACATCCTGCAAATTATGACGTCATTTAGATCGAACTTAATGCGTCACTCGTTTCATTGTCCTTGCAGTTGATCTTAATGAAAAAGCAGGAAAAAACCAGGGTGAAAACTCCATACAGTAAATACATCAGCCGTTTTAGGTGAGTGAGACTGACTGAGTCTTAAACAGGGGGATGGACAGTAGGGGTCACTCTCCGTCCTTGGCGCTGATGATTCGGTTGGGCGAGCCTGAGAGCACCAGGTTGAGGAGGTAGTGCACTCCTTTAACACCTGAATGAGACGGTCTGTGCAGGTTCACGTCGTCCGTCCACACTGTGGTCCTGATGTCCTCTCTGTCCTCTCTGTAAGGATGGCAAAGTTTAGAATAAGTGTTGTGAGAGAGCAAAGACAAATGAAGGTGAGGACGGCTGTATAAAGGTGTGGTTTATATGTATGTCTGATTGCAGGTTAACAGTAAAAATATAAAATGCAACACAAGTAGATCAGGCAGATATAAAAATATCTTTCATCACTCTTTCTGAAAGTCTCTCCGTCAGCACTCTGATGATGTGATGTCTTATCCCTTTTATCCTGTTAACACGACTCTGCTCTCAGGTTTAATTAAACTATTCCTTTATCCCTACTACTCCTCTACCCCACCTCGCTTTTTTACTCTTTCCTCTGTCGTGGAACTCGGCGCATCGGCGTGGGGGGGGAGGGGGGGAGTGCTGAGAGGAGGCACAGAGGGACTCTCCTTCCACAACGCTTATCTGTGGTCTCTACACTAACCTTGACTGGGGACTTGACCGGCCTCATTTGAGTGCTCCGTCGAGTGCAGGCTCATTTATTGTGCTTAAGGACGAGGGAAGATGAGGAAATTACGGGAGAATAAACGACTTTTCAATCAAAGCCAGGATCCATTACCCCCCCTACACTGTCAGAGGCCAGTATATGATTATAATATAATTATAGCGGGGATTTAAAGGGCCAAACGCATCGTCCACCTGTTTATCTTAATATATTATTGTGACCTTAACAAAAATTAATAGCAAATATTCATTTTTACTGTTTTAGCAGCAAAATCAGATGTCTGAAATTCATTCATTCATTATCTTCTGCTTTATCCTCTATTAGGGTCGTGAGGGGGTTCCCCATGCCCATCCAGGGGAGAACGTTTCGGACGCTGGGCAGATACACCCAGGACAGGGGGGCAATCTATTGCTGGACACACACTCACACACACACACTCTATATGGGGCAATTTTGGAGAACTCAATTGACTTGATCCATGTTTTTGGACTGTGGGAGGAAACCGGAGAACCCGGAGGAAACCCACGCAGACACAGGGAGAACATGGGAACTCCACCCAGATGGGGATTCGAACCGGGAATCCCTAGTGCTGAGAGGAGAACATGCTAAATCACTTAGCCACCATGCAGCCTTGTCTGAAATTGTTTTATTTAATTAGTTTCTCTGTAAAACAGTGAAAGTTGGTGTGTGTGTGATGAAGCAACACTTGTGGAAACACCTGCCATTCATAGGCTCTGCTCCATCATGCCCCTGTGGGGCACAAGGGTCTCAGGAGGGCTCCTCTATGCCCATCAGTGAGGAATGTTTGGGCAGATACACCCAGGACAGGGCGCCATTCCATCGCTGGGCACACACTCACATAGCCACACTATATGGGTGACTTTAGAGCAGTCGATTCACCTTAAACACGTTTTGGGACTGTGCGAAGAAACCCACACAGGCACCGGAGAACATGGAAGCCTCCCAGATTGGGATTCGAATCTGGATCCCAAGAACTGAGAGGTGAACATGCCAACCGCTTCGTATATCACCAATGGAAAGGAAAACTAAGTTCTCATCAGTGGTGTGACATTTTAACGTGTTGTTTCTCTCTATAGCATCGCGGCTGTTTGTCCTGCACTCTGTTCTCGTTTGCTTTGTCCCTCGTATGATTTACGTCTTTTTGTTTCCTGTCATCTCATTGGTTAATCCCAATTATTCCTAAAAGGATAAATCCTTGGTTCTCAAGGTAATTAAAATGACTTTATCTGCATTACGTCAAAAAGTTTGCTTGTGTTTTGTTCTTAATGCACACGGCGCACACCTGCGCTCAGACTGCAACTCAGCAGGATATTTTTGTCCTTGATCTCGAGGAGGGAAAAATAATGTCCATATTTCCAGGATGGTAAGGAATCACATTTGGACTGGCAGCCATTGTGTACGCTAATGCTGATTTATTGTGCCACGAGTTATCCGTCCCGGATGAGGCGTTCTGTTTGCGTTCGGTGTGAAGCTGCAGCGAGTGCTGGAAGCTGCAGAGAGCAATGATTGGGCTAAATTCCACATCTGGAAAAGAATCAGGCATGAAATCCTTTTTTTAGGAACTGTTTAAATGAATTGATTCACCGTAATGAATCGAACGGCTTAAAACCGTGTGATATTGAAGCTCAGACAGCAAAGTAAAACTAATGAGCTTAATTAATAATGTTATTTCATCATCTTGCGTTTAATCCTATGCTTGAGAACGGGTTTGGTTCTCTTTGCCCATCCGGGGAGAACGTTTTGGGCGCAGAGCAGATGCACTTAGAACAGGGCCTAATGATACACTGTGCACACACTCACTCACCCACACAGACACTATATGGGGGCAAATTAAAGCAGCCAATTCACCTTCAATCCATGTTTTTGAATTGTGGGAGGAAACCAGGGAACCCGGAGAAAACCCACACAGACACGGGGAGAACATGAAGACTCCACCCAGATGAGGATTTGAACCTGGATCCCCTCGAATAACAATTAAATAAATAAATAAATGACTTGGCGGCACGGTGGTTTAGTGGTTAGCATGTTCTCCTCTCAGCACTAGAGATCCCCGGTTCGAATCCCCATCTGGGTGGAGTTTCCATGTTCTCCCCGTGTCCGCGTGGGTTTCCTCTGGGTTCTCTGGTTTCCTCCCACAGTTCAAAAACATGGATCAAGATCAATAGAATTCTCCAAATTGCCCCATATAGAGTGCACACTTGCTTACTGAGACATATACATACAAACTATATGGGGCAATTTATAACATTTAATTTATTTTGAATCAATGTTTTTGGGGCTGTGGGAGGAAACCGAAGAACTTGAAGGAAACCCATGCCGACACAGGGAGAACATGGAAACTCCACCCAGTAAAATCTATACAGCATGGAAAAAAAAAACATACTGAGGATGCCTCCCAGTGCTAGAGATTCCCGGTTCCTCCGGGTTCTCCGGTTTCCTCCCACAGTCCAAAAACATGAATCAAGTCAAATGAGTTCTCCAAATTGCCCCATATAGAGTGTGTCTGTGTGTGTGAGTGTGTGTCCAGAGATAGATTGGCGTCCTGTCCTGGGTGTATCTGCCCAGCGCCCGAAACGTTCTCCCCTGGATGGGCATGGGGAACCCCCCCCCTTCCCGCGATAGGATAAAGCGGAGGATAATGGATGGATGGAAATAAATGACTTATTAATTAGTTAATGAAAATGAGTGGAATTAATGGACCACTTAACACTCGCAGCACTATTGTTTACAGATGATTACGGTGTTCATGATCAGATTGTGATGTTTATTAATGGATTGCTCTTTCCGTTGATATTTCGGGTATCTGATCAGAGGGCATCGCAGGCAGCACTGTATCCTCAGTAGCACGTCCACACGTCCACACTGCGGTCTGTTCGAAGTGGAGATTTTTCTGTGTTTGCTCGGCCGCCTGCAGGGAGCTCCGGTTTCTACCCACAGTCCAGAGCCGTGTTGGTCAGCTGAATCGAAGATTCCTGCAAGGCCCCTCGGTCTGTCCACCTGTGTCAGTGTATTCGTCTGTGCGTCTGATCTGCAGCCGACTGCTGACCTTCCTAAGAAGTTTCCGTCTTTCCCAAATGCAGAAAAAAGTTCACATGTAATGATCCAAATTCCAAAATGAATGACTGCTGGGTTTATTCACTCATTATCTTTCACTTTATCCTGAATTATTATTATTATAATCCTGTACCATGCCCATTCAGAGGAGAACCTTTTGTGCTGGGCAGTCTATCGTCCATGGGGGGGGGGGGGGGGTAAGTCATAGGCTTGGGACCTGAAGGTCCTCGGTTTGATTCCCTGTCCAACCAAGTACTATGACTGAGATGCCCTTGGGCCAGACACCTGACCCCAATTGCTCCCCGGGCGCCTTGTACAGGGCTGCCCACCGCTCCGGATGTGTGTGAGTGTGTGTGTGTGTGTGTTTCACTGCACGGATGGGTTAAATTTGGAGGACAAATTCCTCTGTTTTGGCAAAATAAATGAATTTATCTCTTATCTGAACACACACTATATATAATTATAGGGGCAATTTAGAGCATCCAGTCCACCTTGAGTTTTTGTGGGAGGAAATCGGAAAACCCGGAGGAAACCTACACAGTCATGGGGAGAACATGGGCACTCCACCCAAATCCAGATTGGAACCTGCATGCTGCGACTGCTGGATATTCTTTTGCTTTGGATTTTAAATGTTTAAATGGCACCCTGTGCTGGGTGTATCTGCCCAAACATTCCTCACTGATGGGCATAGAGGAGCCCTCCTGAGACCCTTGTGCCCCACAGGGGCATGATGGAGCAGAGCCTATGAATGGCAGGTGTTTCCACAAGTGTTGCTTCATCACACACACACCAACTTTCACTGTTTTACAGAGAATCTAATTAAATAAAACAATTTCAGACAGGGGTGGCACGGTGGCTTAGTGGTTTAGCATGTTCTCCTCTCAGCACTAGGGATTCCCGGTTCGAATCCCCATCTGGGTGCAGTTTCCATGTTCTCCCCGTGTCCGCGTGGGTTTCCTCCGGGTTCTCCGGTTTCCTCCCACAGTCCAAAAACATGGATCAAGTCAATCGAGTTCTCCAAATTGCCCCATATAGAGTGTGTCTGTGTGAGTGTGTGTGTGCCCAGTGATAGATTGGTGTCCTGTCCTGGGTGTATCTGCCCAGCGCCCGAGACGTTCTCCCCTGGATGGGCATGGGGAACCCCCCCCCCAACCCCTAATAGAGGATAAAGCGGAAGATAATGAATGAATGAATGAATACTCAAATACATTTAATGCTTTATGAATGATCAAATGACATTTATTTAATTTAATTAATTTTTTAATGAATAAGAACAGTTCTGTCCAGCTTCTTGGACGTTTAATAATCCATTTGCCGTAAAGACAAATACCAAACAGGAAATCTGGTAAACTGTTGATTTGCGCAGAGCCTCCATGTGCGATGTCCTTAAAATAAATCATTTTCTCATCTCGTTTCTCTGTTCCTCTGTCTCCTTCTCATGTATTGAAATTCCCGCTTGGCCCCTGTGCTTCCTCTTCCTAATCTGCTCATCGGGTCTTTTGCTTAAATCATGATGCATAGACCCGGCTTACGCAGAAGAGCCCCATTAGTCACGGAGCGACCATTCGACGTATCTACTTTTTATCCATCTCTTAAATCAGCCCCCGCGGCTATTGGCAGCAGGCTGGGCAGCCTCCAAGTGCTCTGATTGAAGTGGCATTGTTTGGGAGACGAGCCGTGCTGAATCAATAGACAGTCGTACTAAATTACAGCTTGCATGAAAAATGAGGCCCTGCCCCCTTTTTAGGAGCCGGAGAGGTGTGAGATGATGACTGGAAGTGGTCTGTCATTTTAGCTGACATACTGTCACTGACCGTGTGTGTGTTGCGGGCCGGGGGGGGGGGGGGGCTGTTTTCTATCTTATTATTACACTTGTGAAAATGAAAGGGAATGAAGTAATCTGTTTAACTCGTCTGTATCTCCAGCTCTGGCCTGAAACTCAGTTCTGATGTAAAATGCATAAAGGATGAAGTAAAATGAATTAGTGAATGACTCGATGATGTAATTCTATAGCTGCATCAGAACGGAACGCTGCAGAGCGGCCTGGACGCTCCCTTTTATCCGGAGAACCACTGTACAGTGATTTTCTACCAAGAGATCTTTAAACTTGTATTTCAATTTTATGTTTTAATTTCCTCTTGACGGGCGGCACGGTGGCTTAGTTGTTAGCATGTTCTCCTCACAGCTCTAGGGATTCGGGTTCGAATCCCCATCTGGGTGGAGTTTCCATGTTCTCCCCGTGTCCGTGTGGGTTTCCTCCAGGTTCTCCGGTTTCCTCCCACAGTCCAAAAACATGGATCAAGTCAATCGAGTTCTCCAAATTGCCCCATATAGAGTGTGTGAGTGTGAGTGAGTGAGTGTCTGCCCAGCGATGGATTGGCGTCCTGTCCTGGGTGTATCTGCCCATCGCCCGAGATGTTCTCCCCTGGATGGGCATGGGGAACCCCCCAGGACCCTGATCGAGGATAAAGTGGAAGATAATGAATGAATGAATTTCCTCTTGACCGGTGGCATGGTGGCTTAGTGGTTTGGCATGTTCTCCTCTCAGTACTAGGGATTCCCGGTTCGAATCCCCATCTGGGTGGAGTTTCCATGTTCTCTCCCGTGTCCGCGTGGGTTTCCTCCGGGTTCTCCGGTTTCCTCCCACAGTCCAAAAACATGGATCAAGTCAATTGAGTTCTCCAAATTGCCCCATATAGAGTATGTTTGTGTGAGTGAGTGTGTGCCCAGCGATAGGTTGGCGCCCTGTCCTGGGTGTATCTGCCCAGCGCCCGAAACGTTCTCCCCTGGATGGGGAGTCTTTCTTGACTTTAAATGTAGTTTTTTTTATCAACTGGCTTCAGTCTAAACTATTACGGTGGGACCTCAGGAATGTGTCACTTGTTATTATAAATGTTATAACTACACTGACAGGCCACTTTATTAGGTACATATTGTGTTACGTTTGTTGTCCATCAGTTCCACTTACGAATATTATTTTATAAATATTAGTAATTCATTTGTAAATTTTTCTCGGAGCAGATTGGTTGATCACTATGAAACCAGGCCAGTTGGTTTATTTAATTCTATTAACAGAATGACGGTTCATTTCAACCGTGTAATCAAATCAGCCAGCACGTTTCACTTTTAATAACCAGGATTCTATATTTGGTAATTTATTATGTCAAGATTGGAATAAATACAAATAATGGAAAAATTAAAACAATTTCCCCCAATATAACTGACATTAAACATAATGAATTTCACTTTATTTTTAAACAAATGGGACAACATTAATTTATTGTATTTATTTACTAGCCACTTGGCCACTCTTCCCAGGCTTGCCATGGCGTTTTCTGCATCCGCTGCGAACGTTAATTTGCTCGTAATTTATCTCACTGTGCCGTTAAAATAGCAATCTGCACCAGGCTCTTAAAGATAATGGCAAGTGACATGCTGATTGGATATAAAGAGTAATATAATCCCCCAAAAAATCCCAAAATAAGTATATAAATAAATATATTAAACTTTGTGGTAATCTAGACAACTGTGTGAATTTGTATTGGACACAAACACACACACACACACACACACACACACACACACACATTGACTTGATAAACTGTATATATTGAAGAAAATCAACTAATAGTACATACACTGTACACTGGATCAAAATATATACTCCCGTTTTGCATAATGTAGGTAGCTGGGAAGGTAGGTTTTTTTTTTATTGTATTTGTTTTGTATTTTATTGTATTTTTTACACATAAGATCCAGGGCCTTAATCTAATAAATAAATGCTAATAATGTGATAACTGCAGTAACTGTTTGTTATGTATACTTATACACACCCTGCGGTCGTGGAAAACATATTAGTCTATTTCAGAAGGGCAAAAAATGAAAGAGTGGTTCAGGGAGCATGAGACACCACCACTGAGCTCAGACCTGAACCCCATTCAGTGTCTTTGTGATGTGCTGGAGAAGACCTTGTGGTCATTGCAGTGGTCCAAATCATTAAAATATATTTACAAATGTGTTTATTATTATTATTATTATTATTATTATTATTATTATTTTGGCGGCACGGTGGCTTATTGGTTTTCACGTTCTCCTCTCAGCACTAGGGATTCCCGGTTCGAATCCCCATCTGGGTGGAGTTTCCATGTTCTCCCCGTGACCGCGTGGGTTTCCTCCGGGTTCTCCGGTTTCCTCCCACAGTCCAAAAACATGGATCAAGTCAATTGAGTTCTCCAAATTGCCCCGTATAGAGTGTGTCTGTGTGAGTGAGTGTGTGCCCAGTGATAGATTGGTGCCCTGTCCTGGATTTATCTGCCCAACGCCCAAAACATTCTCCCCTGGATGGGCATGGGGAACCCCACCGCGATCCTAATAGAGGATAAAGCGGGAGATAATGGATGGATGAATTATTATTATTTTATTTATAAGCACCTTTAATGGTACCCAATGCAACTCTGTATAGAAATGAATGTTGACATTGCAGAGACGATGCCATGAGGAATGTGAGCTGAACCTAAAGGCGGTTCCACCAAATATTAGTCAGGTGATTTTGCAGTCCCTGTTATTTAGAGAAAGTTTACCTGCTGCTGTCTGTATTTGAGACTTCCTCTCATGCTTTCTGACATCTTCTTCGCTAAATCGTTAATATCGAAATCCCCACCTCCCACCACAGCTGTGTCAACCTCCCAGCCCCTTGAACTCTGTATTCAGTCTGGAGTGGGCTGGAGTGGGGGTGTGGTGATGCACCTTGTCCACCGTGGAAGGTTTAAATCTCCCCGTATACTAAGCTGGGCCATCTCTGCTCCAGGCTCTGCTCAGGCCCCTAACCCCACACTATTAATCATCCCTCTCACTCTTATTTACCCTGCCTTTGTTTAGTGCTTCACTATGGTACCATGAGGGTCAATTAGATACTGCAAGCTTCTTGTCTTAGACTCCCTGAGACACAGTAGGGGCAATTAGGAAGTCTAATACCAGTCTGCTGAACAGAGAAGCATGCTGTAAGCACACACACACACACAAAACACACTCTTGACCTCAGCCAGTTTGCATGAACTTTACTGTTATTTCTGTGAAAGCATGTTTGTAGATATTATCTGGCCGACTGTGGGTTGTTTTTCTGCATCATCTTTTATTGCAGCAAAGAATCTGAAAGTGTGCAAGTTTCAAATTTAAAACTCTCCAAGCAATTGAATCAGAGATGTGATGTCACACAGATCTCTAAAACAACATAACAGTTTATATAACACTGCAGAACAAGTTTAAAATATATATTACTATGGCTTTAAAGTAACCGCAATCTTATATACGCTATATTATATACAATTTATTTTTTTTTCTACATCTTTGGAACGACGCTGTGTGAAAACATAGCTTTTTGGTTTCTTTCACTTTCATAACAAGTGCTTCACGTCATTGTTCAGATTTTAAATGTTATGTTTTAATTATTTAGGTTTAGAAGCTGCAATAGGCACGGTGGCTTAGTGGTTAGCATGTTCTCCTCTCAGCACTAGGGATTCCCGGTTCGAAATCCCCATCTGGGTGGAGTTTCCATTTTCTCCCCGTGTCTGCATGGGTTTCCTCCGGGTTCTCCGGTTTCCTCTCACAATCCAAAAACATGGATCAAGTCAATTGAGTTCTCCAAATTGCCCCATATAGAGTGTGTCTGTGTGAGTGAGTGTGTGCCCAGAGATAGATTGGCGCCCTGTCCTGGGTGTATCTGCCCAGCGCCCGAAACGTTCTCCACTGGATAGGCATGGGGAACCCCACCGCGACCCTAATAGAGGATAAAGCAGAAGATAATGGATGAATGAAAGAATCTGCAATACTACATACTTATAACAATTAATTAAGTTTGCTGAATTTACAGCTTATCCCGTCAATAATAATAAATCTGTTTAATTGTTTTTATATTGTTACATGGGTTCCCCATCCCCAATCCAGGGGAGAACGTTTTGAGCTCTGGGCAGATACACCCAGGACAGGGTGCCAATCCATCGCTGGGTACACATTCACACCGACACACACACACACTCTCTATATGGGGCAATTTCGAGCATTCAATTTACCTTGATCCATGTTTTTGGACTGTGGGAGAAAACCCAGAGGAAACCCACACAAACACAGGGAGAACATGGAAACTCCACCCAGATGGGGATTCGAACCGGGAATCCCTAGTGCTGAGAGGAGAACATGCTAAACCACTAAGACACTGTGCCGCCCGGATAAAAAAATCTAGCCAATAAAAGTGAGTCACTGATGGCTACTGTGATTCCATAAAGATGCAGCAGTGTGTGTGTGTGTGTGTGTGTGTGTGTGTGTGTGTGTGTGTGTGTGTGCGCGTGCGTGCGTGCGTGTGTGCGTGTGTGTGTGCTTGAGAGCAGAGGCTGTAATAAACGTGCATTCTAATGCTGATCGTTTAGCCAGGAGGAGGCTGCCATCGACTGATCATCTCCACACAGCTGCAGATGATAATGGATCTTCTGACTGTAACATGACGTTCTCATTGTGATGTAAAAGCTTTCTTTAACCCAGGGCTGCTGAGGCGGTGGCAACCGCATCCCATACACAATAATGGCTCCAACTTGTATTAAATGTTACGTGGCTTTGAAAGTGATGGCAGGCAGAGTGAGGGCAGCACGGCTGAATCCTCTCTGTCTGAGCTGAGGTTTTGGACCGCGGTGCTTCTTCAGAAGGTTCCTTTCCTTTATTCCGCTGGACTTTATACCAGAAGAGCATCTCTGCTAATTAAATCCTCTCTTTTATATTTTCTTTTATTCTCTCCTGAATGCAGTGAGCATTTTCTGTTGATTTGATTTGAAAGTTTGAGTTGTTGTTTTCAGAGATTAATTGGTGTTAAGGTGGTGAGTTGTGTAGACGACGTGAAGCCATTACTCAGAAGACAAAATGCTTCTATTTATAGACTTGAATAGAATTGTTTACAATTTAGAATTATGTGCAAAATGGCAGAGTGTTGCTGCTGTTCTGTTATAATGAGCAGACTTCTGGATCACTCTTTAGCTTTTCCTTAAAGATACAGAACCAGTCAAAAGTTTGGACAAACCTCCTTTTTGCTCCACTTATTGTTCATGTTCCTCAGTAACAAGTAAAGATGGACTTTGTAGTTCTAGGTTCCAGACTGTAGTCCATCTGTTTGTGTTCTACAGTACATACTGTTAGTCCCCTTTACTCTGTCCTAATGCTCAGAACCCCAATAGTACCCCCACAGAGCAGGTATTATTGGGTTGGTGCATTATTCCTATCCCAGCAGTGTCACTGAGGTGTTTAAATGAAACTCCAGCAGCACTGCTGCACTAAAACCCCCCTCACCACATCAGTGTCACTGCAGAACTGACCAGAAACAATCCACCACCCAAATGATACCTGTTCTGTGATGTTGCTGACCAACAGAGAACAGAGAACCAACAGAGGACTAACAACAACAAAGAACACAGATGGACTACAGTCTACAAAATCCATCTATATGGTAATGGAGAGAATAGACAATGGAGGAAGAAGGGGGCGTGGCCTAGCTTTGACTGGTTACTAGGTTAACACAAGAAATTAGAAAGTGAAAGATGGAGTTCAATAAAATCTGTCTAAAATTGTATAGTATTAATATGTATACAGTGTGTATAGGTACGTAAACATGTGTATGTATTTGTAAGTTATGTAGAAGTGAGTGTGTGCTTGAGATAGAGAGAGAGTGTGTGTGTGTGTGTGTGTGTGTGTGTGTGTCTTATTAGTCTTGGCTGATTGAGTCTTCTTTGAGTTCTGGGCGAGGCCATTTCTTTCTCATTGATTCTTCAACATCCCATCAGCCAGAGCAGAGAATATCATCCAACAAAACATTAAGTAAACCAATAGAGAGTGCTTGGCTGGTAATGTAAAATCCATTGTGTTTTCATCGCGCTAATTGATCAGACACTTGCACAGATAGTGTGTGTTGAGCTGTTGATTTTCCTTTCTCTCCTCTTCGCTCAAATTGTCTCCATCAAACAAGGTGTCTGTATTCCACCGGGAGAAATTAGCTAATGATGTAATTACCGCGAGTCTGGTGCCGATAGTGTGCTATTGTTTTGGGAAAATAATGGATACTTTCTTGATTCTGGCCGGCATTTCGGCTTGTTCTACCTTCATCAGTATTAAGCTCTTGAGAGAATTGATTCATTCGCTGCTCAAATGGAGCCAAATGGATTATGTAAGTTACGTAGCCTGTGGCTTCAATAGGACTGAGAGCCGGCGACTCTGCTCTCTGTTATATATGGCTGTGTAAGAAAGACGTTTTACTGCAAGTTTTATATTCTGGTCTCTTTTGTTTTATCGATGCTTTTATAGTTTTTACCCAAATGTTTGCTTATTGCAAAGCTCTGGTTTTATTAGGCCACATGTCTGGGTAATTTGTTTAGTTGTTGTGACAGCTATGAATATATTACCACCATTTTTTTTTTTTTTGCCTTTTAGAGCCATAACTTTGACTACAAGTCAACAAAGACAAAGTTATGATTAATTATTGATCTCCGTTCTGATTTGTCAATTACGGAGACATTTTATCATGGTGTTTGTTTTTTGTGGGGGGTGGATGGGGGGGGGGTGCTTGATGGGGCCCATGCCCATTCTTTTCAGGGTGGAACATTGAGGGCGCCAATCCATTGCTTGGCACATACTGACTCACACACACACACACATAGGGGCAATCTAGAGCAGCCAAATCACCTTGAATACATGTTTTTACACTGTGGGAGAAAACCAGAGAACCTGGACATAGAACCTTGAGCCCCAGCTGAGACGCGGATGTGGTAACCACAACATCAGTGTGTGTGTGTGTGTGTGTGTGGGTGTGTGGGGGGTGTGTTGGATAGCAGTAGATTTACATGTACAGGTTATAAAATTGTTCTATCATGTAATAGCTGCACACAGTGTTGGTAAATTATGTCTATTTAATGTCCATAAAACTGTTATTGTGCATAATGTTATTAATAGATTTGTGCGTAAGGTGCAGTTGAGCGGTGAATGCGAGCGAGGTTAAATAAACGACTCTGTGATTCTCCTCTGTTGTTTTTGTTCTCAGTTTTCTGTCGAGACGGGTCGTTTCCCAGCGCATGGGTTTATCCAGGAGAATAAGTCTGTCTTTATTGACACTGTATTCATACTGTGATATGATACTATAATAATGGACCTTTGTAACCCAGGTGGAATTTGGTTCCCTGCTATAGAAAGTCATGCTGAGTTCAGTGAGATGAACAGGAAGGTTATTTCAGTCTATTACACGTATGTCAGTTGAAATTTTGTGCCTTTTGCGGGAGGCTTTGCCGTTTAGTTGTCGTGTTAAAGTCACTTATGCGAGCATGTCTGTTCTTATCGAGGCGAACGCGCTGCAGTGCCAGCAGTTCAGGCCGCGATGCTTTAGTTGCTTTGTTTTGGTTTAGATGGAAATGTAAATGTTAATGTAATGTAAATCTTTGCATGTTTGCTTTTTACTGCTGAAAGATAAATTGAAGGCGGAAAAAAAAAAAAAAAAAAAAAAATTATCTCTGTATTTTCATATTGCATCTGCCACCCCTGGTTCTATTAATAAATAAACTGGGTAGATAATTTTGTTTTTGTCCAATGTAAAATCCATCTTCTATTTGTAATATTTATTCAGGCTTATTCTCATGTTTATACAATCCCAATATTAAGAAGATTCAATTTTACATTTCTGTATAAAACGCAGGGAAAAAAGCTTTTCTCTCGCAGCCTGCCGATAGAGATACTGTTATTCGCTTATACTCTCCTTTCTTTTCTTCTGTCTGTTTTTTCCCTGTGGCTTATATGAATGAGCCAAGTGTAATTTTTCAATTGCTGGAGGCAATAATAAAATGGTGAAAAGGCCCCAGTGAATGGGTTTGGTGTTTTGTACAAATTGTCTTGACTTTGGTGAATATTTCTTTCAATCTACTGGAGGCCTATTAAAAACAATTTAACAAAAACATTGCGTGCTAGTTAGATTAGATTGATGGTGTATCAGATTTCCAATGGGTATCAGATGGAAGTGCTTTTGAGGCGCCATATATGTGTGTATGAGTGTGTGTGTGCAGGTATCTATAACATTATTGGGCAAACCTTCTAGATATTCCACGATCTCATATGAGCCGGATTATTACAAAGTGAAAGTCTTTAGGAAGCAGGGCAGCTCATACCATGTATAGTTACAGAGTGGGTTCATCGAGTGCTGAGGTGCATACTGCAGAAAAGTTGGCAACACACTGCTGACTCAATAACTGCAGGATTCAAACCCTCTTGTGGCCTTGACATCAGCACAAAGCTGTCTGCAGGGAGCCTCGTGGCATGGGTTTCCCTGGCTAACAGCTGCATGCAAGCCTTACATCACCAAGCACATTGCATGTGTCGACTGAAGTGATGTAAAGCTTGTAGCCACTGGGCTCAGAGGATGTGAAACCCCATCATGGCTCTAGGCTTCTCTACCTCGGCAGTCTGATGGATTAGCACAGGTGGAAAAAAAATACCTGAAAAATGCTTCCTGGCTGACTGCATTGTGCAACTGTGAAGTTTGGTGGAGGTTTTGTTTTTCAGGGGTTGGCCAAGGAAAAGCATCCCCTCCTTATTACGAATAACAGGCATTTAAGTCCGTTTAATGCTTCTAACTTTGTGATCACAGTTTGGGGAGGGCCCTTTCCTCAGTGAATAAAACAAAATCTATAAAGGCAAATAGGGCGGCACGGTGGCTTAGTGGTTTAGCACGTTCTCCTCTCAGCGCTAGGGATTCCCGGTTCGAATCCCCATCTGGGTGGAGTTTCCATGTTCTCCCCGTGTCTGCGTGGGTTTCCTCCGGGTTCTCCGGTTTCCTCCCACAGTCCAAAAACATGGATCAAGTCAATTGAGTTCTCCAAATTGCCCCATATAGAGTGTGTGTGTGAGTGAGTGTGTGCCCAGTGATAGATTGGCCTCCTGTCCTGGGTGTATCTGCCCAGCGCCCGAAACGTTCTCCCCTGGATGGGCATGGGGAACCCCACCGCGACCCTAATAGAGGATAAAGCGGGAGATAATGAATGAATTATATAAAGGCCAATATAAATCTATAAGTTTGGTGTAAAAGATCTTGACTGGTCTGCATAAAGCACTGCACACAATCCCTTCAAATCCATTAGGATAGGCATGGAGTGTCATTGCAGGGCAACTCTGTGTGTGAAAGAGTGCATGTGTGTTTAAATGTGTGTGTGTGTGTGTGTGTGTGTGTGTGTTTGTGTGTGTATAAAAGACAAAATTCCATCACTAGCAGACCGTTTGCGTTGCTGCTTTGATGTTTGCTGATCTGGATTTCAGTAAAGCAGCTGCGTTCATGTCAGAACTGATCCTGAGTTTAGATCACAGAGCAGCGTACATCCATCCATTATCTCCCGCTTTATCCTCTATTAGGGTCGCGGTGGGGTTCCCCATGCCCATCCAGGGGAGAACGTTTCGGGCTCTGGGCAGATACACCCAGGACAGGGCGCCAATCCATCGCTGGGCACACACTCACTCACACAGACACACACTATATGGGGCAATTTGGAGAATTCAGTCGACCTTAATCCATGTTTTTGGACTGTGGGAGGAAACCGGAGAACCCGGAGGAAACCCACGTGGACGCGGGGAGAACATGGAAACTCCACCCAGATGGGGATTCGAACCGGAATCCCTAGTGCTGAGAGGAGAACATGCCAACCACTAAGCCACTAAGCCACCGAGCATCGTACAGTTCCACATTAATCTCATTGTTTATTGTATCGTATTAAATCATGTGGAGGAATATTTTTCATAGAGATGAGAAAAATAAAAAGTTTCATCTGATGATCATCTGATGTTTAAAGCAACGAGTGATGCATGCTGGGTAGTCCGGCCTGATCTCTTAATTAGTTTCGAGCAGCAACTTAATACCTGATCATGTCTCCTGGATTATACTACTGTACGGTCTGGCATAATAAGGTTTTTAGAGGATTTCCTCAAGTTTTTAAAGTGTGTGTGTGTGTGTGTACGTTCTCTGGTGCTTTTATTTTATTGCTGTCCTCAGCATGCTTTTATCCAAGCGAAATCTTCCATGTTTTCCAGCGCACTGTTTGCTATTTATGTTATTTCTGCGCCGGGGTGGAGGTCTGACCAGTGAGAGAGTGAATGTTTTGGGCACGTAGCTCCCAATGCCCTGTAGTACCGCGGCTTTAGAAATGTAATTTCCCCTTGTCCGCTCCACGCATTAGAATATGAAAGTGTGCGTGGCTCTGGACCGCTCCGCAGCTGTCCGCAGACGAGCGCTCATGCATAAGACATGAGCAGCGCAGTCGATGTGATGCGGCGAGAGCAGGATATCCCGGCCTAAGACACATCCACATGCCGTAATGAGGAGGATTTGATTCTTCAAACAGCATATGCACTGGGGAGGAAGTGCTCTTTAGTGTGTGTAAGTGCACTTTCTTCCTCACTAACCTGTGCTCAACCTCACCGTAACTCTGCACAGAGCCGGAACGATGGAGAGATTACACTCGGATGGCTACAGCAAGATCTTTAAGAGCCTCGAATGAATGTCTGGAAGTAAGAGATGAGGCTTGAGTTCCTTAGAAATGTAGAATGGAGCCATATTTCATTCAGAGCACAACGATGAAGCCGTGATGTTCGGCGTTTTTGTATTTAAACATTCATTTAACATTAAGTACAACTAAGAGAGCAGGTGAGTGAGTGGGAGAGAGAGAGAGAGAGAGAGAGAGAGAGAGAGAGTGTGTGTGTGTGTGTGTGTGTGTGTAATTGCTCATTAATTCCTCCATCCATTATCTTCCGCTTTATCCTCTACTTGGGTCGAGGGGGGGGGGGTTCCCAATGCCCATCCAGAGGAGAACGTTTCAGGCGCTGGGCAGATAGACCCAGGACAGTGCGCCAATCTATCACTGGGCACACACTCACTCACACACACACACACACACTCTATATGGGGCAATTTGGAGAACCCAATTGACCTTGATCCATGTTTTTGGACTGTGGGAGGAAACCGAAGAACCCGGAGGAAACCCACGCGGACACGGGGAGAACATGGAAACTCCACCCAGATTGGGATTTGAACCGCTGAGAGGAGAACATGCTAACCACTAAGCCACCGTGCCGCTTGCTCATTAATTAATTAATTATTATTATAATTATTAGTTTTACATGCTGCTGCACGGTGGTTTAGTGGTTTAGCATGTTCTCCTCTCAGCGCTAGGGATTCCCGGTTCGAATCCTCATCTGGGTGGAGTTTCCATGTTCTCCACGTGTCCGCGTGGGTTTCCTCCGGGTTCTCCGGTTTCCTCCCACAGTCCAAAAACATGGATCAAGTCAATTGAGTTCTCCAAATTGCCCCATATAGAGTGTGTCTGTGAGTGTGTGTGTGCCCAGTGATAGATTGCCCCCTCTGTCCTGGGTGTATCTGCCCAGCGCCTGAAACGTTCTCCCCTGGATGGGCATGGGGAACCCCACTGCGACCTTAATAGAGGATAAAGCAGAAGATAATGGATGGAGTTTTACATGCATCAAATGTGTTTGTATTTGTATTGTACATCTCACAGAACCAAATAATGTTTGGCAGGTTCTCTCAATCAACATCAGTGACTTCATGTGTGTTCTTTTAGACAAAAGGAAAAAATTCCCGGTCACAAAACCTTATAAAAGCCTGGGATTTTAAACCTTTAAGTGTTTGGGTTCCATCTGAAACTTATAATAAGTGAGTTCTGTGTTTTGGAGATCCTCTGTTAGAGTTTTTGAATTAAAGGTAAAGGATAATGAAACGATGTCTCCTCCTGTAATGCTGACGTCTGATCCACTCTATGAGTAAAAGGTCTAATCTGATGAAGTGTACACTGTTACGCACTCTGTTCTGGGTTGTGTGAGTACATTTAGACTGAGGCTCATTTCTCATCCTCTGAACCCCGTGCGTCATGTTTCTCCAGCTCTACATTTACACACTGATGCAGTGACGCCGCAGCCTCTTCTGCTGCTGGATGTCTGTTCTGTACACTCACCGGCTACTTTATGAGCTGCATCTTGTTTTTGGAACACTCATTGTGTGTCTATTTAGTTAGTTTCACTGGAAGAAAACCGGAGAACCTGGGGGAAACCCATGCAGACGGGGGAGAACATGCTAACTTCACTCAGGAGTCATATCTCATCTGTTCTCATTATCTTCCTCTTAATCCTGTACTAGGGTCGCGGGGGGTTCCTCATGCCCATCTAGGGGAGAACGTTTCGGGGGCTGGGCAGATACACCGAGGACAGTGCACCAGTCTATTAATGGGCACACTCTCTCTCTTTCTCACATACACACTTTATAGGGGCAATCTAGAGCAGACTGAATCCATGTTTTTATAAAGTGGGAGGAAACTTGAGAACTCAGAAAACCCACGCAGACATGTGGAGAACATGCTAACTTCACTCAGGAGTCATATCTCACCTGTTCTCATTATCTTCCGCTTAATCCTCTATTAGGGTCGCGGGTGTCCCCTCATGCCCATCTAGGGGACAACGTTTCTGGCGCTGGGCAAATACACCAGGACAGGGCACTCTCTTGCTCTCTCTCTCTCTCTCTCTCTCTCTCTCTCTCTCTCTCTCTCTCACACACACACTTAATAGGGGCAATCTAGAGCAGACTGAATCCATGTTTTTATAAAGTGGGAGGAAACTTGAGAACTCGGAGAACCCACGCAGACATGTGGAGAACATAGAAACACCTCCCAGACGTCATAACTCATCTGTTCTCATTATCTTAATTAATGCTTAATCCTCTACTACGGTCGCGTGTTGCCCCCACCAGGGAAGAACATCTCAGGCGCTGGGCAGATGCACCCAAGGCAGGGTAACAATCTATCGCTGGGCACACTCACTCACTGACACCGCACACACACACAACTTTATAGGGGCAATTTAGAGCAGCTTTACCTTTAATATTTGGTTTTTAGTCTGTATAAGGAAACTGCAGAACCCAGAGAAAATCCACGCGGATTCGGGGAGAACATGGAAATCCCATTCAGAACGGGATTTAAACCTGGATCCCAGCGCTGAGAGGCGAACGTGCTACCCCTACCCGCCCCGAGCCGCCTCCA
>JAFMOC010000107.1:72500-105000 GCA_019802505.1 Corydoras sp. C115 | reverse complement strand
TTTTTTGTAACTGTTTCTTAGGAGGACCAGTTCTGTGGCGGATGCTGGCCTGTCCTTCAACCCGAAGAGCTCTAATTGTAGGCTGTTCTCTTCAGATGTTTCAACAGCTCTCTGGAATCAACACAGTGATGTAAGAAGCTCCCTAACACACGCATATAAATAGGGAATTGATATATTATTTCATTTACAACCCTTAGTTCCGCCTAAGTTATTGTACAGGAGGCATTCGAGGAGTGCTGATACATCGATGTAGCTTAATCATTAGACAGTGATGGCCTGCAATGGTTTCTCCACCCACGCTCCTGAAATTCAAGCTAGTTCACATATGGGAAATAATAAATCACAGCCATGCTTTCAGTATAACAGCACTTAAAACACTTATTTTGTGATGTTGTTGTAAAGTATATATCCAAATATTTATATCCATTAATTTTCTTTTTCGGCCTGTTTAAACTTGCAACAGTTCGAAAAGTTTCACTCTGTGTATTTTTATCTACCCATGTGCTGGTTAGAAAACTTAACCAAAACCGCTGTATCTGCCAGAATACAGGAAGCTTCGTTGTTACTTAAACACATAAAAATTGTTCATGGGTGAAGGAGAAGAAACTAAAGCGTTTCTGTGACCTTGCCACAAGAGTGTTTACAGAACACGGCAAAGTATTATGAGAAGTAAGTTTTGGAAACAGGTGCAGTGGATTAATGAAGACAATACTGAATTTACAATAAAAAAATATGCGGACAGATCATTACTGTAGTACAGACAGCCTGGTGTAAAGTATGTCTATGGTGTTTAACAGCTTTTGTAGTTTGAAAGTCATGAGTTCTATAAACCAGTAAAAGTCACGAAAAGTTGCCATGGATTCAGTCACAAGTTTGTAGAGTTCGAATTCCATAAGTTTATAAGTTATTCAATGTTTCTTCTGAAATGTCACATACTCTGTTATCACTTTGCATCTTTTCTTATTTGTTTTATTTCAAATAGAAATGTACTTTAAAGTAAATTAAATTAAACTAGGTTATTTTTTAATTATACTGGTTGTGTATAAATTGTTTTTAAAACCCAACACAACCTTTATTATGGTAAAATTTATACTATAGATAACATGTTAATGGAATGGCTTATTATGCAATTTCTTTTTCTGTAGGTATTATAGTGCAACCATTTTGCAGATGGCAGGAGTGCGGGATGATAAGATGGCCATCTGGCTCTCTGCTGTTACAGCATTTACCAACTTCCTCTTTACGCTGATGGGAGTTTGGCTGGTGGAAAGAGTGGGCCGCAGAAAGCTGACTTTGGGCAGCATCAGTGGTGTGAACTTTAAAAATATATATGCAAATTTAAAGTTGCACTATGTAACTTTTGGAGATTAAAGTTTTTGGCAAGCTTTCATTTAGATCTGTGTAATTGCAGGGAATTTAATGAAGCACATTTAAGAGTTGAATGCTGATTTACTCATTACAAACTCCAGTAAAGAATCATATACTCGATGAAGGTAGACTAAAACTAGAGATACTAATTTCAAATTGCAGTGCATGCATAGTAATGCAGTTTGCAGCATGGTCAATGGACAGTCTGTGGTGACAGTGATGCTTTCGTTTTATCCCACTGTCTAAAAAATGTTTGAACTTGATATAAATCAGCCTATAAGATTCTAAGATCAAGGGTTACTTGTGGCATGGGTGGCATCTGTCATCTGTTTTGCTGAAGAGTCTTGGCGACCTCTTTGCTTAATTTGTGTTACTGCAAGTAAATTATGAAAGAAAGTTGTTGAAAAATGTGAAGATCTACTTAATACAATGGTATAGGACCATATACTGGATGAAGTTATACATTATATTGCCAATTGTTTGCAAATTTAGACAAACAACATCCATCAATTTGGAGCTGTCTCACTTCTAGTAGTGGACAGAATGCTGTTTAAGCATTATTAAAAAGTTGTAGATAACTTGGTTATACTGAGTCAACTGTCTAGTAGCTAAATTACTGAACTGCATATATTTATTGTAAATATACATACAAATAATAATAATAATAATAGTATAAATAATAGTTTGTTCCTGGTGTTTCTCAGGCACTGGATTCAGTCTGGCAGTTTTGGCTGTGGGATTCTTGCTCTCTGCTCAGGCATCTCCTCCTGTATCCTTTCACCCAACTGACCCCACTTTGCCAAACTCAACCTGTACACATTATGGGTAAGTAATCATTGTGTACTGGGTGCTTAACGGATACCACTTGACTTTTAAAAAGTAATAGTTTAATAGTATTTGTACATCTCCAGGTTTTGTGAGCATTGCATGCTGGATCCAAACTGTGGGTTCTGTTACTTTGAGAATGAGTCTGCTGTGGTGGATTCATCCTGTGAGCTGGTTGATGCATCTAACACAGACCATGCAGCAAGTGGCAGGTGAGATTTGTTTGTTATCTCCTCAACAATTGTCTCATAATTATTCTTTCTTTCTTCTTAGTTTGCTGTTAACTGCATTTGTAAATAATAATATTTTATTAAAATGGAGTTATCCAATGTAGTATTGTATTGTTCACCCAGGTGCTCCAATTCTACTCAAGCTAGTCCAGGTCCATTTTGGGCTTATAACTACTGCCCGACCCCATACTCCTGGATAGTCTTGCTGGGTCTCATGCTTTATCTAGCCTTCTTTGCTCCAGGTATTAAACATTTTACAGTAATATTACTTTTGTTCAATGTTTAGATTATTAGTGATTAATTTAATGACTTTGGATCCTTAACATATGACCATAAAAAACTTGTTGTTGAAAAGTGGACTGCACCAAAAGGTTTTCTGCAGAGTGTGTGTGTGTGTGTGTGTGTGTGTGTGTGTGTGTGTGTGTGTGTGTGTGTGTACGCACATTAAGGAATGGGGCCCATGCCATGGACTGTGAATTCAGAGATCTACCCACTGTGGGCTCGGAGCACAGGCAATGCTTGTTCTGCTGGCGTCAACTGGATATGTAACGTCCTTGTATCCCTCACATTCCTCCATGTGGCAGAGTACCTCACATACTACGGTAAAAAAATGAGTGATATTACAAAAACATCTTACCTTGAATTTCATACAATCAGATTAGAGAAAAAAGCGTAACCTGTGACTTGCGATCTACCTCATTAACGTTTGTTCTGATGAATGAACTTTCTCCTTTTTTTATAGGTGCTTTCTTCCTCTACTCAGGCCTGGCTCTGCTGGGCTTCTTCTTCATTCTGAGCTGTTTGCCAGAAACCAAGGGCCTCATGTTAGAGGACATAGAGACTCTGTTTAACAGGAGACTATGCGCCTGTGGTGCCTCCAGTGACCGCAGTGGACATTACACCCGGGTAAAGGGGGGCAACTGTCTCTCTGATGAAGACATCTCTGATGGGGAGTAGGCTGTAGGAACACTTCCTGTTTCCATCTTTGCACTTTATTTGCAATCCAGTTTACATAATCTCTGTGGTGTCTGAGGCTTCTATATGTTTTCTGATGCATTCCAGAGAATCAGCATTTTTCATGAATACTGTCAATAATGACTACACACTGGTGGGATGGCACAGTCGTGCAGTAATGAGTACATCAGGTGCAGCAGTATCACTGAGTGTTTTCACCCCATGGTATTTATTTTTAGTCATAATTACATAATTATTTTCAGATCATATTGTGCCTTATATAATTTTGATTAAGAAAATGATTTATATTAAAGAATTTTGCAGGCATTTTGACTAAAAATACAAAAGCCTGGTTTCTAACTAAACACCTGGACTAAAAAAACAATTATCTATCTAATGATGTGACCAGTGACTACAGTCTGTAAACCTGATTTACTTATAGAATCACAAACCAGTGTTGTGTCAACTACAAGCCAGTCTCAGTGTTGTCTGAAATGTGGTCCATGGTTGATCCTGTGATTGTCCTTTCCTTAAAACAGGAATTTGCAAATCCTTTTGCATTCAAAGTAAAATTATTTTCAATTTTCATCACTGAAATAAAAGCATTCTCTGAAATGTGAGTATTAATTAATTCTTTTGAAATTTCTGGAAACCTTGGTGAATAATACTTCATTTTATGTTTTCACTTAAAAAGGGGTGAGTTGCTACCTCTGGAAACACTTTGAAAATGCTTAATCTGATTCCTCTACTTGATTTCTGTATAGACTAAGTTTAGCAGTTTTTAATGTTCTAGCCTCATTTGGAATTGGGGAATTTGCAATCTTGGACACTGGAGCCAGAGGGAGGTGTTGCTTACATATCAGTAAGTACTTTAAGTAAATGATTGCAGTATTTTTTTTAATGCTGCATTCTTTTTGGAAGCATTTTTGGAACTAAATTTTTAAGACTTAAACGTTTAAATAAAGGACTTTCTCTGCATGTGTACAGTGGGATTTAGTAAACTGTACTTCTGTATGTCCTTCTGCAGTTGCAGTAATGAAGCTGTTTTCCTGAGTCTGCACTTCAAGAACAAATATAAACCGCAACATTGAAGCTGTCTATTGTTTCTATTTTTATTCTATTTAAATCAATCTCCTTTTTTCTGTATCTTCTGAACTTTCTGCACAAACCAAAGTCATAAAATAATAGTATTATCAATACAACTGACCCAAAGTTAACTATATGTACTGTATGTGTACTTGTAACATTAAGTACAAATATCAATGTATAAAACAACACACAACATTTATTTACATCAGGGTACAGGCAGGTGAATTCAGTTTTTCACAACGTTCAGACACCATTTAAGGTTATTTACTCATGTCTTTTTTACCACACTGCAATGATTGGGTAAAACCTCCCTCTGCTCTTAAAACAGTCTAAAACTTAACTGTGTTTTATGTTCGTTGCTGTTTTTCTGCTCATGACAGTTGTTTAAAGTGATTATCTGACTTTTCTTAGCTTTCCTATCATCCACCAGTCTGACCTTTCCTAGCTGACCCCACTTATCAACTAGGCATGTGCATCCCTAGAACTGTCGCTCACCGTGTATTTTTACTTTACTGCACTGATGTAGACTGTGATGGTAATCTCAGTTTAGCAGTTATGCATATAAGTCAGTCTGTATTGGGATTATTTTTTGGGAAAAATCAGGATTCCTTTTTTTTTACATTCTGCGGGATGTTATATGAAATTTGTATTTTTATTTTTTTAATCTCCTTTATATCCCTAAATTCTGGATGGTTTTATTGACCAGACTACCTGCAAATTCTGTGGTGATTATGACATGATTCATAGTTTATTATCAGATAAAAAAAAATAAAAATCCAAATCTGTTCATGTTATAGATGTAGTATCTTTATAAATTACATGTAACGTTTTTCTTTATCATAAGATTAATTCCAAGACAAATAGTTATTGTGCATTTGATACCATTAAGGAGAATTACACTCCAAACATTTTTTAAAATCTGTTACAGTGTACATTCGTTGAACTCACTTAGGGAGAGTATACATCCCTGCAATGCATGTGGCTCTGTAAGTTGAGCCTTCGGTGTCATTTGGAATGAGGTCAAAAAGTCCTCAGTGGTCAATGCAAAGCTCTGCAGTTAGTGTAGTGCATTTCTAATGCTAACTTAAAAAACAGGACATTATTAAGTCAATAAAACCTCCATATTAGTATTTGCTGAATGTGTATGTTGTACTTTACACCATGTATAATAAAATAAAGCATTCAGATCTAACATCCTCTTCACAGCTCATTATAAATTAGAAGCATTCTGTATTTTGTTATAGAATTTTTAGTCTATCCCTATAGAGGTTTGGATCTCCCAGCAGGTTTTTAATGTTTAGGGCAGAACCATGACTGCTGTTCCAAAAGCTTAAGGGTTCCACTGGGTGTTAGCAAACAGAGGTTTGGTTTTACTGTACATACAAACAGACATGTCCACAGGGGTGTGCTGAATCCCACCACACCACCTGTTCATACTAAATTTCTTTGAACAGGTTCACATACTGTATATGGAGTAGTGCGGAATACTAATTATTAAAAGGAAAAAACAATATAAAAGCTAAGATGTTTAACAGCAACCGTGCTATTAAACGTGGGGAGTTGTTTTATTGTTGAAGGACAAAGACTTGTTTTTTTTTTATGATGTGATAAAGTGATGCATTTGTCAGAGCACTAACAATGTTCTCACCATGACAACGTTGCCCTCAAACCAAAGAAAGCATGCTGCTGACATCCTAGTGTTTGGGACTGCTTTTTAACTGCAGTGAAACAGCTAGTAGTTTTCATTTAATATTTCCTATAAATTACATTTAATTGGAAAGTCTACTTAATTATTGACACTAGTGGTTTTGCTAAAGCTACACTAAGAGGATTAAAACTCAAGAAGCAATGTGTCTAAAGATCAACATGTAAGGTTGGATTGGCAAAGATTGAGAATGACTTCACAAACACTATCCTTGACGACTGTGGCATATTCATTAAAATAAAGCTGTGGCTAATTTAAAATTGGATAAACACCAGTTTCATGTGTGCATGTATCCATTTAGAGGTCTAATAGTTTCAGTTTTCAATTCCTATTTTCTGCTCAGGTCATATTTGTCTTTCTGGATGGTTCTATTTTTTAAAATATGGCCTGTAGCTGTCTTTACTGTAAATGCAACCACCCTCACATTAACATGTTCCAGCATGAGATGATTGTCTTCAAAACAAAATATGTTTTATAAAATAGGTAGTTTCGATTCTTTAATCTGATTGGTTTAGCTGTTTATCCACCCGTGCCATTATGGACAATAGTGCACACCTCTGACCGCTTCACATTTGTATCTATGCATAATATACAATACATTATTTTAAATAATGTACCATAAATAGAAATACAGATAAACATTACAGCGAGTGGATTCTTGAAAGCTAACTAACCTATTTCGCAGTGATCAATGTTCACTTTAAAAAACGGACTAGATTATGTCGTGGAAAACCAGTTTGTTATTAATGTTTTTTTTTTTTTAAATATACACATGTATGAATCTTTATATCTTTTCATTATAATGTGTTTGTATCCATTTGATAAAAGCAATAAGGCACTAATGGTTGCACATTATTGTGAATAAACCTGCTTTGCGTCATGCCTTATAACACCTGTTTCCCGTGAGTTATTCTCAATAATGCATGTCCTTTCCTGTGTTATTGCTTTAATATCCGAGGCCAACCCGCAAATAATCATCTTCAAATCTCTTATTTTGTAAAAAGAAAAAGGCTATTCAGTGGTGAATTTAGAAATTAGAACCTGTTGTATGTTAGCTTAAGTATTTTAACTCTTGTGGCAGACAGAATTTACTCGTGTGTAACTTTTGTTTTTATAATATTCTACCATTTTAAACATCGCTAATTTGTAATGACAGATTTTGGATTTTGGGAGAAGTATTACGTCACAGTTATAGATCCTGATCGGTGGGCGGGATTTGATGACGCATTGCGGCTCGGCGTGTGTGTGTGTGTGTGTGTGTGTGTGTGTGTGTGTGTGTGTGTGTGTGTGTGCGCGCGCGCGGTTGGTAATCTCTGTGACATGTGTCGCGGTGAGAGGCGGCTGGCTCTCGGGGCTGCGGTGCGATCTTAGCGGGGGGATGGCGGAGGTCAGATCCAGGGTGCGCTCGCTCTGAGCCCCGCGGTCGGTCGTTTGCTCCGCGCGGTCGCTTTGAACCCCGGGATCATGAGCGGACAGGACGAGAGCTCGGTGCGCGTGGCGCTCAGGTAGGACGTCCGTTCTGAACGCATCCCGCAGCCGAACGCCTTCCGACTGCACTGCAGCCGCGGAGACCTGCAAAGCATCCGTCAGTGCGCACGGTGCCGCCCGGTCCCCGGCGGTGCGGCCTGCGCCTGCTCTCATCCACAGCGGCTGAGTGCAGGCACTGCTTCACTGCTTCACTGCTTCACTGATCCATTGTTTAATTGTTTAATTGTTTAATTGTTTAATTGTTTAATTGTTTAATTGATTCACTGTTTTTAACGCCTCTGATCTGAATGCGCGTCGCTGCGCAGCTGTGCGCTTTGCTCCGTCACCCGCTGACTGAGAGAACGCCACGCAGATGGAGGACGATTTTACATTTTAACGTTAAAGTGGTTTTGCACTGCACTAACTAGTTACTAATTTACGAAATTAACCAACTAATTACGTTCTCTCACCCACAATACTTAATTCACATATTCACTACGTCATGTCTTATGAGAAATGACGTCACGTACGTGCGTGTGTGTTTGTGTGCAACCCAGTTGTTATGAGAATTCATAAATCTCTGATTAGATCTTCACAAAAAAAGGAACCATAATGTAATTTTGAATGTCTGAAAATACACAATATGGACATAAATATTTGAAACACTGCTTAATCAATAAATCCAGATGGTACATTCAGTCCTGTTGCTAGACCAAGCACCTAGCCATGCGGTCATTTCCCATCATGACTGTGCACAAAGCCCAGAAAGTCATGCATGTGTTTGATGTGAAAGAACTTGATTGGCTCACACACAGTCCAGTACTCGACCTCTGAGAACTCATTAAAGACCTCTGAGAACCAGAACATAGACTCACAAATGTACTTCTGGTTTAATATGCAACACATTTCAAAGACACACTCCAAAACCATGTAGCAAACTGTTTTAAAAAATGACATTGTTATAGGGAGGTAAACACTGAGTACGTGTTGAAATTGTGCTATACACTCATCTGCATGTGACTGAGGAGGTTCTCCTACATCCACTCTGTTTATCTGGCTTAGGGATAGATGCTGGAAATCAAACCGATGCTTGAGGGATAGTTAATCAATGACAGAGTTGCTCTGAGGCCCGACTGTTTGTTTCTGACACAGACGCCCAAAGTCCTTCAAACAGAGCAAAGTTTATGCTTTTTGAAAATGTAAGGAAGGGATTAATTTATAGACTGGAATATTAAAGAATCCCAAAATTCTGACAGAGTCTGTGAAAGAGCATGAGCTCTATTTATCATTTATTCATTTTTTTCAATACTTATATTGGAAATACTTACATCTTCCAACTTATTCTTTCAATCAAAGAATTAAAATAATAGATACATACATTACGGCGCATACACCATAACATCACTGACAGTAATGGTGAAGAGAATCTCTTTACAGTAAACAGAACCCATATTGTTCCACATTTCGTGCCTCAGAATGCACTTTCTATAGTCATACTGCCGACTTTACTCCATTCTGTGTAATTTATGTTGTGTGTTTTAAAATATAGATAAGTTGTAATGATTGTGAGCCATATAGCTACAGAGGATACCAACCTGTCTAAACTCTGCAGGTAATCCTCTGTGTGAATTGTGTCTATTTTACATGTTGATAATGTTTGAAGAACCAGTTCAGAACTGTTCAGAAATTCACCCTCAGTAATACAGCCAAGTCAGCTAGCTTCGAAGTGTCAATAATAAGGACAGGTGTGTGAGACAAGGCATTCTCCATATTGTCAAAGATGAGCGAGGCAGTGAGTCAGCGTCTGTGAGTCAGCACTTATGTCCTTGGCTCGGCAAGGCCTGACATTCAACATTATCAAGATTCACGGTCCTTTATGCAGAATGACCACATCTCCGTTCATTAGTCAGACAGAGGAGCAGTTTGGGTCGTGAGCCTGTAGCGCTCGAATGAAATATGTATTTGGTCTACTGAAATGAAGTCTGCTTTGTAATGGAAAAAAAGCCACTGGACATAGTCTATAATCTCAAAATAGGTAATACATAATCTTTACATATCACTTTATCTTTAGCTTCATCTTCTACGAGGGTTGCAGGGGAGGAAATTCCCCATGCCCCTCCATGGGAGAATGTTTCAGGTGCTGAGCAGATACACCCAGGACAGGGCACACACTCACTTACAGAGAAACACACACTATATTGGGACAGTTTAGACCAGCCGGTTCACCTTGAATTCATGTTTTTGGACAATCTAAATATATAAATCTATAAAGCTTTGTTAGTTTGTTGTTGTGTAATTATGGTTTTGTTAAATTGGTTTCTTCTTTTATTTTTTTTAGTTTGATTGAATTGATTATGATTTGGTTTCATTCCTCTATGTTACAAGTCAGGATTATAAAAAGTGTTATGTAAATAAAAAATAATTTAAATCTTTAAATACATTTAGTTAAATATGATTAATCAGTCTTCTAAGCTGAAACTAAATTATACGTCTTTAGTGTTTAAAAGGCCAAGGTCATTAAATTCATGAGTAAATCATGGCTCTTGCTTTTTCTCTGCATTCTCTGTGTAGACAATGAAAGGCTGAAATTGGGTGGTACAGCAAAATTAGATTGTGACCACGGAAGTACTGCAGTAAAGCTGAAATCCTCAAGTCAGACCATAGCACTTTTTCATTTGCATCTTTAAGTGAACAAAACTATCCAATGCAGATTCCTCTGACCACATGTGGAGTCACATTCCTTTTTTACTTTTCCTTTTTTTAAGCAAATGGTGATTCTGCACTGTAATAGACCTAAAAACAACCACCACACGGAACAGATTCAGAGTAATTATACAGTTGCTTGCTTACATGTGTTTGCCGCACCCCAAATGTAACTGTTTTTTTTTTTTTTTCACTTCCATCTTCTGTCCCAGTTTGGATGATTTTCAGTGTTGTTGTGATATAGAGCCTGTATATAAGCATTTTGCATTATAGACAAGCCAGATTAATGGAACTATGTGACTGTGCAGATTTATTTAATTTTGTATGCAATTATTAAAAAGTATGCAATTATTTGTAAATTATTTGTTAATGTAACTTTTTTCATAAACACACATATACACACACACACACACAGACAGATGCACACACCAAACATACCTGTTTGTCACCATTCCCCACCCATAATTAACCATTGTGCTGAATAACACTAAACAAACTTGCAGCTCATTTTTCCACAACTTCACTTCACAGCATGCTCACATGAATAATATGATTATCAGTCATGTACACAGATTCCAAACCATGGTTACATCTGCCATACAGCTGTGATGTTCTTTTAGTGCTTTAAGACCGTTTTAATTTGTAGAGTGTTTAATGTGGTAGATGTAGGACAAATCCTCTTGTTGTGATCATAATTAATGTAGCTTTATGCAGAGTTTAATAAATGCACAGCGTCACACTCACTGGCATATGTAAGGATACTGTAACATTACTATCTTTTACCTCCTAAAGCCTATTAATCTGTGAACATATGTTCTTCTTTTGCATACATATGCACACACTGTCACACACAGATAGTCTTACACATATACCAAGAGCTACCAAAAGACAATGTTATATACTGTCACTGTAGCATCTGCACATTTTATAAATGCTTAATGAAGTCTGAACATCAGTTTATTTTATTCTGAAGTGCATTCCTGTATCCACTATGTACAAATGAAAGTTTTACTGGACTGCTAAGGGATTGCTGAAGAGGGAATCTATTAAAGGATGCTCTAGTGCCTCTCATGCCATTTTCGGTCTGACCCACTCTGCATTTATTCTTGTGAATATACCACAGAGTATTTGGGTTGACCTGGTATCTGTTTACTCCCCATATATCCCATGTTGCATATTTAGATGGTGCTTGCATGGCGTTCCTGGAATTAAATCAGCCACAGTTAAGTTCTACTGACCTCATTGACTTGCACATTACTTGAATGAAAAATGTAATGCTTACATGTAATTAACATTATTATTATATACATTATATAGTGTAGAGACCTGCTCAGAATTAGTGCTTCTTTTTTATTTTAAAAACTATTTCACAAAAGCTGTCATGCAATAGACATAACCACTGTAGTATGTGGCTTAACATGGTGATATGCTCTATGGCCCTATAACATTTAGAGTTTGAGTGGGTTTAGGAAAATAAAAAGCTTGGGAATATACACTACCTCCTTCACTGCTGCCTAGGCTAAGTGAGTGCTAAACTCCTATTACAGCTTTTCATCCATCATGCATAATGCATCAACCCCTTTATTCAAAGCTTAGTGGCAGGATAGTGCAGAACGCTCTGGATGCCACACTCTTGGTTTCTGAATATACCTAACCCTAATGTTGGCACCTTGCTCAGCCTGTAGTAGTTGCTGTTATAGCAGCTGTGAGAAAATCCAACCAGTAGTCACAGCTAATTTTGACCATGGAGTGCTGAGCCAGGTTGGCATTGCTTAGGACTTAAAAAGAACCTTTCTACGGTCATCACTGCTCATGTGTATTTGTAACAGTGTCCTCTAACATGACAATGACATGATTAGAGAAATGAGAAAGGGAATTGCACTTAAATGCAGCTGTATTAAAACTGTATGAGCAACATTCTCTAAACAGACCTGTGTTTGGGTGTGTTTAGGGACATGAAATATATTTTGTGTTAATATGCAACACACATTTTACAAAATTTAGCAAAATTAACAAGATTCCTTCAGCTATTCAAGATGGACTTGGTTGAGAATAACCAGTGTCTCTGTCTACTTTTTTTTGCCCCATGTCTGGTACAGGGTTGTCCAAATGTCCAGAGCTAATATTACCTCCAGACACAGTGCCAGCTCTGTGCTGTCCTCGGTTCATTGTACTCTGTAGCTCAGCCTTGACAAAAGAGTTCTTATATACCCAGCCAGCACCAAAGCCCACTCTCAGGTGCCATGCACAGCCTTCTTCTTTTCTTTCTTTAGTTCTTACTTTGAATAAAAAAATAGAATTGAAAAGACAGGATAATGTAATGGTTTACTGGTTAATCCTTGTGTCGTCATGGAACCCAAAATAGACACACCAGACGTGCACATTATCACTAAAAAGCATGCTAATCAGATTAGATCATTTTAGAAGAAACTTATCACCTCCGCTGTTTTCTGGCTACAGACAAAAAGTCCAGCTATAATTTGTGAATATGCAAACAACTTACAGCTTGCTGTCTCCCTGTCTCTTAGAATCCGTCCTCAGCTACCACGTGAGAAGATTGAGGGATGTCACATCTGTACGTTTGTAACCCCCGGGGAGCCCCAAGTTGTTCTGGGAAAGGACAAAGCCTTCACATTCGACCATGTGTTTGACATGGAGACCGAGCAGGACACCATCTACTCTAATTGCACTGAAAAGCTAATAGAAGGCTGCTTTGAAGGCTATAATGCCACAATCTTTGCTTATGGACAGGTACTTGTGTCTCTACCTGTGTTTTCATCATGAACTGTACTGTATTTTTATTAAGATTAGTAAGTAATAGCTTAAAATTGACAACAAACATTTTTAAAGACTTTATTTTGTGTCATAATGTCTTGTAAAACACAATAAGCACAGTGTTTACACTCCATGGTAGCAGAAGCGTAATGAGTCAAAGAGATTAAAAGTACGCAGGTTTAATATTTTTTGAGTGACACTGTACTGTAATATTCTATAATTATGATATAAACTCTTTTACCATAGAAACTGTTTATGTTTTTTAGACTGGTTCAGGGAAGACGTACACTATGGGCACTGGCTTTGACGTGAGCATAGTTGATGAAGAGCTGGGCATCATCCCACGAGCAGTCAACCACCTTTTTAAGGGGATTGAGCAGAGACGTCAGGAAGCTAGAGAACAAGGACGCCCAGTGCCTGAGTTTAAGGTCAACGCCCAGTTCCTGGAGGTACTAATACATAAAGGCTTTTTTGTTAAATCGGAGTTGCTGTTTCACTAGATCAATTGTTTTTAAGACCTTTGCAGTAAAATTAAATTTGCTCAATAATGTAGAAACATTTTGTTGCTATGAACCTTTTTAGGAAATGCATCGCAGAGCTAACACATAATTGGCTGAGTAGACAATTACAGTACTACAATGAGCTGTGATGTATTAGCTTTGATTTATTTCTGTGTTTATGGTGTTTCCTTAGCTGTATAATGAAGAGGTTCTTGATCTCTTTGATTCCACTCGTGACATGGAAGCTCGGAAGCAGAAATCTCACATTAAGATTCATGAGGATGCCACCGGGGGCATTTATACTGTAGGCGTGACTACACGCACCGTTTCATCGGAAGTGGAGGTAGACATGTTACCTTCACTGTTACAACACATTTTTAGAAGTGCTTGTGTTGGGGATCTTTTAAATATTCTTATTTAGCAATGGTTTTTATAATTGGTTTAGATGATCCAGTGTTTGAAGTTGGGTGCACTCTCTCGAACCACAGCCAGCACCCAGATGAACGTCCAGAGTTCTCGCTCCCATGCCATCTTCACCATTCACCTGTGTCAAGTGCGCATGTGCACACCTTCAGAAAATGTAAGTGCTTTGCATAATGCATCCCGTGTACCTCAATTTCATAACTCCATTATGTTCAGATGATAGATGTTTTTTGAACTGAACATGATTCAGTGTTTTCATTAGTATCAATATTTCTATACAATTAGTTAGTGATGCTGTGTAAAAATGTGCACTTATCTCTTTGTTTCTTTGTAGATGGAAAATGAGACTGATAATCGCTTAGCTAACGGCTCATCAGATGTGGAGGAGTTTGAGACACTTACAGCAAAATTTCACTTTGTGGATCTGGCAGGTTCTGAGCGGTTAAAGAGAACTGGGGCTACTGGTGATAGAGCCAAAGAGGGGATCTCTATCAACTGTGGACTGGTAAGATGAAGTGTTTAAAAAAAATCCCCTTAAATGACCTGACTCAGCATTTACGACAGAAAGAAGGGCAAGTGTTTCAATACGCTAAGCCAGTTCTCTTTATCCCCATGTTTGAAATCCAGCTATACGACACCATTATCTAGCACTTGACAAATTGCACCAGCGAGTTATTGTCAACAATATGGGGTGCTTTTAGCAACTTTTCTTTCTGCTTTATCGTAATAGACTTTGTAATAGTAAAATTTACTTATAATTCAAAATAGAAATTAATTTGTTTAACCTGTATGTTTAATGCAGTTGGCCCTGGGGAATGTTATCAGTGCCTTAGGAGACAGAAGCAAACGATCAACGCATGTGCCTTACCGGGACTCCAAACTGACTCGTCTTCTCCAAGATTCTTTAGGTGGAAACAGGTTGGCTCATGATTTTGTAGTTTGTTGATGACGTACACTCTAAGTCCCTAAGTTCAACTGTAAGTCATAATTACTAATAAATAATACAAAGATATTTTAGACAAGTCTATAATTATTATAGTAATAATTACCAGTTTTCCAAAACAAAGTAGCTTTGTAATTTAAATGTGATGAAACTCCACAGACCTCAGTCATATTAATCATATTACGAGAATTTTTTCTTAAATGTGCAATATGCTGATGCTTATAAGCCTGTAAATATTGTTTTTTAATAATTCTATGCTTTGTAATTATTATTTCTTTTTAACAGCCAAACAGTGATGATTGCATGCATAAGTCCATCAGACCGGGACTTTATGGAGACCCTAAACACCCTGAAGTATGCAAACCGAGCTCGAAACATAAAGAACAAGGTGGTGGTAAACCAAGACAAAGCCAGCCAGCAGATAAGCGCCTTGAGGACAGAGATTGCAAGATTGCAGATGGAGCTCATGGAGTATCGTACAGTAAGACTAATGCTATGCTGCACCTTCTGCTGCACTTCTGCTTGATATACATGCTTTTCTTTAATTTATTCTCTGTTGTTTTACCTAAATACACTTCATTTCAAATTTCAATAGGTTTGTCTCATTGCTGCATTTTTAAATAAGTGAGTTTTGTAAAGTTGTTGCAGAAACAAAATCATATTTAAGTTTAGGTGCATAGTTAAATGCTGCACCACAATTGGACAAATCATTCCTGCAGGTTCTGGGTAGTCATATGGGGAGTTACATTTTCCTTCCTTAACCTGCAAATAAATGATTTAGTTTGAAGTTTTCATGGTCTTTCAGATCTTAATTGAATGTTCATAGTTAATTAGCTAACATAGCACATTGTATTTTTAAATCTGGTGATGTGTCATGCATGATTTGCTAATCTAAAAAACAAAACAGGGATCTCAGAAGTCCTGTAAGATGTGACTGTTGGTTAAAATGAGTTAAAATCCCTGTGTGCATGTGTGCAGGGCAAGCGTATGGTCGGAGAGGATGGAATGGAGAGCATCAATGACATGTACCATGAGAACTCCATGCTGCAGACAGAAAATCAGAACTTGCGGGTGCGTGTCAAAGCCATGCAGGAAACCATCGACGCCCAGCGCACTCGGCTCACTCAGCTGCTCAGCGATCAAGCCAACCAGGTTCTTGCAAGAGCTGGTATGCTGCTCAAGGCCATATGTATAAAAGATCCCAGCGTAACTGATCAAGCTTAAAGAAGTCATTCACCAAAAAACACAACGTTCTATTGACTGTTTTAGGTGAAGGCAATGAGGAGATTGGGAAGATGATACAGAACTACATCAAAGAAATTGAAGACTTGCGGTAAATACATGATGTTTCAGATGTTTTTATAATTATGTTTAATTTGTTATTTATTTTTGCAATATTCAATACCTTCCATAACTTTTTATTATTTTGCACACATTAAAACTTGGAATTAAAACGTATGTTTGGTCAGTGGATTGTCATTATTAATTACAATCACAGTCTTTATCACAAAGTCGGTTTATGGGTTAAAGGATTGTTATACAGCTGTCTCATCACCCTTTTCTTTAAACAGATTACATTATGCTGATTGTTTCTGCGTTTGATGTAAGACTGTGTTGTGTGTTTTAGAGCCAAACTGCTGGAAAGTGAGGCTGTGAATGAGAACTTAAGAAAGAATCTTTCCAGAGCATCAACTCGTTCACCTTTTTACGGCGGATCCACGGCTTTCTCTTTGGGAGGTGACCCTTCTCAGGAGACAACTGACATCATCGAGTTGGCTAAGAAAAATCTGGAGAAACTAAAGAGGAGAGAAAAGAAGAAAAGAAAAAGGTACAAATAACGATCACTGGCATTTTAAGTGTGTGAAGTTGCACATGGAGGGGAGGTTGTCATGGTAATGCTGGGTAACATATGAGTCCCGCAGAGTCATTACAAAGCTCTCAGTGTAGAGAAACAATAAATTAGCTTCACACTAACTCAACAAGATTTTTTTTTACTATATAAATTACTTTCACAGGAGGCCACTGACAAGTTTCAGGTTTAATTTCAGGAATCATATGGATCTGAGTGAGAACCTTTTTTTTTTCCTGCTCAGTTCTCATTGATCTCCTCTTCCTTCCTCCTCTCCTCCTTTGCCCTGTGAAGGTTCCAGCAGCTGCTGGAGGAGAGGAGAGTGGAAGATGAAGAGGAGATGGATGTGGAGGAAGACAGGTTTGTGTTTGTGTGGATCCCCCTCCCTCCCCAAAATAATCTTACCATGATTTTTTTTTGCATGTTTGTCAGGTAGTTGCCACACATGAGAAAAAATGTTAAAGAGCTGTTTTAATATACTTCCTCTTTTTAATAGTTATTTTGTCTTGAGTTTGTAAAAATATGTATTTTGAATTATTTATACTAATATGCACTTTATGAACATTGTGGTTTGGGAACTACCTGATTATTAGATTGGTTCAGTAGTTTCATTTCATATCATGAGATGAAACTCAGCATTGCGTCTTATTTTTAATCTTTCCCTTCGCATTTAACATTTTTTTTAGCTTTCAGTCATACTTTTTTTTTATTAAGTTTTTAAATTCTATATGAATGTTATCGTGCTCAAGGTATTACCATGGGGTTGTGCCATACACTCATTGGACACCACTATGACATTCTAGTTGCATACATAATAAGAAGTACATAATAAGAAACATTATACTAATATTGTATAGAGATGCTATAGAGATGCTATTGCAGGCGTTTACCATGTTTTGCCTCGTGATATTATGCTCATCGAGATTGTGGTCAGGTTAATTATACTTTTTCATCAGCTTGAACCTGTTTGGCTCAACTTTCTAACAGCTGTAATTATTTTTAGTCCAGTGCTGACAAAAGCTCCAGCAGCACTAATGGGTCTGATCCACTAAAACAAAACCAACACATGCTACCATTGTCATGTCATGTTACTGAAGCTCTGAAAATCATTTAGTACCTAAATAATAACTGCCCTATGTGTTTTTGTGGTCTGAAAGCTAAGTAACACTGAAATGATTAAATAGACACTAGGTGTGAAAAGAAGGACATGTACCTCTCCATTGTTTGCAGTGCATAATGGCTTGAAAGGAATTGGTTCTAATGAATTTGCATGTTTGTCCCGCAGTGCTGTAAAGGATGAAACTCCTGACAATGAACAAGATAAGATCATTGAGAAGGAGCAGCCTGAGCCATCCAACAAAGAGGCAGAAACAGTATGACCTTCCCCTTTTTTATTTTCCAAGGGAATTTTTTTTTTACATACATCAGAGTCATTTGTTTTTAACGTATTTTACTCTGACAGGAAACACAAGATGCCAGTGATCATGAGGAGGCTGAGGAGGAAGAAGATGAGGATGAAGAGGAAGAGACAGATGCTGAGGAGAGCTCAGATGACTCAGACTCTGAGATGGATGAAAAGGGTTGGTCATTTAGAAAACGTAGTGCTTGCTGAAAGATGAAAAATCAAAAGGCTCTAGGACTAGGAATTGTTGGGGGGCTCAAAAATCATTTAAAGACTCTTAAGGTATCGTGTGTGATTGTGTGTGTTACAGAAAACTTTCAGGCAGACTTGGCAAACATTACCTGTGAGATTGCAATCAAGCAGAAACTCATTGATGAGCTGGAGAACAGTCAAAGGCGTCTGCACACACTCAAACAGCAGTATGAGCAGAAGCTCATGATGCTCCAGAGCAAAATTCGGGACACCCAGCTGGAGAGAGACCGTGTCCTACACAACATGGGTAGGAACATCTTATGACCTCTTTCCAAGCTCATGACCTTATACACTGACCTTCAGCGACAGGTTTTTAACAGCTTGCATGTGTCCTGGTTGACCCCCGCCAATTTGCATTTCAATATTTGTGTTTTTGTCATTTTTTCTGATGATCTGCTTTAGGTTCTGTGGAATCATGTTCTGAAGACAAAGCCAAGAAAATAAAGGCTGAGTATGAAAAGAAACTAGGCGTCATGAATAAAGAACTGCAAAAGCTCCAGGCCGCGCAAAAAGAACATGCTCGTCTACTCAAGAACCAGTCGCAGTACGAGAAGCAGCTCAAAAAGCTCCAACAGGATGTTGTGGAGATGAAGAAGACCAAGGTAATTCAGAGATGAAATAACTAGGGGTGAGCTGCAATGTTCGCTGATTCGACGATTCGATTCGGAGAACCGTGGTCGACTATGAACCTCATAGTCGAATGTACCATTTTGACCGCATGGGGGTGTCCATGGCTGCTGCTAAGCATTAGTTTTTACATAAAATGTCTTTGTTTTCGTTATATATATAGCCTTTTGTTAAATAAAATCATCCTAATTTCTAGAAAAAAAAAGAAAAAAGAAAAACAAAAAAAAAGGTTTTCTTTTGTTAGAAAAACAAGTAAAATATAAAAAAAAAATTTTTGGAAAAACTACGCCCTTAGCGCCATCTTGTGGTGAAATTTTAACTGATTCGACTATCAGTCGACTATAGGGAAAATCTGACGAATCAGATTCGACTATGAAAATCTTTAGATGAATACAGCCCTAGAAATAACACAATATGTCACAAGACTAATTTCCTAAATTTTAAGTGGAATTTCATATGATGAGCTGTCATGATGTCTTGAGGTGAGGAAGTTGGGGCTACTTTAATACATAAGCATAAATATGCCTTTCACTGCAGTGTGTATTTAGCTTTACAGATAACTGCTTCTCTGTTGACTGATTGTAGGTTCGTCTAATGAAACAAATGAAGGAGCAGCAGGAGAAAAATCGACTGGCAGAAACACGCCGGAACCGTGAGATTGCCACGCTAAAGAAAGACCAGCGGAAACAGGAGGTGCAGTATTGTAATAATTGTATATAAAAGACGTCGTCTAACCCTAAACCCTAATCCTCTTTGTTACAGGGATGCCATTGCTAACCCTGTGTTCTAATCCTAACCAAGTTGGGATATGTGTAAATGTAAACAAGAGTACAAAATATGTTTATCAAACCAGTTAAAGAAATCTCTGAAAATATGATGTGTTCATCCGGACACAAAGTTTAGTGGGAGAAATGTTTTATCTCTAATTTAATTGATATTTTCCGTTGTAGTGTTCCCCAAAGGTGTTTAGGTTAGGTTAGGCCAGACAAGTTCATCCACATCTTACATAACAAACTTACATAACCCGATAAACTCGAGTAAAATCACCGGGATTTAAGCTAAAGCTTGTTTTTTAAGAATTTAAAGGGGCACTGAAATGTAGGGCTGATGTGATTGTGGCTTTTTTGTAAAAGATTAATTAAGTTTGAATTCTTTTAAACTTGTGTTAAAAGTATATTTCTTGTTTTATACCTCAGTTTAACTGATGCATTTATGCACTTTTTGTTTAGATGGTGTTTAATTGAAGGTTTATTAAGTTAGTTGTTCCTGCTTTATTCTGCAGCACCAACTTAAACTGCTTGAGGCCCAAAAAAAGCAACAGGAACTTATACTCCGTAGAAAAACTGAGGAGGTAATGGAGTTTATACACACACACACACACACACACACACACACATTACCTAAAAAGTAAAAGATTATGATGTATCCCACAGGTTACAGCACTGAGGCGACAAGTTCGGCCCATGTCGGGTAAAGTGAGCAGAAAGTTGCTTTCTGAAAGTGTACAGGACTCGACTCACAAAAGCTTCTCTTCACGAGCACATACAGGCTCAGGACCACCGAATGGAAGCAGGTACACACCTGTGAATGTTATAAACATTAATTATGATTTCCCATGACTTTCCTGATGGCTGTATCTGTTAGTAGACTGTATCATCGTAGACCTGTGGGGGTGTACTCCAACCGTGCAGCTCGGGTAAAATGGCAGAGTTTGGAACGCCGTATCTCTGACATTGTAATGCAGCGCATGACTATTTCCAACATGGAGGCAGACATGAATCGGCTTCTCAAGGTCCGATTGGTTCAACGACACCAAGCGATATAACAAATAATATATATTCCATGCAGAAAATACGTATGTACAGTATATAGTATAATGTATGTATAGTCTCCTCAGCATTCGATAAGTATAAATTCAATTTAATAAAAAGAATAACTTCATTAACACACACGCACACATCAGGGGGAGAGGTGTGGTTAAGAGAGATACAATAAAGCTCTTTGAATTTGCTGCTGTTTCCTATGTAGCAACGTGAGGATTTAACTCGACGAAGAGATAAGCTAAACAGAAAGAAGGAAAAGATGGTTGCTGAGGGTCCTGATGCTGAAAAGTCGGTGCATTCTCTAAATGAGGAACTGGAATCTTTACTGGCTAACATCGACTATATCAATGACAGCATCGCCGACTGCCAAGCCAACATCATGCAGATGGAGGAGGCAAAGGTTCATTACAAACATTTTTAAATTAATCATAAAATAAAGGACCTGGATAAGTGTGTGTTTGTGTGTGAGTTTAGGAGGAAGGAGAGACCGTGGACATCTCGGCTGTGATTGGCTCCTGCACTCTCTCAGAGGCTCGATTCCTGCTTGATCACTTCATGTCTATGACCATTAACAAGGTAACCTTTTCAGGCCGCATTGGAATCTGTCAGAAGTGAGACTGATGATGTTTAGTTAATGGGACTAGTTAACTAAGTTAATCATCAAGGCTTCAGGATCAAGACATAAGTACGTAACATACTAAGTACATGCTTTAGTAAAGATAAAAAAATTAACTCTCCTGGACAAAATATGACTTGTGTAAATAACTAAAACCCTAAAAAATCTGTCAGAGTAAGTTATACATACACAGGGCATGTTCTGTCTCAGGGTCTTCAAGCAGCTCAAAAGGAATCTCAGATTAAAGTGATGGAAGGGCGACTAAAGCAGACTGAAATCAACAGCGCTACTCAGAACCAGCTACTGTTCCACATGCTGAAAGAGAAAGCTGAGTTTAACCCTGAGCTGGACGCACTGCTTGGTAATGCTTTACAAGGTAAGAATCAATTCTGTGTACTTTTCAGACGTGCACAGGTCCCTCAGTCACTCTGTCCAGTCTTGCTTATTGTGCTTAAATACAGAGACACCAAAGTTCAACCCTGCATCATTAAAGCTCTAAATTCATACTGCAGATTTGGCGACCTCTTCATGTGACATGTGATACTGCAAGCAATATTAATCAGAACATAGAAACAATTAGCATTTATGGAGCATTCAACAAATCATATTTAATTGGAAATTACCTGATGTTTTAATTATTGATGTTTTACAAGCACTGGACAGATTTGAGCCAATGAATGGTTTCTTTTTATCCTTTGTACTCCTGAATAGATGCTTTGTTGCAGTAGTTTAAACATTAGTAACATATGGATACAATTCATTCATTCATTATCTCCTGCTAATCTCGGGAGCTGGGCAGATACACCCAGGACAGGGCGCCAATCCATCACTGGGCACACACTCACTCACACACACACACTCTATATGGGGCAATTTTGAGAATTCAATTGACTTGATGTTTTTGGACTGTGGGAGGAAACCGGAGAACCCGGAGGAAACCCACGCAGACACGGGGAGAACATGGAAACTCCACCCAGATGGGGATTCGAACCGGGAATCCCTAGTGCTGAGAGGAGAACATGCCAACCACTAAGCCACCGTGCCGCCTGGATACAATTTAATCCTCTATATTAGCAGTGCTTATTCAGAATTAATTGCCTTACACTTGAAGTAAATAATTAGATTTTTGCATAGATATACACTATTTGGACAAAGGTATGGGCAGATAATAAAGTAGATTGGGAGAAAATATTGTACATTATGCTTTGTATTAATGTAAAGTGGTCAGAGATGTGTGTTTTTGTCAATAATGTCACGGCTGGACAAATGACTCAGCCAATCAGAATTAAGGTCAGGATTTACCCGTTTTATAATGGGTAGTAATACCAGAATATACAAAAAAAATGTGTCACTCAAAAGCCCAGACACCAAACAAAGTTAGCTTCTTAACATCATCTGAACAGTTTCATGTATAGACTCATAGCAGCATGTTTATAAGAAAATGAGTTTTAATAGCATCTCTTCAGCGGTACCAGCTATTACAAGCTTTACGCTATTTTTCTTTTTTTTAAGTTTGTACTGGGGGAATGTAAGTTTTGATTTTGTTTGTTGCTATTTGTTTTCTATTCCTCTTCGTGCCTGAATTGAAAAAGAACTAGGTAACATGCCTTTGGGTAAGTACCAGATGCCATCTTCCCTGTCCTACGTTCTTAGTGCATGGGTCTCTCTGTTATATTAACCGCAGCCTAGCTCTTACATCTGCAGGTGCATGAGACCTACTGCTGTGAAGCTTAACGCCATAGTTCTATTCCCCTCTCCTTGTTGACCCCTTCTCCATTTTAGCAAAACTCACTATTACATGTGCTCCAACTGACAGGAGGAACACATGAATTAACAATTAATATTATGCTCCAGTCCAGGACCTCAGAAATGTTCCCAGTATTCCAAAGTACTAGGGGAAGCTTGGTAACGTATCGCATTCTTAAATAAATTCCAGCTTTTTCCCAGGTTGATTTAGCTCTATTTAACATCTAAGCATGGCAGTGCTGAGTTCACACCGTCTTCATTCGCTTTCTTCAGCTCCCATCAAATTAATGAAACCTTTTTAACTCTGTTGCCATGTGAGCACATTTGTCAGTGTTACATTTGCAGTGAGGTCTGTCAATGAATTAAAAAAATGTCAGGTACAGACCAGTGACAGAACAAGGTTGACTATTAAGATGGTATTCTGTGCAGAGAATGAAGATGACAGCAGCAGTGACGAATCAACACCAAGTCCTGCAGGAGATGGAAAGTAAGCATCGGTTTGATGTCTATTTTAAATGTTCTGTTGTACGGAGAGGAAAAAAGATGGGTTGATAAAGAATGAGAGTGCTGCTTTTAAAGCTTAATATGTATCTGTGTTTTTGCAGCACTTTGGCCTCTGACCTCATGAAGCTCTGCGGCGAGACCAAGTCCAAAAGTAAGGTACGTCGTTTTGGTTGATTTCAAGATCTTTCCAAATATTAGTTAAGTAATAATATGTAGCACATGGTTTGAATTCCACACAGTATTAGGACACAACAGTTAATCATATGATGAATAAAGTTCCGTATTGCCACAGGTACAAAAAGTTTATCATATAGCTATGCAGTTATATGTTTTCAGAGCATCTGAAAATGTTTTTAGAACTGCTGTTGGCTGACAGGAGTGATTGTTGTAGAATTGGTTGTAATGGTTTATATTGCTTTACTTATTTTCCAGCTTTCACATTAAGGATTTTACACAGTGGCTAATTTTAGACTTCATAGTAAACTTAAAATGGTAGTTTCAGTATTTTTGGCTTTAGATGTCTTGTAAAAGCCTGGTTGGATTTCAGGTGTATTTTTACTTTATAATGAATAAAGTATATTTTTGTAATCTGTAATACTGACATGTCTAGCTGATTTAATAAAATATTGGTTTGTTCCTCTTGTATAGGCTCGCAGAAGAACCACAACTCAAATGGAGTTGCTCTATGCAAACAGTTGTGAGCTGGGCCCGGACACGCCCAGTGAGGATTTTAGTGGATCGTTCCAGACCATGGCTGATACTTCAGAAGGAGGTCCTGACCTGGAATCATTGGGAAACACAGTGCGAGACTTTATACCCCCCACTGTTATGTCCTCTAGAATGGGAAGCATGTAAGTTGGGTAGCAAGGAATTTAGTATGTATGATGTTGTAATAACTGTATGCTTATTCTGAGGCATTTGTCAACCTCGTTGCTTCTTTGCTTTTTCAGCATATTAGTCTTATATGTGTGGTTTGCAGACTGCAGTTCCATCAAATCATTTCCCGAACTAGAACCTTACAGTGGTGTTTTTAGAAAGAATTTCCATATAGTGTACATCATCAGTTTGACACAGATTAGACAAATGTTTTTTATGCTTCCTCTCATAGATAATATTGAATCTTTTTTGTTAAAATAATACAAGGCCAAAGCCAATATATTGTGTAAGAACTTTAGCAGTCTGCACAATGTTTCTGTTATGTCTTATTTCAACAGCATAAACTCAAACATTAGAACATTTTGGATAGATTTTGGTTTGTTAACCTTTGGATTGTTTTTCGGTGGAATAAGTGAAGACCTTTTCCAAAGCACTGCTACAAAACTGGAAACCGAATGATCTTTATGTACAGCAACAAAAACCCGCCTTCTTTTTCAACCTTTCCAATTATTAAGAAATGTCTGAATAGTTTTGGCCATATTTTAATGCCACTACATGGCGTGTTTCTGTTTCTTTAATTGTAAAGGTAATGGCTTACTGTCCTTGCTTTGATTGCATGCTGTTGTTTTAAGTTCATGTCTTTGTGTTTGGTGCTGGTGTTTTATTTTATGTTTCTGTCTTTTACACTCTTAATAAAACTATAAAGTAACTCAGGTTCCAGACCTCCAGCAGGGCTGGAAAAGCGAATTCCCGAAGCATCACCCCTCACTCGCAGGAAGACCTATGACAAGGGACAAGCGGCAGCTCAGGAGATCAAACAGTAAGCGCCTCACCGTTCTAGGACTGGAGCTCAGTCCTGCTGCCGCTTGATCTGGAAATAGTGCGCTGATTTTGATGATAAATTCCAGCTGCGCAAACAGCATCCATTTATGAAAATGAGCAGTTTTATCCTTACGGTTTTTGTGCTTTGGAAGAGGCATGCTGTTTTTTGCACCGTTGCCTGGTGTGCGCATTCTGACGCTGAATGTCCAACTAGAAAATCAGGAAGGACAAATTTGCCTGACGGCGCGGTACTGTGTCATGATTAAGTGCCGTGCTTTATGTGGTCCTTTCATTCCATTTAGAAATTTCTGGCATTTATCAGAATACTTTACAGTGTATTTACAAGTCTGCTACACTGTGTCACTTCTGAACATTCAGTGCTCTTGCCCTGTTTGACCCACATATTTGTAAAACTCTTATGGGAGCTTTTTATATTTTTATTGCATGTGTTTCCCTTTTTAGCTATAAAAGTCAGAGTTCCGAAAGAATCTCAAAATGATGTTTAACCAAATGGCAGTTTTATTTAGACACATTTTTTTGCTGTTTCCTCACGTGTATCCCAGATAACAACCGTAGAATCAGACATGGGTCGGTTTTCACATCTTCATCATATGGTAGGAGGTCACAGTTCTTTTCTCGGAGTTGGTGGCTAAAGACAGCAGGACATGACACTGAAAGTAAAAAGTGTTTTAAATGACCACATGTCTGAACGTTGATGTGGTTGTTAAGTATTTTATTTCCCTCTCACACAGATCATCTTTCTCTCATGTTCTACAGATGAAACAACAGAAATTAGACAAAATAAAAGTTGCTTTGCCTTTTTTTAAGTTAGCAAAGGATCAGCCTGAAACTGAAATTCAGAGGTTGCCTTGGTCCAGGGAAACAAAGGTCTGATTTGAGTTAAGATGTGCCACTTTCTTTTTGTTGTTCTGCCTATTTTTATTTGTTTTTATTCTTAAGTTGCAGCATGAATTAGTGTGTGTATCTGTGCATGCAGGCATGTAGTGTTACAGTATCCAGTTTACAATATTTTAATGATGGCTGATGTATACGTGAAAAATTGCACTTTGTTTAAAAGATAAACATTGTTTTGCTAAAAAAAAAAACTTTTCCCGTCTATTTATATTTTACATTTGTTTTGTCAGAGGAGTAATAAGCCCTGTGCCTGTCTCAAAGAGCAGCCGCGGTGGCACGTTGCAATGCGTTCACGTGGCTGAGGGCCACAGCAAAGCAGTGTTGTGTGTGGACTCTACTGATGATCTTCTTTTTACTGGATCTAAAGGTCTGACTCATTTTATAATATATAAAATGTAATAATTAATATACATTATAATAACATATTTTTCCTCCGATAACTTTTTAGTTTTTATATGAATATTATGTTGTTATAATGTTGATGTTACCTTTGTTTTGTTGAATCTGAATTTTTTTCAGGATTGTATGTTTTTTTTTTTTTTTACTTAAAAGCTAATTAAATGCAATTAATGCAACATATTAATGCACTCTCTCCTCAGATCGTACATGTAAAGTCTGGAATCTGGTGACTGGGCAGGAGATCATGTCTTTGGCTGGTCATCCCAACAACGTGGTGTCGGTACGCTACAGTTCCAGCTTGGTCTTTACCGTTTCCACCTCCTACATTAAAGTGTGGGATATACGAGACTCAGCTAAGTGTATCCGCACCCTCACGTGAGTGTTGCTTTTTAAATGTGATGCCATTAATATTATCATTAGAGTGTCTACATATCCTTTACTCGTATGACATTTTTTATCTTTTGAATATTATTTATTTAAACTGCTTCCAAATATCCATTGATTTTTGTACTGAATGGTGATCTTGATTTGTTACTAAGATCCTCTGGTCAGGTGAGCACAGGTGACGCATGTGCAGCAAACACTAGCCGAACAGTGACCACACCTGCTGGAGAGATCCAGATCAACCAGATCGCTCTTAACCCCGCTGGCACAGTTCTGTATGTAGCAGCTGGTAACTCTGTTCGCATGTGGGACCTGAGAAGGTAAAATTACTAGATCATAGTTCAAAAACTTAAGTTTCATTAGTTTGAAAGGCCTGACAAGTTTTATCATTTATTTACATTTGACATATGCTGGTGAAATTTGGGGCTTGTGACGACGTGTGAGAGCATGTAAAAGTCCAAATGTATTTTTTTTAAATAAATCTTAAGTATTTAAGAAAAGTGGGTGTTAAATACAGTAGTGCATTTTTAGTGAAGCTTCACTCACCACTAGAGGGAGCTCGGAAACCAAGTTGTCGATGGCAAAATTTTTAAGTGATCAAATGTATTTTGTACATTTTATAGTGTTGATGCCTGAATTGTTGTTTGAATTACAGTATGTTTCTTTGATTGTTTTAGGTTTGTGTCAACAGGCAAACTAACAGGTCATCTCGGCCCAGTCATGTGCTTGACTGTGGATCATTCAGAAACCGGCCAGGATCTGGTGATCACTGGCTCCAAGGATCACTACATTAAGGTGTGTATGTGTGTGCATGTGTTAAAAAGTTAGTCCAAACCATCAGTCACTTTTGTACCAGCAAAATAATAATAAAGTAAGCTGTGTTTGATAAGAAACCTGGGCTTTTGCAGCTGTTTGATGTAACAGAAGGTGCTCTGGGTAGCATCTGTCCGACGCACAACTTTGAGCCTCCGCATTATGATGGCATAGAGTCAGTGGTGGTGCAGGGAGACTGTCTTTTCAGTGGCTCCCGAGATAATGGCATCAAGAAATGGGACCTGACTCGCAAAGACCTGTTGCAGGTAAGCTTATGACTTAATACCCCTGTGCTACGTGCAGGCCAGCAAGATATATGTTCAATCAAGCAGTAGGTGAATTCTGTCAGATGTTGTCCACGGTGTGTCATTTCTAAAACTAAATCAATAAAGCATGTAGCAGCAAACCATACGACTGTTCAGGAAAATCTTTCTTAATATACCTTGTGTGTGCACACAACCACATATGCATGTTTGTTTGCATACACATTGTGTGTGTGTGTGTGTGTGTGTGTGTGTGTGTTGGTTTGGAGCAGCAGGTTCCAAATGCCCATAGGGACTGGGTATGTGCACTTGGAGTTGTGCCAGGGACTCCAGCTTTACTAAGCGGTTGCAGAGGAGGAGTGCTGAAACTCTGGCACACAGACACATTGAGTGCTCTTGGAGAGTTGCGTGGACACGAAAGCCCCATCAACAGTATCTCCACCAACAGCAGCCTATTGTTTACTGCATCTGAGTAAGTAACTTCATTTTTATATTTTACTTGTAAAAAACCTTTGGCACAAATACTACAATCCCTCATAAACAATGGTTGCCAAAACTACTTTAATCCCTTATGAATAACAGTTTCCAGAACACATATAATCCCTCTAAAAACAGTTGCCACTACTACTATAAAAACTCATTAACAACAGTTTCCTCATAAACAACAATTGCTATAACTAATATAATCCCTTATAAACTAGGTTGCCAGAACAACTATAATCCCCACGGTTGCTACAACTGCCATATGAGAGACATAGTGAGAAATCTGTGCTCTTGTTAGTTTTGGTAGTTACTTTTGATAGAAAATTAAGTAATTATTTGTGTATATATATATATATATATATATATATATATATATATATATATATATATATATATATATATATATATATATTAAACTATATATTCTTAGTTGTATTATAAAATGTTTGTTTTTATATAGTACTTTTGAACATTACTTTTTCACATCTGTTTATACAGTGATCGGACAGTGAAGATCTGGCGAGCGAGAGAACAGCTGGACACCACTGCTGATGATTTGACTGATGACCTCGGAAACTGATTTTAGTGTATGTGGTCATTGCAGCAGTAACATCATGGTAAACGACCCTCAGCACTTTGACGTCACTCATATAAACTGGACATCCATTAAACACCTGCATAGAGCTGAACTTAACCATCCGGAGACCTTTATCAATCACTATATAACAGAACTGAAATATCCCGATCATGTGTTTCATCTCATTTTTATAAGAACTGGGATGAGCCCACTGTACAGGGTACTGATAGATGTAAGGAGAGAAGAACGCGGGTGGTTTGTCTCAGTCTTCAGAATAGGCTGATTCTCTTTTACCTTTAGATTTGTGCTTGTAGGACTTTTAAATTTTCACTGATATGACACGATTTATTCATGATGCGTAATAGGAAGTCTATTAATAATGCATTGTTTAGGCTCAGAAATTTGTCTCTGTATTTTGCAAGTCTTACTTTGGATATTTGCTCCAGCTTTATTAGGAGCTTTGATCTTATCTTCTAGCTGCCTTTTTTAAATGCCTGATGATTGTGTCACTGGCACCTGCACTATGTTCGTTCACATGCTATTTACCTTTTAATGATAATAAGGATGTGCTTAATGAGTTTATTACTACAAAAAATGCTTTTACAAAGTGACAAAAGAAATGCTGTACAAAATAGACTACAAAGCCATACAGGATACAGATACGTGTGTTTCTTGTGTTGTTAACATGCAGGTACAAAAATAATTCAAATTAACCTTGCTGAATGTGAATATAATAAACAACTTTAAGATTGACTAGAACAGAGAATATTAATCTAATTGTTAGTGTCTGACCTCAGAAATGCTCTTCTGGAGAAATAAGCATAAATGACCAAACATTTGACCAACTCCTAAATGTTGTAGAAAGTCATCCAAAAAGACTAGACTAGTATAGCTGCACAGAAGGGACCAGCAGAGAGGGTTATCATAAAATCTATAAGTTTAATGTGTGGGTGTCTGAATACTTTTGTTCCCATAAGATCAGTGTTCAGTGCGTGTCTGCGTGTGTGTTTCCTCCAAGGACTTAAGTTGCATAAAATTTTCTAAACAAGAACCAGACAGTTCCCTCAAGGGTTCCCTGTTGTTTCTACTGCACTGCTTGCTATATAATGCATATGCATTTAAATAAGTAAAACTGCATGATGATTATAATGTGACTTAATTATTGTCTAGTTTTGCTTTGAATTTGATTTGTACAGCTGCTCTTTCGACAATTGTGTAAAAGCACTTTTTCACTGGAGGTCAGCTACGCTTTAATGTTGTACTTACTATGACACTTCTTAATAATCTTATTTAGTAATTGCAGGTCTTGGTAATACAGAGTTGCTTTCTTTCTGTTTGCATGCTGGATTTCTGCACCTTTCATTTGGTTTAACTCCACCCCAATGTCTCTGGCCTTAAATGTTCTAAATCTGCAGTCTAGATGCTTAAGTTAACTCTTGTCGTTTGTGCTGAAAGATGCCTCTGACATTCCAGAGTTCCTGAAAAGGTTTCTGCAGATGGAATATGAAATATGCTTTCTGTATGTGTGCCTCAGGAGCAGAAGAGGAGAGTAATGCACTGTCGGAACAGAATGTGTGTGCTGGTTTAAAAATCCACCTGCTTGTGTCATACAGCTGGTCTTTTCACTGTATCCCTTTGTCAGTTGCATAAAATATATACAAAAAGTAATCACTATGTACTGTACTAATCACAGTAGATGACTCAAGTATGTTGTGTATGTGAAGTTCTTTCCTGTAGCTTATTAACCAACCAGGGTTCTTAGCACAGAAGGCTTCTTCATAACGCCTTCATCAAGACCGAAATGTTTTTTCTTTTTTTAATTGAACTGTTTTTGTGCACTTTATCACAGACACTCTGGGTGTTTCCTTCTCTTGCTGTCATATTTCTCTGTGTCATGCACTCTGAAATGCTTTTCACCACAGTTTGACATGAGGGATTATCTGTGTTGCCGTAACCTTTCTCTCAGCTCAAACCAGTCTGGCCGCTGTTCGTTGACCTCTCTGGATGTTTTGTTTTCTACATTGTGTCATTCTGCGTAATCTGTGAAAATTGTTGTGCATTAAAATTCCATGAATTCAGCAAATACAGAAATAAAAACAAGTCCAACTGACACAAACCATTAACTTGACTATCGATATTTCTGAGATCAGAGCGCGACTTTTACATCCAGATGCATGACTTTGTGTTACATTCATGTCTCAGGATTGGGTGCATGGTTTATAGGCTGTACAGGAGTCCTCAATGAAGTGCTCAGTGAATGCTTAAAGGATGTGTGAGCAACAGTGCAGAGTAACAATGTATGTAGAGAAACAGATGGACTACAGAATGTAATTGTAGAACTACAAAGTCCATCTATATGATCATAGAAACTACAGTAAGTGCAGATCTGAGGTGTACTTAATAAACATAATAAACGTATTTTTCCCCAAATGTCACAAAATGAGAAATATAACATAACCTAAAGTCTAACTGCATTGCAATGTGAAGAATATTTTCCCCGTAAAGAATACAGTCACACAGGAAGAAGCTTCTATTGTTTTTTTTTAGTGTGTAAGGTCTTCATGTCCTCACTGAACCTGTGTATTAAAATGCAGCTTCATTCCATTATAAGATGCCATCCTGTCCATCAACGAGCAGGTGCTTTCCTATCTGCCTGCCTCTTGGAATCATAATCATAATCTGCACCTGCATTCAGAATAGTGATTCGATGAAAGGGTGGATTTCACTAGTTCTTCTCTGACATGTCCTCATTACAAAGCTTAGAAATCATAGTGAAGGTAAAATATTTATCACTCTTCTGCACTGTGACAAGTCCATTCTCATGGAATATATTCCTTCAGTCTTGCCTGTATGGTAATGCACCTAAAAACATGACATCACTGTGGTTTTAACTCATCTGCACCTATGAAATATTGATGCAAAGAGCACAAAGGGTTTTTCATTTTTTCTGCTAGAACTTGAGTTTCATCATCATGGCAGTTTAGTAAATGAGGATTTAAAACATAAAGAAAGAAGCAAAAACATAGCACTTGAATGATGTCCCAACGTCTATTCCTGCTTAAAAAGATGAAGTGCTCAGAGTACTGTACTGCACCAAGGACTGAAGTGGTATATGCCTGTCTCATATTTCTGCTGTAAAGTGTCAGCAAACCACAAATGAGTCATTC
>JAFMOC010000107.1:0-67500 GCA_019802505.1 Corydoras sp. C115 | reverse complement strand
AGGGACGTATTGCCCAGTTTTTCAAAGCTACATAATTAAAATTTTGCAAGCAGAATTATAATTAGTGTAAAATTGATATTTGTTATGAATTATGTGTATTCTTCAGAATCCCCTTATTTGGTGGCTTTTCTTGCAATTGTATGGCCTCTAAAAATAATATTCACAAAAACATGACCTGCATTTGATGAACACTGTCGCACTTTGGAGCTGGCTATCATTTGTTATCAGTTTTCACTATGTAATAGAAAAGGGAAGTAATGCATATGCACTGACAGGGTTCCTCTCGCCAGCAGCCTTCCTCAGCACCGGGTGATCTAGATCCGTCGCTCTGTATCAGTTCTTTTTAGGTCACTGACTAATCTTAAAGTTTTCCTAGAAATTATGAGTTTGTCACAATGAAACTGAAATTTCTACGTTGCTCATCATGTTGTTTGTTGTTTGCTTTTATAACACTTAATAAATTAGTGTTTTGAATCTACAGATGCTATTAAGCCAGAATTACAAATCATTAAAAAATTTGCAAAAACAATTATTGGAACTGATTACATTAATTACGTAATTGCTCTAGGTTACTGTCTCTCTACAATCTTTTATTTTCTGTGAATTCATTATATTACAAACATCTTTTCAAAATTATTAACATTTATTATTTAATATATCACATATACACCATATAATCACTAGCCTAGATTGTCTTACTGGACACATCTGAACTCTGACAATTCTGGTTCTTTTTCTCATCACACACTCTATTTCTGTGGTGCTTTAGCCTTTAGACTCATTGAATGGAGGGTGATAAATAGTAGTTAGCATTTCTGTTTGAGAAATGCCTAAAATTGCTTTTTTTTTTTACAGAAACCTGCTAGACCGAGACACTTTCTCCAAATCTGATCCAAGTAAGAAATTTCTGTATAATCCCCATTTGTCATGTTAATGACTTCATTTTTTTTATTATTGTTCCTTTATTTGATATATATTTATATTATAATTTCCTGAACCAGCATATTAAAAGAGAGAATCCAAATGATAAGGTTGTGTTCATTTCAGTCTTCAGATGCTGAAAATAGTGCTTCCTAATCGCTTCTAGCAGTGGACCCCAGCTACACTGTAATCACCACTATTCATAGCACTGTTCTGGTGCTGCACATTTTCCCCTTAGATCTTTAGATCTTCTTAGCAGAACCACTGGTATAAATTTGGCCCCAGAACATTCATCAAGTCATTTTTGCTTAACCTATACCACCTATAGGTTACAGCTGTGTAGATGGGAAGCACCATGTTGGTGCTCATTACATCATGTTACTTCATACTTCATGTGTTCACATTTTTTAGCCATAGTGTATTTGCATTCAGCCACTTTAAATGTGTTAGCTGAAAAATGAATAATATGCATGAGGTATTTCTATTTCATGTTCACAATACAACACATCTAACCTAATGGCAGTTTAGGATTTCAGGCCTTTATCAATCTGATAGTATTGGATCAGGCCTCAGGCAGAAAGATTCTAATAAGTATTAGCTAGTTTTAGCATGTTCACTAGGTGTGTAATAGGATGTGATAACTGTAATGAGTTTTTTTTTCATGTGTTTAAGGTTGTACGTTTGATTTAGTATGCAATTTTTTTCTACATGACCAGCTCCACAGATAAAGAAATAATCCTGCTGTTCGTTTAAGTGTTAGTTTGGGTTAAAAGTGTTAGTGTGGACTTATTTGAAGCATGCAGCTGTTGTGTGAGAGCCAATGCCATTCTCATACGCTTGTAGTATTAATTAACATACAGATGTGCTTGACTGTAAGCTTGTCATAATTCACTCACAGCATGAATGATTTTATTCACTTAACACACATTGTGTTTAGTCTGCTGTAACTACTTTAAAAACCATTTACTAAAGGTCCTTTCAGCTAATTTCCCCTAAATTGTTTATTAACCAAAATTGTGCAGCATTATGAATTCATTTGCAATTAATGGAATGGCAGAACATGTGCAGGGTACGACTGCTGGGAGAATATGAGAATGAGAAAGAAGAGAGGAAATTGTTGGAGACGGCTTTTTCATTCTGCTATCCATTTCTTTGCACTCTGTCGGCCCCAGTTTCTTCATGCCCATTCACACATGCACACAATATAAAGTGTGTTCATACCTTGCTTTTGGGCACTTTGTAAGATGTTCATGACCAGTGGTGTGATAGTGGAAGCTTTTGCATCTTGTTATGCTCTCATGTACTGAGGCACTTGTGCTGACTCCATCTCTTAGCCATGCTGACGTGATTGGGCCAGTCGAACACAATTAGAGCGCCTGACTACACATTCCAGCCAAAAGACCAAGATTCAGGGGTTCCAGCTTGCTAAAAATAGATTTAATCTCATGCTGGGCAGCCAGCATGGTTTGTTAGGGTGCGTGTGTGTGTGTGTGTTACATATTTAGTTGATTTCCTAAATGTCAATAAGTTAGCAGATCCACTAGGGGGAATATATTTAAATATGACATTTTCTACTTCTTGAACAATTTTATTTGAATGAATGAATTTAACTGAAAAACTATGTTTTTTCTTTTTTTTTTAATACATTTGTATTGTAACGTTTAAAAAAACAGCTGGACAAAATTCTCACAGGGTACAAATAAATAGTGTGTAGGGATATTTAGATAAAAATTTAAACACAAGTAAACCTGTAGCGCATTATTATTATTATTATTATTATTGTTGTTGTTGTTGTTGTTGTTGTCTTGGCAAAAGAAATTTGCATACCGTGTGTATGTATAATAGGAAACAGGAGCATAGATAAAGGGCTCAGTGTTTTATCTGCCTAACTATATGCTTTTCATGTTTCTTTTCATCTTTAAACCCTGTTTATTCCTTGTGTGTGTGTGTGTGTGTGTGTGTGTGTGTGTGTGTGTGTGTGTGTGTGTGTGTGTGTGTGTGTGTGTGTGTGTGTGTGTGTCTGTCTCACGGAGTGACTTTAAATGATTAAAGAAAGCTAATTTTATATACACACTAGAATACATACACACACACACACACACACACACACACACACACACACACACACAAACACACGCACAATCTCATCTTGCCAGACGGGCAGCTTCAGAGCATACTGTAAACTCCCGAGCTTTCTGAGGTCCCATTTTGCCGGCAGGTTGGGGATTATTAGACACTTGGAGGACGATAATTCCTCTTTTTAATTAGACATATTTTTAGAAGCTCCCTGGAATAAGGACAGCAGATGGACAAAGCGGAGAAGGAACTTTGAATTATTCTCTGTCAGCACCCCAACAAAGAAAATCAGCATTTACAAACTGTTTTCTTTAAAAGGTTGTTTAAATATGACTTGGCGGGCATGTGTGTGTGTGTGTGTGTGTGTGTGTGTGTGTGTGTGTGTGTGTGTGTGTGTGAGTGTGTGAGTGTGCTTGTGTGTATGTGTAATAGAATCTATGGTTTGAATGTGACTGCCAAAAAAAAAAAAAAAAAGAAAAGCAATACAGTAATAAATATTGTCAAAACTATGTACTGGTGAGGACAGTAACAGTTATGTTTTCTAACCAACATCTATAAGCAAATAAAGACACAGTAGTATGTAATCCTTTACTCTTAATAAATTATATTAGAAGTAGTATGTTATTAGTAGTATTTTAGTAGAATTAACTTAGCACTGTTGTCAGATATATTGCTTAAAGATTTAAAAAAATATATATTTATAAACGTTAATGATTGTTTTAGCGGCAGCAAAGCCTTAAAATTATTTTTTTTATAACTGAACATGCAGGATGCACTTCATGCATGAAGCAAAAACAATCTGTACATTTAATTACTGTATTCACCCTTGAGCACATTTTGTTATGTGTTGTGTGCTCACCTATCAATAGGTATTACATTACATTAGTCTTTTGCTCTGAACACCTATTGTTTATAGGACTAAGCACCAATACTAAACTCCACACTGCTATACTGAGTAATTCTAGATTGTTTATGTTGTGAATTTGAGCTACACATAGTTTTCTTAATTACAGATGCTGGTTTTAGATTTGCATGATATTGTTTGGTGTCCCCGGTGTACAGAAGCAAACAACAAAAATGTAATTTCTCCACCCACTGGATACACACTTTGCATTTTCTTTCTCTGTCTGACTGTTTTTTCTCATTCTTTTGTAGTTTGCGTGCTTTACACACAAACAGTGTTAAACAGGGAATGGAGAGAGGTGAGTACAATGGCACATTTTACTGAACATTACAGCATCGATTTTACTCATCTATCATAATTTACATGCTTATTGTAGCTGACATAATCAGACAGGACATAGTATAAATCATGAGCTCAGAATTGAGAGTGAAATGTAATGCTGTTGACCCAGAGAGCTAGTGGGTAGCATAATGTGGGTGGCATGGTGATGCAGCAGGTAGCGCTTCCACCTCACAGCAGGAATGTCTTGGGATTTGCCATTGGGACAAACATAGGTCCTTTCTGTGTGGAGTCTGCTTTTTTTTTTTTGCCCGTGTCGGTTTTTTTCTGGTGTCTCTGGTTTTCTCCTACATTTAAAGATATGCCCAGAGGTAAATTGTAGATATCAGTTCACTCATGTTCCCATGTGCTGTTCCCCAGTCTGAGTAAAAAGGAGGGTTGCGCCAGGAAGGGCATCCGTTGTAAAACTCTGCCAAGTCTAATATGTGGATCTTCTTCACTGTAGCAACCTCTAATAGGAACAAGTCAAACCAAGAGATGTCATTTCCCACCTACATTTATATTATCTTTTTACCAGATTGTATTAAATAGAATGATACTGGGACAAAAGTTCAGATACATTTTTAATTTATTAATTTTCTAATTTATTCTTCTCATTCAGGAAACTCATTTGAGGAAAGTTTAAGAACCTTTAACCTGTATGGACCTGACATAGAGAAGACAAACACATTCTCATACACAATTTACACTTGGGGTCTTTTTGTCTTGTCAATTTACCTGATGGCATGTTTTTGGAATATAAAATTTAGTAAACCCATACAGACCCAGGGAAACATGCAAATTAGCACAAGAGTTTGTGTTGCACTTATGTTGGATTGAAGGTAATATGGCTTCATGGATTAATCGGTTCCAATTTTGTTTTTGGCAGTTTGGTCGAACAGAAGTCATTGATAATACTTTGAATCCTGACTTTGTTCGAAAATTCATTCTTGACTACTTTTTTGAAGAGAGGCAGAACCTACGCTTTGATCTGTAAGTATCACTCCGTATACCAACTAATGTTTTTTTTTGCTTGGTAAGTTTAAATTTCTTTCTGTCCAGATGTTCAGTAACACAGAAAAGTCATTTAGAAAGGGTGCTTATCCTCAGGATATTCTGTAGCATCACACAAACACACACACACACACACACACACACACACACACACACACACATATGCCTGTCAGACTGAAGCTTGCTTGCACTTGCTGAAGCATGTAATATGCAGCATCCTAAAAATTAGACTTATGCATTATTAACTACTGACTGCAATTTTTGTCCCACACAGAGAACAAGAACACACCATATTTCCATTAAAGCAGCTGCACAGCATTCTTACAGCTGCAGAAATGAAAGTGTAAGCATCATCCACTAGTATCAGCTGAAAGACATAAAGCTTCGTTTCTTTGTTCGTCTCTTTCCCTACAGAAAATGTTGAAGAAAGTGTGTGCATGTAATTATCTTTTAATGGTGACAAAATCTTCCGAGGATGATGGTATAGGCTTGAGTGTTGGTATTTTGTTTCCATTTGTTCGATATATGGTGGCATTTGACTGGTCCCCTTGAAGAGCTGTTTCATTACTTAATAGGTGCCATATGTCCATATATACACACACACACACACACACACACACACACACACACACACATATATATATATATATATATATATATATATATATATATATATATATATATATATATATATATATATATACACACATACAAGTCATGCACAACACAAAAGTCATAAGTGGTGTTTGAGTGTGAAAAAACTATTTGGCAGAAATTATTACCACACCATAACACAAGGGGTGCCAGGTTACAGAGATGTTATTAATAAATTGACCTCCAAACAGTTACTTCAGTATAAGTAATAAATCTCACTGCTGTTTCAAGGGCAGCTCTGTTACTGGCATTTGAACAGTTCATTATATTATGTTATTAAATGTGTTTATGTTTCAAGCTGCTTTGTAGATAGATGACCTTTAAGATTGATCGCCTTTGATTACCATTGTGTCTAATGTTTAAAAGCCAGATGTTATTATTATTATGTCAGGTTGTCTGTATCTTACTAAAGGCACAACATATTTTATTTAAAAATGCTTTATTTTATGAAAAGCACAAAGTCAATTATTCATGTCATTTCATTTGACTTTTTGATGTAGCCATTTAATCTTTTACCCCTTCAGCAGTCCCTGACCCTCTAAAGAGTATAAGTCAAAACATTTCTGATGAGTTATGGTTTGATTCTTTAGAAAACAGCATCTAAATAAATATGCTGACATATTTGTAGGATATTATGTCTATGTTTTTATATTTAAGTATAAAACAACAGAATAATGCTGCAGTAACTTGGTCACCTTTGCTCTAAATGAATCAGACTGACCTTCAGTAAGCTCAAGAAATGTAAGAACTGGTAGTGAATTTGTTACTGCATATTTTGCATGTATTTGTGCCTTCAACTTTGCTTTACTTATGACCCTGCTCTTAACTTACAAAAATAGATTCAGAGCACCCACACCAACAAGATTAACTGTCTAATCCCACCATGTGCATTATAATATGCCAGTTAAGAAAACTGCATATGTCATTCGTTGCCTCACAAACTGCTCTTAATTTTTTTTAAACGAAAAAATTTCAGAAGAGAAAAAAAAAGTATAAAATTTCTATAAATAAGTGAAATATTATTCACACCATAGTAATTTTAGTTATACAAAGTGCATGTATATATGTTGTAATAACAAAGCACTGATGCAGGCAGAACTGTGTATTTGTAAACAAGCTGTGCCAGCTGTATAGAACATTATGCACACACATGTGCCTTTTGCCCTGAGCCACCAATATAATCAGAACTGTGCTAGGATCTTATGAGGATCTTATTAGGGCATAACAGTGTTTGCTTATGCATCTGTATTTATGGGATTTGGCATGCACAAGTGACTCACGAATAAAACACACGGCGCGTTTACAGTTTCTTTTCCTTATTTCTTTTTAAAACACATCCATAAAATGTTATGAATTAATAAACACCTCTTAATATGCTAAAAACACAAACCTTTTATAGTAAATAGTATAACTTGGTAGCAAATTTTTGTCACACATAATGTATAATTCTACATTAAAACGATTTATTCATAGGATCTTGTTGATAAATTGAACTCAAATCAATTTTATTTATATTCTGCTTTTGCAATAATAGTTATGCTACTACTATATGCTAATAGTTCTATGGTCATGTTAAAACTGCTAATTTGATTGTTGTGTGAGTTAAAACTCTACATTGCTGGTTAACTTCCCACATGTTTGTCCCTGTCCCTTTTTAATTCACGCTCTTTCCCAATTTTGAATGCCTTTGTGCCTTCAGTGTGGGCGTCTGGCTGTCTAGCAATAATCAGGAACCACAAAATTTCCAGCCCAGTTGTCAAACTTCTCCCTGTGTTTACCTTTCTACTCCCCACCTGTCTAGCATTTGGCGTGCACTAACAAACAGGAACAGTAAAGGGGTCTGTGTATCTGTGTAGCAAATGAATTTCATGTAGCTGACAGCTATTTGGGATGACGAGATGTAATGTACATTTTAATTTGGACACATTTTGACTTTAAATTTCTTTGTTTAGTCAGACTACATGATTTACACAATATGGATGATATAATCTATATATATAAATATTTTATTTTTAAATAAGAACACACATTTTTAAATAAGTAACGTCACAATTTTTTATTGTAGTTGTAGTATTACAGATGTGATATTAAGTGTGTGGTGGAATTCACAATTCATGAGTCGGTTACTTTTGTAATAAATGTGTATTGCCTGGGGTGAATTTTGAGAACAAAACCAATAAACAGTTTTATTGTGAAATGTATGTGACCACATGTCTTATTTGTCCAGAGCCTCAGGATAGATACAGTTACAGTTATTGTGATTGAATAAAAAAACTTGTAGCCACACATCTGAATCGCACTATCCACATTTTTTTTTACATTATTGCTATATTTTAAGAGCAGTGCGGAACAGCCGGTTGTGGTCAGCAGACTCATATAAATGTTGTGATGAAGCCACTGTCGTGAACCTAGCCTGTTTTCTTTATTACATGGACCTACTGAGATCATGCTTTTATGTATGTTTAAATACTGCAGTTTTTAGTAATGTGTCTCTAATTAATTTTATTATTTTGGTATATCACATGCTTATGATGGGTACAAGGCTGATTAATAATACAGAGAAGTCTTCCAAGCTAATAACAAGAAGGTATCCCTTTGAGCCTTTGAGGCACCTGGTTTTTCTCCGCTTAAGAGATCTTATTAGCTGGTTCAATTTTGTTTTATTGCCATCAGTGGTGTAGGCTTTTTTCCTCATTCTTATTAAGCTTGTAAGTATGTGTCAATTTTTATTAGAATGAAAAACTATTTGTTTTCAGTGTTCAGTTTATTGCCATCAGCCTTTGCAGCATCCACTTATACGTAATACCTTTGTCAGTTGTCAGTTGTTATCAGCATGGAAGACTTGCATGTCATTATTATTTTTGCAGGATTTTGTACAAAATTGTAATGTGTATTGATTCTTATTTAGAAGGTACTTTAAGGTTCCCGTAATTGTGCAATAAACCAGTCAGAGTATCACTTACCATTCCCTTTAAGATCCAGATGTGGTCTAACTTCAGCAGAATGCTATTTCATTTGTGCCGGGGACTCAATGCACTGGCCCATGGGGTATTCCATTTTACTGTAAACCGAGAGTAAACAATATAGTTTAAACTATGTATATGCATCCGCTGCACAAATAAAGTGATGTTTCAACATTTAGTAGCATTAGACGCATGCCTGCATTGACATCTCACTGCCAAGGTATCAGTAACCAGCTGCCAACATTGTTTTCAGTCACTGGTACACTTGTATTGCCATTATATCATTAACCACACTGTTTCTGTATATGTCTATAGCCCTGCATGTATAAATCCATTCCTTACAGACTTACAGATACCTTTTCCTGACATTTTAGTTAGCAGAATGGTTTATGTCTCGATTGCTTTGAAGACAGTCAGAGTGCACTAATAGCCAAGGGGTTGAATACTGTGTGATATGCTGACGGATTGAGTGATATTGCGGACATGAAGCCCTGTGACTGAGCCTCTTTTCTTCCCCTGCAGGTTTGACCTCGACTCAAAGAGTGAAAACCTGTCCGAACATGTGAGTGATGCTGCCTTATTTTGTATGTGTGTGTACATGTCCAGCAATAGGTGTAAGTTTGTGTTGAGGTCATATTTCCCTGCATGGTTCCAGGTTTACTGGTATATTGTTTCTGTTTGATGTGTTGGATACCATTCCGTCATTTAATCTAAATTGCATCAAAGCAGATGCCTTGGATTTATGTGGGCAGGAATTGGGGTCAGTTAATACTACAAGACACAACAGCAGCATAGACAAAAGTAGAATTTTTAAAAATGCTTTTCCGTTTTATCTCAATTCTCTTGTCTCTTGAGTTGAGAGGATAAAAACAGCTTGGTTGGTTTGTCTGTTGTTTTTCTTACCTGTGAATGACAACAGTAAAAAAAACATGTCTTTGATATTGTAGGTTTCACTAAATGAGATATAAGACCCATATAATCTTTAGCAGAAGCCCAGTCCATGTAAGCTAAACCCTTTAATGCATTATATTTTAAATATTATCTATTTATTAAGTTCAATCTACTGATCCTGATTAGAATTGTAAGAGGTCCTGGGGGTGCACTGCCCAGTCTGCCCCAAGAGGATGCCTCCCCTATTGAGGAATGACACTCTCTATTAATACCTGGGAGTTTTTTCTTGCCCCTGTCACTTTGGTTTGTTCTCTGGGAGATTAGATTTTAAATAACATGAGACTGCTTTAAGAAAATGCCCTATTGTAAAGTGAGCACTATTGTAATGGAATCACATTTGTTGATTACTTTTATCAAGGACATATGATTAGGACATGACTAATATTTACCCTCATTCATTCATTCATTATCTCCCGCTTTATCCTCTATTAGGATCGCGGGGGGGGGGGGGGGTTCCTCATGCTCATCCAGGGGAGAACGTCTCGGGCGCTGGGCAGATACACCCAGGACAGGGTGCCAATCCATCGCTGGGTACACACTCACACACTCAAACACACTCTATATGGGGCAATTTAGAGAACTCAATTAACTTGATCCATGTTTTTGGACTGTGGGAGGAAACCGGAGAACCCGGAGGAAACCCACGCGGACACGGGGAGAACATGGAAACTCCACCCAGATGGGGATTCGAACCGGGAATCCCTAGCGCTGAGAGGCGAACGTGCTAAACCACTAAGCCACCGTGCCGCTATTTACCCTCATAATTTCTGTAAATACAAAGTAAGTACTTTTTCCCCCACACACTATTCCTACATTTTGGATTTATTCTTGTTAAGCAAATTATGACGTGGTGTAAACTGCCATGTGTTGTTGCTTAGCTGACATTGCATTTATTTAATTTTAGGTCTTTCTAAGGAAGTTTTTTTTTTATTTAGTCCTGATACATAAAACTTTTTTATGATTTTTTTTTTTTTTTTGTAAAATTAATAAACACCTATTGATCTTTTGAATATGACTACCACAAAGCTAAGTTTTAAGCTAAAGAGGATTAAACAAAGACAGCATTTAATAATTTACATACATTCATTTGCAAGAATTGAAGCCCCTGGTCCATCCATCTGTAGTCTGGTAGCTGGGACAAACCCTCTGGGCTGTTCATTCCTTTCTCTTTGCATCAGTGTAGAAGAGGTTATATGTGTGGGAGGAAAGAAGCCTGGCATATAATCATTCTTAACCCCTCGAACCCTGCGGCTTTAGTCATAGGCCCATGTTGGCTTAAGAAAGCTAATACTGGTTTAAAGGTACATATTTTGCTCTTAGGGTTTGAAAGAAAATTTCGGTGTGTTGATGTTCAGGAAAAGCACATCCATTCTTTGCTTCTTCTTTGCTATAAAGCAACAACAAAGTCTGCTGATGTGTCACTCTTACACTTTTTTCCCAGTGAATGGTCAATGGAATATAAAGTAATTTAGATCATTCACTGATCATGCACTAATACTTGTTGCATTAGTATTTAAAAAATGTTTAAATACAACATACAAAGATGTAACACTATGAAATATTTCCTATATTTGTAGTCGGACTAAATGTGCTTTTAACCTAGCTCGCAAAGTAAATTGAGATTCTGACCTTGTTTTAAAATGTATCTTTATTCTGCTTTTTCAGAGTGTTTAAACTCATACAGCTGATTCACCTGCTCTCTCTCATTGCTCCAGAAACCGCATAGCTATTTGCGATTTAAAATTCCATGACAGTTCCCTGAACTAAACTATTTTTATTGTTACTTTAAATAACATCTTTAAATAATGCACAAGCTGCAGCTACAACTATATTAAAGTAGTATCACATCATAAATCTGAATCACGCGCGTTCTCCTTCTCTGTGCTATTTTGCACGGTTAGCGATGTGTCCTAAAGGTAAAAGATGCTTTACCTGCTGTATTTTTATTCTTCTCAGTGGAGCACAGCTGACTCAGTAAAAATAATCATAGGTACATTCTGCTGTTTCACATCAGCAATCAAAGGCTAATGCGGATCATCGGTTGTAGGCAAGATTGAGTTAATGAAGCTGTAATCTTGAATAATTATCTAGATGAACGGAGCCCATTAGCCCCTGAGAGGCCCATTTGAGTGTCAATTAAACCCTACAGCAATAAGCATTTGAAAACTAACCGCAAAGCAAATTTATTGTATATTATAATTAAATGTCCAGAGACACCTGACTTTCAGGACGACATGAACTCGGTGGATTTATAATTCCATAACAGTAAGCAATAAGCATTTTTCAGCCTCAGATTTTTGCAGGACAAAGTATAACTGACATTTTCATTACAGTTCACTATAAAACTTTACTGGGTTGAGCTTATGACCATTTTTCAAATTCATGGCTTAAAGATGGCTTTTGTTTTGCATAGTAAAAGGCCCTATTTTAGCAATTTAAGATGTGTTAGAATACAATGTGTGCTATTGAATTGACTGGAAGAGTACGCCATGCGAAGCTTGAAAAGAACAAAAAGCATGTACTAATTCTTTTAATTCTGCAATAAACCAGTCAGAGTATCACTTACCTTTTCCCTTTAAGATCCAGATGTGATCAAACTTTGGCAGATTGCTATTTCAGTGCTCAGGGGACTGGCCTATGAGGTATTCCATTTTACTGTAAATCGAGAGTACACAGTACAGTGTTTTTATACCCCATCCATAGCGGAGGATTCTCAGCAATGCATTGGTGGGGGTGAAATAGTATGTGTTGCCAACAAAACATAGTTGTCTGTGTCTGATCCATTCATACCAGCTCAACATACATTACCAAACAACATCAGAGTCATTACAGTGCTGACAATCATCCACAACCCAGTAAATACCTGCTGTGTGCTGATCCTCTGGGGTCCTGAGCATTGTAACTATCAGCATGGCTTAAAAAAGTATGTTAATAACTTAGATTGACATGTATGTACAGACTATAATTTGTAATAACAATAGGGCTTGGAAAAGCCCTCTATTCATTGGTATTAGAATTATGTATTAGAACTTCCAAAAACATGGTGCAATAATATTGCAGAGATCATTTAAATCCTTGCATTCTCTAACTATTCATCAGTGGGTTTTCTGTGTGTTTATAGGACTTCTTGGGTCAAATGTACTGTACTTTAGGAGAGGTGGTAGGCTCTCCAGGTAGTCGTATGGAGAGACCTCTCATGTGAGTATTACCTCATGGGTATTTGCTTCGCTATAATTCTTTTTTCTCTTTTTTCTCACTCTCAGATCAAAGTCACCTCTCTCTAATGTTATCATCTAATGGATTAGTTCAGTCTCAGGAGAATACTTTAAATTGCATGTGTGCATGTGACATGTAGGATTATGTGCATGTCATTGCATTAGTGGTTGTGTTTGTGTATTTAATCCCCTTCTATTTAGATGAATAAACTATAGGCTTAGAATATAGAGAAATATATGTAGTTGCCACCTGATGAGGATGATGGTAATCTTTCAGTCGTCCAGATAATACACACACACACACACACACACACACACACACACACACACACACACACACACACACACACATATTATATTATATTATCATGAATCAGTCATTTAATCTGTCAATCCCTAAATCTATAAGTGAATGAAGTTCATTATTAAATATATAAATCATTATTAACTTTTGTAAAACAGAATTTCCATTTCTCAAAACTATTGTATTTTATGGTCATGTGTGTTTTACCCTGTATGTGGCAGTGTGTGGTACAGTAAACTTTGTGAATTATGTAAATCACTCTAATAAAGTAATGTACAAACTCTTTTTTTAAAACTTTTTTTTATAATCTATACATCGGACAATTCATTACAGATAGAGCATACATGCTTTGTGTCATCCTGAATCTTAACTAACTACTGACTTAACTAAAAGGTGGCTGCACATTTTCTTTAAGAATTCTTCACTCTTCCTCTAAAAGGATGCAGACATCCACGTGTCCTGTGAGTTAATTTCAGAAAGTGCCTCTCTCCACCCACTTAGCCCTAAATTGGACAGTGCACATCCAAACCAGATTAGAGGCTTCAATTATCTATCCATCTATTTCAATCTATGGCCTTTTTCATTATACATGTATGACAAAGATCTGCTAAAAGAAATTGAAAAAACTATTCATAACAAAGCATGACTAAGAGGTTGGTTTATTCGGTGTGTGGGTTTTTATGTTTCTTTTTAATAGAGTTTTTCTAATAGCCTTTACCCATTATGCATAAGAATCCACATGTTGAAAAGTTAAAATCTGTATAATAATAATAATAATAATAATAATAATAAACTTGATTTATATAATAACATTTATAGATAGACTCATGTATGTGTTGCGGTTTATCACGTTTTCATACTATATGGTGTTTAAATATTAGAATGAGCCTAACTGAAATCTGTTTCATAGGGGCATTCCTGGAAAAAATTGTGGGACTATCATTGTTAAAGCTGAGGAACTTGGAAATTGTCGTGTGAGTCATTTACTTTTTATGCTATACCGCTTTTCATATATATATATATATATATATATATATATATATATATATATATATATATATATATATATATATATATATACAGTATATATATATAAACAGTATATATATACTGGTTTAATAAAACAATGTTACATTCTAGGAGTCAGTATTGCTGCAGTTTTGTGGAAACAACCTGGATAAGAAAGACTTCTTTGGAAAGTCAGACCCATTTCTTGTTTTTTCACGCAGCAATGAAGATGGAACGTAAGTTTTAATTTCTTTTTTGCTGTGGAGTTTTATTGTCTATAGAGTAAAAGCTTGCTGAATAGAAGCAGGATGGATTTCTAATTCTTTGTCTGGTTTGAAGACAGTACATTCAAAATGTTAATTTAAAATGTTTGTAAAAGTCAAAAGACTTTTCTCATCTGAATGCATAGTATTATAACACTATGTATATGTATATAATGAATGTAAAGGACTTTGTTTTGGTGCTTCTGCTAATAACTGAAATTGATTCTGAATAACCAATCCAACCAAAATAATTACAACAACCCGAAACCTCCCCAATGAGCACTTCAACTGTTAGAATCGCACCAGCCCATAGCTTTCTCCACTCAACAAACCCTCCCAATTCAAATAATCACACATCAAGTTCATTTATTTATATAGCCTTATAATAGTGCATTGTCTCAAAGCAGCTTTACAGTTCTTTAAGCCTGAACTAATGATCAGTTTGTTTAAGTCAGAGGGATAATTACCATCTCCAATTTACCTATAATAACCTTTGGACGTGGGAGCAAACCAGAGTACAGAAAGGACCTTTGTTTGCCCCTTCCAGGAAGGGAACCTAGGACCTTCTTGCTGTGAGACAGAAGCATTGACTACTGCACCACCGAACCTCCCTAATAAGTTTTGAGAAAACTTTTGCATTTATATTTTGTCTTGCATTATGCCAGAATGCACAGCCTTTACTTAAACAAACATGGCTTTTTTATTTTATGAATAGCCTTTGTGAAGTAAAAACTCAATATATTTTGTTTTAATTATCAAACAGTTACACCATTTGCCACAAAACTGAAGTGATAAAGAACAATCTGGACCCTGTGTGGCAGGCCTTTAAAATCCCTGTCAGAGCTCTGTGCAATGGAGACTATGACCGGTGAGTTTATATAATAAATCATAATGATCAACATGCCAGTAATAAAGCTGGACGATTTCTAATGATGTCTTGCATATTAAAATGATAAGAGTCAAGATTCTAAAAGATGGAATAATCCCGAATCCTGATTAACTTGTACCTTGTTTAGTGCTTTCTATACGCTTTGAACCAGCCTGCAACTGAACTAAATTTGAGCAGTCTTGTGTTTAAAATATGTTTTGAATAGCCTGAATTCAGGTCACTGGTGTATTATCATCCCACATTGGTTTTGAAAACTAATTATGATGTAAAATGTCAGGTTTTGTACATATAAGAAAAGAGCTCATGTGACAATGTTAATTTGTTTTTCAGAGCACATTGATTTATTGATTTGACCTTTTTAACAGGGCTATAAAGATTGAGGTGTATGACTGGGACAGAAATGGAGGGTATGAAATTGTATCCTTTTATAAATAGAGTGAAGGGATGATGGAGAATTCAGGGAAATGATGCATATATTTCCATAGGCATGACTACATCGGAGAGTTCAAAACCAGTTATAGAGAACTGTGTAAAGGCCAGTCTCAATTCAGCATATGGGAGGTGAGTGACATAGTAAGCACAAGTCTTTGTTATACTTATAAAATTATACTCTAAAGGCACACTGTATTTGAAGCACTTCTAAATCTAAGGCCTCTCTTCAAACATTGTCTTTGTTAATGCACATGTTTTTTAATCTCTTAAATATTCTCCACCTCCACCAGCCTGAAATGGTAATACAATACAAAACAATGTGGCAACAATCAAAAAAACATTATTTATAAATACAATATGATATTTTACCAAGACAGCAGTACAATGATTTCAATATGTACTCAATTATATAAATCAATCAATTAATAAATAATGTTTTCAAAGGCAGCTACTCGAAACACTGCTGTAAATGACAAATTCTTATCAAATATCCACACAATATGGTATTTTTTATAACAGCTGTTTCCTACAGTTTATTTTCAATATCATTTCGGTATCATTTAATCATGTATTTATACAAGATACTGGCATTACTACAAAACAAAACAAAATGGTTTTACTTTAAACATGTTGCATGGTGGCTTCGAGGCTTCTGAGTTTATTCAATGTGTTCACATGCAATCGAATCTATGACCTAGCAGTTGAAGAGGTCCATGTGTGAAAACACTCTCAGGGCTTTTTCACACCTATAGTTTGCTCTGGTCTGAATCAGTTAACAATTTATATTCTTGAAGCGGTAAATAAATTATTAAAATGTGCTCTGAGATTTCATTAGTGTAAAAAAACCCAAAGAGAACTGGATGCTTTTTAAGGTTCATGATGTGAACACAAAAGATATAGAGGTCATTTGAAAGCTTAGTTTCCTTTTAAATTTATTCAAACTAAAATAGGTTTTGTTCGTTTAAAAAGAGCTATATGTTCAAATATGTTCTAAAATATAATAACATATTGATCATACTGATCCTTCCTTCTTATTTGTTCTTTGTTCTTCAGCCTTATTTTCTCATTTACTCAGGCTGACCAAGTTCTGCCACCTGACAGGTGCTGTTGTTTATAATCATTGACTGGAGCATAAATCGTACCTGGTGCTGATGTGCTTTGAGTATTTAAACTAGTCTCTACTAGATAGCTCATATATAAAGGCATGTCACAAGGATAAAACAGGGGACTATCAGTGGCATGTCAACCATAGTGTGTCAGAGGATTAAATCTACATTGCCTCCTGCTTCCTTTACCAGCCATCTGCTTGTAAGGCATCTGTGGTGTAAATTTATATAGTGTTCATGCAGAATGGGTTTTATTAATGAGCTGTAGATAATCGGGAAAAACCTTGTGGCCTGACTGCCAGGTCTGCTTCTTCACTTCAGGTTTTAAACAAGAAGAAAAAAAAGAAGAAGAAGAAATACTTGAATTCAGGAACTGTGAGTGTAATTCTGAACTCTTTTTTTTAATGAAATGGTAAATGACAGAAAACATAGGACATTACATGAATGTTCTAACACATGTCATTATTGGTAAGACTTCTTATTCAAGGTCCTTTATTACATCCTCATAAGCGATGCACTGTGCCTTCATAAGCTGAAGTGTTAGACTATTTAATTATCACAGAACTATTTATCTGATGTTTCGTGTCCCTAATAAATGATATCCTCAGTTGTAGCTTGAAATATATTTGAATGATGTTTATGGTGCATGTGTGCATTGCTTATTGAAAATGTAATGGTAACTTGAAGGACTGTAAATAGGAAGGGTTACCAATGTTTCCATTTGACAGGTAACTCTGCTGTCCTGCCTCATCGATGTAGAAGTCACATTTTTGGACTACATCAAAGGAGGGTGAGGACAAAACACCTTCACCATTTGCAAATCCAGCCTTTGTGTTGCAATCAATTTTCTACTTTTGTTTGTCTGCCATGATGTGTTACCCTAATCAATGTGCTGACCCAACGGCTGTCGATTACACTGAGGCAAGGAGAGCTATATTTACTCCCCCCTCCCCCCACTTCTTCATGCACTGTCTAAAGGCTGTGGTTTATTAGAGATGCTGTAACAACTGTGGCTAAAAATAGCCGGGTCTATTCTTAGTGGATGAACTTGTTCAAAAAGGGAACAAACCTTTACCTCACTGTATATAAAAATATGTAACATAGAATAGAACATATGAAATACAAGTGAACAGTTTATTATATATGAAAAGTCAGTAAAACACAGGATGGAATGCCATTAGTTATTTATGCATATATACCTACACTCACATGTACCTTCACTGCTGTGTAATCCCATGCATTTACAAATGCTATAACTCATTCATTATGCTGTACACTTGCTTACACAATGAAGATTAATTAATGGTTAAAGTCAATTATTTGACCTGTCTGGTTTAATCTGCATCATGATCAAGAAGCTAATGAAAAATAAAATGCCCTGTTAAGTACATATATCAAACCAGTTTTCACACCGATCTAGTACACCCCCCGTTTCCAGCTAAGAGCAATGATTTAAAAACTAAGATATTCCTTTAGTGAGACTATGAAATTGTAATTGCCTTAATGCTATTTTAACCCACATTACTCATATATGTTAATTACCCGTTGTAAAGTACAAAGTATCTCATGCTTGCTGTCACTGTGTTCCATTGCAGAACTCAAATTAATTTCACGGTGGCAATTGATTTCACCGCATCAAATGGTGAGCTTGACTCCCGCAAGTGTGATCCAATATGCAAATGCTTCTATGTGATAAGTCTATGTTTAAACTATGTGGTTTTACACTGGCTTGATGTAAATAGAGAGAAATATTTTTTCCCTTAGCCTGACTTTTCTAGCATTCATATAATGCGTCTTGTAAAAAGGGTGCATACAATTAGTTTACACTCAAAACACCAGAACTAAATGCATCTAATCTAGTAAACTGTGCATTTGTGTGATCACAGTTTGAGTCTGGGATTGCATAGTATCTAAAGTGTTGCAAATAATTCTCATTTATATTCTTGTGTTTGTAAACAGGAAACCCTTCCCAGCCTACCTCACTACACTATATGAATCCCTATCAGCTCAATGCTTATGCAATGGCTTTGAAAGCTGTAGGCGAGATCATTCAGGACTATGACAGCGATAAATTGTTTCCTGCTCTTGGATTTGGAGCAAAACTGCCCCCTCATGGCAGGGTTTCGCATGAATTTGCTCTTGTGAGTAATCATAACTACTAAAGACAAGAAATCTTTTTTAAACATTGTTCCTAGATAGTGCCTTCTGATATGGCAGGTGTAAAATATAGGAAATGTTAAAAAAAATATGTGAATGTGAATGAATAATGCAAAACCTACTTGTGTAAAAAAAAAAAAATCAGACTAATTCCAAAGTTAAGCGTAATTTTAAATAATGGCTTTTACCTTTTGCTAAGACTAAACCTATATTTCTATCTACAAGTTCAGCAAAAATATATTAACCTGTATTTATTTTATGTATTTCTAAATTTGCCCTTGAATTGGTGAGAAGCAACAACAACATATTTTAGGAACAATATGCAAGTATTTGGTATTTCAGTTTTTTTAAATAGCACTTATAAATAGAATAACAGCATTTTAAAGCAAATAACTTCTTTACATGTAAAAAAAAAAATCCAGTGATAATTGTCATTGTTCTTTAAAGAAACCTGTCCTCAAACTATATATTGTATGTAGTACAGTCTATGCTGTTGTTGATGCTTTCCTCAGGCATGAGCCTACACACTAACTACATGAAGTATACTCTTGTTAAACATTAAGGAATTAGATTTCCCTCAGTGCACAGCCCTGATTCATGTCAAAGGGCATTAAAGGAATTTAATATGTGAGACTCTGTTTATGTGTGAGCATAGGTCTTCAATATTCTATTCTTAAATCAGCCAATCAATTATAAAGTACCAACAACAAAACTACAGACATTCACAGTACAGTAATCAGTACAGCTAATGAGCCTGGTTTTTGTCTTGTGTTTAGAATGGGAACCCTGAAAATCCATATTGCAGAGGTATAGAAGGTGTTATAGATGCATATTACCAGAGTCTGAAGAGTGTGCGTCTCTATGGTCCCACATATTTCTCACCTGTTATTAATCATGTAGCAAGGTGAGTCTCAATAAGAGCACACTGGGTAGGCTAGTACTATTATTATAGTTTATCATTTTAGAAATCTTTAATTTCTTAACACTTACCAAGACATAATTTTATACATGCACATATTTACATCACAATGCATTATACACAGGTATGCCTCATTAGTAAAGGATGGCTCAGAGTATTTCATCCTACTCATCATTTCTGATGGAGTCATCTCTGACATGGCGCAGACAAAGGAATCCATCGTTAATGTAAGTACTTAAACTTGAAATGGCTCTTTCTTAAATATACTGCACATAAAAGCAACATAGTAAGAATTAAAATGCAAGATAAACAAGGATTTTGAAAATATATTTTTTAAACCTAAACCTAAAGGTTTTATTGCACTTGCAAACCTTTAATGAGGTTAATGAAATAATTAGATTATATACAGCTGATCACATATACTTTATATATAATGATCACTTTATAAATATAGCTGAACACCTCCTCATTCCGACAAATATTTAGTAAATCATGTGGTTCTTCTGCAATGGTTAAATGCTATACTAGAATTTGCACACTGCAATTTATAATTTGATAAAAGCAGTATAAGAAAGAAAAAAACGACGATGAACGATGAAATTACCACAGATTAACACACTACACAATTGTGGTGAGCTGAATCTGAGAATGCACAGTATGGTATGGTAAATAATAACTTGCAACATCATAATTATGTTTTAAAGACTCAACTAAGCTGTATTTCACTCAGCACCTAAAATTAAAAAATGAAAAACTTGATTAATCTTTGTTTTGTTTAAAGGCATCCTGTCTTCCAATGTCAATAATAATAGTAGGAGTTGGATCAGCTGAGTTTGATGGTAAGATAATTCTTCAATACTTTTACTACCATAGCAATCTGGTAGTATTGATCTTGATGTCCATGACATTTATTAATTTGTTAATTTGTTGGAATCACCAAGTGACATTCATCACTAGAGCATAGTGAAGGAGTTTTTTTAATGAGTGTATTTTAAAAATATAGAGTGAAGGTAAGGGGAGTGGGGCAGATCCAGAAATGGTTCTGCCAGAATCGGTTCCTTGTACTGAATGCGAGCAGCTACAGGGAGCCAATGAAGATAAATTAGTAGTGGAGTGACATGAGTTTGCTTGGTCTGTTTAAACACAAGTCTGGCTGCAGAGTTTTGAATTTGTTGTGGAGGCCTGATTGTGCAAGCTGGAGCAGATACTCTTAATCAAGCCGAGTTTTAATGAAAACTATACACGTTCAATAAAAGGTGCAAAATGGCAGCAGACCAAAACTAGAAACTGAAACTGCTAATAATCAAACCCAAAAACTTCTTGCTGTACCCCAAGTTCTACACACATTTTAACATTTCAGACCCAGAGCTGTATGTTACCTGTGTGTAGGATTCTGGGTTCAAGGATTCTTTCATTTCATTTAATCATTTCATTTAATCATTAGAAATGGTTGAATTGGATGGGGATGAAGTGAGGATCTCTTCAAGAGGAAGGTTTGCAGAAAGAGATATTGTCCAGGTAGTTTGTAAACTTTTATTTTTGCCAAGTGGTTTTATAAGCAAATTGCTGTTTTGTAATTGCTTATTTCAATTTCCCTTAGTTTGTTCCTTTTCGGGACTACATCGACACCCGAGGAAACCACATTCTCAGCATGGCACGTCTCGCCAAAGACGTTCTGGCTGAAATTCCAGACCAATTCCTATACTACATGAGAACCAGAGGCATAAAACCAAACATGACCTCTTCTACTTCTTCTTCATCCAAACCACTGGCAGTACTGTCCCACTCAGCAGAGTCGCTGCAGACACAGATCTAAAGAAAACCCTTGCAACTTTGGCATACTGTTTTGCTAGTTTTTCTTAAGTGCTCCTCTGGGTCAAGCACCGAACACACAACACTGCCTCACAGTAGTTGGAGATTGGGGAGCCACCAGGGACTCCTTGAAGCTTTTGCTCTAGTTGGCAGTTCTCGCTATTGCTCTTGCATAAAGTTTCATTATATGACTCTTCCTGAACAATTAGTGACTGTGTTTCCTGCTGGGACCACTGAGCCTGAGTCATAATTATCCCACATCTGCAATTTTTCTTTTAAACTACATGCTGATCTATAAGGAAAATGTTTACAGTATTTGTGATAATTTTATACCTCATGTGTTACAGTTATTAAAGCTCTTTTTTTGTGGTGATGCTCTGAACAGAAGTGTCTGGGCAATTTATAAAGCCTTGTTGTTAGTTTCAATTTTTAGTTTCTTTTTCACTCACCCAGCCCACTGTGTTTTCACTCACTAGAGACAAGCCTTATACTTTTACACTGATCTGTAGATTATATTAGTTATTTCATATAACAGTGAGTTGTTAATGACAGAAACATGCCAGTTTACTTACTTTGTACCTGATCATAACAACAGCCAAGATTTCTATAACTGTAGCAGCAACGGCATGTGATTGCATGAATTATTAAAGTGAACTGTGAATTATGTAAAATAGGACAGAGATTTCTATGTCTGCTGTATGGAGACAATTTTAAGCATGAACCTGTACTGCAGAACTCTGAGAGCTGCTAATCTGCACAACCTTTTTAAACATATAAAATATTATCATAAAGTTGTTTAGGACAGTAATTTGACCATATGTTTACAGGTCTGTTCAGACATGTTGGTGAAAAATTTTTGGGGAAAAAAATATTATTATAAATGACAAAATATTTCCATTCTTGATTAATCTGAAACATAATTCTAGGGTTTTCATTTATTTAAAACTACGTACGTTCATTTATTTAAAACAATGTACTTTTTAAAGTAAATAAAATAGATCTATCTATTTAAAAATCCTTAACTAAACACCCCTAATTTATTCATGGTTAACTACAGCCAGGTTAATGAAGAACTAAGCAATTTAGTGAAGTCCTATAGTCGCAACCTGATTCTGCACAAACAAGATCCCTCAACAGTTCAGTGCCTTAAACTTGGGTCAAACCAGATCTGTGAAATAGCAATTAAAACTTTTGTTCCATGACATTTTCCTACAGTACATGTTTGACTGAAGGATTCAATTAATTCTAATTCTCTCTGAACATAACTGTAAGATTATTTTTAAAAGTTATAGTAAATGAAGTACACATAGATGGTAAGAAGTCAATACCTTTATTCAGTATTGGCCTATTATGTGAGAGAAAGTGGCTGATTGATGGCACAATGATAACTTTGGTTTACAGTTTCTGGTGGGGAAAGTACACTTCTCTAATGATTAATGGAGTAGCATAGAGGTGTAGCTTTGAATCAATTTTTACAAATCTCTGAGGTGGCACTGACTTTTAAAAGTAGGAGATTTTCCTCACAACCTGGAGAATAAGCCTAACCAATGCAACAGAAGTAATTATACCAAGAAAAATAACAAGCCTAGAGTGCTGAATTCCAAACTGCAGAGTTTATCTGTATCTGTATAAATCAAAAAGTGCATCATATTTTAAAAGGTGAGCTTATGCAATGCGTTTTCCTTATTTATTCCTTATTTATTATACAATATTACTACTAAACTCTATGTATTGTTCTCAACTTGTGTCAACAGTGACACCACTGTATGGCTGAAGATTCATGTATACAGACCCCCTCCTTTTTTTTTTTTTACAGTTATTGTTTTAGACCCCTTAGTAAATAGCAATTTTTGTGCTAATACATACAAAAAGGTTTTAGACTATTTGTGCTTTCATTTATTTGGGCTGTTACCTAGACAAGTTCATGTAAAAACCCATAGCTTTGGAATAGGGCATCCAAATACATTTAAATATAAATGACTGAACAGATCAAAGCAGCATTATAGATCTTAAACACCATAGATTTATTATGGTTGAGAGTTGGAGTAATTAACTATTTGCATAATAACTAAAGGCAATGGAATACATTTTCTCAGGTAGGAAAAAATGTTTGAATGTTGACTACAAGGAACAAATGCTGTGGACGTTTTTATTTCAGGCATGCATGTCCATAGTACAACAAAATTGCTGAAAAACATGCTAGTATTAACAAATATCCATGTATTTTAAAAACTGTCAGTGGAATGGTTTAATGATCTTATACTGTTTACATTTGTACCCATACCTGTTACTGTTATCTGCATCATAATTGCATGTGCAGGTTTTTTTTTTTGCAGACGTTTTTTTAATAATCTATTAATTTGCCTTAATGAATCACAGAACTGTTACCTTTATATCATGCCTTCACTCTGTTTTTAAGTATTATTTTTAATAATTTATAATTTTACTAATTACTGATAATTTATAATATCTTTTTAGTGGTTGCTTCGAGATTTACTTTAGGTTTTGATCTGATTTTTGAAAAGTGTTTCTATTTCCTTTACATATTTTTGTATCAATACTGTTGCATGATCCTGCTGAGTAAAGCTGGCATGTGTATAAAACAGTCACCACCTACCTAATATACAAATGTTTATGAAATCATTGCATAAAAATGTCTGTTTTTATAATATTCATAATCATAATGAGATTAGAGTACACTTAAAAGTATAAAGTTTATTTATTTGCATGTCTTTCTAGAATAAGTTTTCGTACTAGAAAGTCCCAAAATACAAAATGAAATAAAATAAACTATGTGTAAATTGTGTTTTTTTTTATTTTTTTTACTGTTTTAGAATGGATTTCACGTGTTTTTAATTTATTACTATATCACTATAGTTTTCATTAACATGCAGAAGTAATTCCAACACAAAACTTTTTTTTGAGAGCTTTTCTTGTCCTCCCAGTGCCTGCATAGGTTTTCTTTAGGGACTCCAGTTTCCTCCCACTTTTTTGGTGTTTTTTGCAGACACTTTTACATAAAGCAACATACAGGTGAGAGAACACTTCAGCGAGTTAATAGCTTTAATAGCTAGAGTGTAATAACTTCAATGAATAAATGTCCAATCTTTTTACTTTCATTAGACAAGTGTAATTGCAGTAATTTATTCATTTTAGCGTACAGACAGTTTATCTATGTGTGTAATCAACATCAGAGGTCACGCCCCAACTGTAAAATTCCACAATTCTTCAGAAATCAGTGCTGTTTGATGTTGGGCATAATCATGGTTTGTGGTTCTTTCTTAATTAAATCATGTAATTCTGTGGTTTAAAATTGCTTTAGTAGGTCATTTTTACAAATATTGCTTGATGCCCAGTGCACTTTCAGACATGCTCTGTATTCTCATCTACAGATTGAACCTTTTAGGCAGTAGGTGATTTTGAACAGAAAGACTCATTACTTCAGAAGTCTAATAACATTAGTAGGATAATTTCATGAAATATCTCATCATTGTAGGTGCTGAATAATGTAATTACTAAAACAAGGTAAAATTAAATGCTTAACTGTGAGTAACAACAAAATGTGAACTTTATTAATTATTCCTGTTTTTAATTAATTATTCCTTGTAATGTTTATTAGCTGAAAGCAGTTATATTAAGTGGAGCCATTTATTATTGATGAATAGGAAATGATCGATATATTTTAAAACTTACTGAAACTAGATGTGCACATTTTAAATTGTATTTCAAGAGTTTGTGTTCAATTCACACAAACTCAGTGTTTGTTATAATGATGTTAAGCAGATGTTCTAGTAAACCTTCACTATCACTGCACCACACACATGAATCCTGATATTCATTTATTCACTTGTTTAATAAGATAAATGAATAACGTAATTTGATATGTGAATACATATTAATTCATTTTTATTTTAAACCATGCGTATTGGTTAAGTGGGAAGGGAACGTGGTTAAAAAATGAAATCACTGAATAAACCTCACATTATGATGGTACAGGTTCTTGTGGGGGAGGGGGGGGGTAAAGCTTTAGCACAGCAGATACTCTTACATTTTATTAATACAGTTTAAAGATTTAATGTCAGGTCTGTTTGATTTAAGGTTTGTTTTTATTTATTATTGAATCATTATTGAAGGAGGATGGTAGCATGCTTTAAACTGAATTTTACAATTTTGATTTAAAACCATAGACCTAGGGCGGCACGGTGGCTTAGTGGTTTAGCATGTTCTCCTCTCAGCAATAGGGATTCAAATCCCCATCTGGGTGGAGTTTCCATGTCCTCCCCGTGTCTGCGTGAGTTTCCTCCAGGTTCTCTCGTTTCCTCCCACAGTCCAAAAACATGGATCAAGTCAATTGAGTTCTCCAGATTGCCCCATATAGAGTGTGTATGCATGCGTGTCTGTGTGAGTGAGTGTGTGCCCAGCGATAGATTGGCGCCCTGTCCTGGGTGTATCTGCCCAGCACCCGAAACGTTCTCCTCTGGATGGGCATGGGGAAGACCCTAATAGAGGATAAAGCGGAAGATAATGAATGAATGAATGATAGACCTAAACTCTTTACTTAAGGTTTGTTTTAAATAATAAATCAAAGGCTGTGTTTCCTTTTTTTCAATAAGATTACAGAGTTTCGGCTGAAACATTTACAATACAATCCATCATTTCAAACATTTAAAATAAATTAAAATCCAGTATGCAGGATAGTAATACTGTGAGTATCCATGACAACAAAATTAACTCAAAGTTCTATTCAATGTCACAGTGATCTTTAGAACACTTAGAGCCTCAAAGGAAGTTGCAAAGGCTTCATATCTATTTGGCTTTTGACAGGTGAACTCGGTATAGCGCTACCATATGGTTTGTTCGAGGATTAGACGTCAAATGTTAGCCATGTCTTGCTGCCGTGTAAGCAGTAAGGAAAGTTCAAGAACCAGCCGATCTAAGGCCAAGAAAGAGCAAGCCCGAGTGAAAATGATAGAGAAAGAGTTATACTTTGAGAGGCAGCTCAGGATAAAGTTTCAGGAAGAAAATGCAGCTGTGACCTCGATTCTGCTGGATAAAGAAACAGAGTTTTCAAAAATACAGTGTGAAAAGCTGGAATTGAAAAACATCATGCATTTCATATCCATCAAGGTGCAGCAATGTGAAGAAAATCTCAGGAAAATGGACATAATGACTAAAGACAAAGAAGGCCTGGGGAAAAAAATGGAGGATTTGGAAAAGCTTCTGAGTGAAAAGGACAATGAAAAGAATCAGCTAATAAAAGAAATGAAGGAACAGCATCAGCATATGGACAAGGAAAAAAAGAGGATTGAGGAACGAGAAACTCACTGTAGGGAGGTCGCCAACAAATGGGCAGAGAAGGTGAAGCAGAGGGGCTATTTGTTAAATAACTTGAGAGAAGAAAAAGAAGAGGTGGAGAGGAAGCTGAAAGAGTTGTTAAAAGAAACAGAAGAAATGCGTCAACAGGTAGATGAGGAAAGAAAGAGGACAGAAGAAAAAGAGAATGAGTGGGGAAGGGTCACCAGTGAGTGGGCAGAAAAAGTGCAGGAGAAGGAAAATTTGTTAATGAAATTGACAGAGGAAAAAGAAGAAGTCGAGAGGAGGCTGAAAGAGCTGTTACAAAAAACTGAAGAAATTCATCAGCAGGCGGATGAGGAAAGAAAGAAAATGGAGGAAAAAGTATCTCAGTGGAGAGAGGAGTGGGCAGAAAAGGTGGAGAAGAAGGACAGTTTGCTGATGAACTCTACAGAGGAGAAAAAAGAGGTGGAAAGGAGGCTGAAACAGCTGGTGGAAAAAACTGAAGAAATGCGTCAGCAGGTGGACGAGGAAAGAAAGATGATGAAGGAAAGAGAGGCTGAGTGGACAGATGTCACCAACAGGTGGGCGGAAAAGGTGGAGGAGAAAGACAGTTTGTTAATGAACTTGAAAGAGGAGAAAGAAGAAGTAGAGAGGAGACTGGAACAGCTGTTAAAAGAAACAGAAGAAATGCGTCAACAGGCGGATGAGGAAAGAAAGAAGATGGAGGTGAAAGAGCCTCAGTCGACAGAGGTCACCAACAGGTGGGCAGAGAAAGCGAAGGAGAAGGAAGGGTTGTTTATGAACTCTGGAGAGGAAAAAGAGGATGTGGAAGGGCAACTGGTAAAAGTAATGAGTCAGCAGGAGGATGAATTAAGAAAGAGGATGGAGGAAAAAGAGGCTCAGTGGAGAGAGGTCACCAATGAGTGGGCAGAGAAGGTGAAAGAGAAGGACATTTTGTTGATGAACTTAACAAAGGAGAAAGAGGAGGTGGAGAGGAGGCTGGAACAGGTGGTAAAAGAAACAGAGGACTTTCGTCAGCAGGCAGATGAGGAAAGAAAGAAGATGGAGGAAAGAGAGGCTCAGTGGAAAGAGGTCACCAACATCTGGGCAGATAAGGTGGAGGAGAAGGACGGATTGTTTACGAACTCAGGAGAGGAGAAAGAGGAGGAGGAAGGGAGGCTGAAACAGCTAGTAAAAGTAATGAGTCAGCAGGTGGATGAGGAAAGAAAGAAGATGGAGGAAAAAGAGGCTCATTGGAGGGAGGTCAACAACGAGTTGGCAGAGAAAGTGAAGGAGAAGGACATTTTGTTAGTGAACTCGACGGAGGAAAAAGAAAAGGTGGAGAGGAGGCTGAAACAGCTGGTAAAAGAAACAGAAAAAATGCATCAGCAGGCGGACGAGGAAAGAAAGAGGATGGAGGAAAGAGAAACTCAGTGGAGAGAGGTCACCAACAGGTGGGCGGAGAAGGTGGAGGAAAAGGCCAGTTTGTTAATGAACTTGACAAAGGAGAAAGAGGAGATGGAGAGGACGCTAAAACAGCTGGTAAATGAAATAGAAGAAATGCGTCAGCAGGCGGCGGAGGAAAGGAAAAAGATGGAAGAAAGAGAGGCTCAGTGGGCAGAGGTCACCAACAGGTGGGCAGAGAAGGTGGAGGAGAAGGACAGTTTCTTTATCAACTCAGGAGACGAGAAAGACGAAGTGGAGAGGAGGCTGAAACAGCTGGTAAAAGAAACAGAAGAATTTCATCAGCAGACAGAAGATGATAGAAAGAAGATGGAGGAAAAAGAGGCTCGCTGGAGAGAGGTCACCAATGAGTGGGCAGAGAAGGTGAAGGAGGACAGTTTGTTGATGAACTCAACAGAGGGAAAAGAGGAGATGGAGAGGAGGCTGAAACAGCTGGTTAAAGAAACAGTAGAAATTCGCCAGCAGGCAGATGAGGAAAGAAAGAACATGGAGGAAAGAGAGGCTCAGTGGAGAGAGGTCACCAACAGGTGGGCAGAGAAAGTGGAGGAAAAAGACAATTTGCTAAGGAATCTGACAGAGGAGAAAGAGGAGGTGGAGAGGAGGCTGAAACAGCTGGTGAAAGAAACTGAAGAATTCCATCAGCAGGCAGAGGAGGAAAGAAAGAAGATGGAAGACAGAGAGGCTCAGTGGAGAGAGGTCAGCAACAGGTGGGCAGAGAAGTTGGAGGAGAAGGACATTTTGTTGATGAACACTACAGAGGAAAAAGTGGAGAAAAAAGAAATAGAAGAAATGCACCAGCAGGCAGATGAGGAAAGAAAGAAGATGGAGGATAAAGAGGCTCTGTTGGAAGAGGTCAACTACAGGGAACAGAAGGTTGAGGAGACGGACAGTTTGCTGAGGAACTCAGGAGAGGAGAAAGAGGAGGTGGAGAGGAGGCTGAAACATTCAGTAAAAGAAATAGAAGAAGTGCGCCAGCAGGCGGACCAGGAAAGAAAGAAGATGGAGGAAAGAGAGGCTCAGTGGAGAGAGGTCAACAACACGTGGGCAGAGCAGGTGGAGGAGAAGGACGGTTTGTTTATGAACTCTGGAGAGCAGCTGGTAAAAGTAATTAATCAGCAGGCGGATGAGGAAAGAAAGAGGATGGAGGAAACAGAGGCTCACTGGACAGAGGTCACCAACGAGTGGGCAGAGAAGGTGAAAGAGAAGGACATTTTGTTAGTGAACTTAACAAAGGTGAAAGAGGAGGTGGAGAGAAGGCTAAAACAGCTGGTAAAAGAAACAAAAGTATTCCATCAACAGGCGGAGGAGGACAGAAAGAAGATGGTGGAAAGAGAGGTTCAGTGGATAGAGATCACCAACCAGTGGGCAGAGAACCTTAATGAAAAGGACAGTTTATTAATTAACTCGACAGAAGAGAAAGAGGAGGTGGAGAGAAGGTTGAAACAGCTGGTAAAAAAAACTGAAGAAATTCGTCAGCAGGCAGATGAGGAAAGAAAGAAGATGGAGGAAAGAGAGGACCAGTGGAAAGAGGTCACCAACACGTGGGCAGAGAAGGTGGAGGAGAAGGACGGATTGTTTATGAAGTCAGGAGAGGAGAAAGAGGAGGTGGAGAGGAGGCTCATAAAAGCAATGAATCAGCATGCGGATGAGGAAAGAAAGAGGATGGAGGAAACTGAGGCTCACTGGACAGAGGTCACCAACGAGTGGGCGCAGAAGGTGAAGGAGAAGGACATTTTGTTGAAGAACTTAACAGAGGCAAAAGAAGAGGCGGAGAAGAGGCTGGAACAGCTGGTAAAAGAAACAGAGGAAATGCATCAGCAAGTGGATGAGGAAAGAAAGAAGATGGAGGAAAAAGAGGCTCACTGGACAGAGGTCACCAACAGGTGTGCAGAGAAGGTGGAGGAGAAGCACAGTTTGTTGAAGAACTTTAAAGAGGAGAAAGATGAGGTGGAGAGGAAGCTGGAACAGCTGGTAAAAGAAACAAAAGAATTTCATCAACAGGTGGAGGAGGAAAGAAAGAAGATGGAGGAAAAAGAAGCTCAGTGGAGAGAGGTCACCAACAAGTGGGCAGAGAAAGTGAAGGAGAAGGACAGTTTATTGATGAACTTGACAGAGGAGAAAGAGGAGGTGGAGAGGAGGCTGAAACAGCTGGTAAAAAAAACAGAAGAAATTCATCAGCAGGTGGACGAGGAAAAAAAGAAGATGGAGGTAAAAGAGCCTCAGTCAACAGAGGTCACCAACAGGTGTGCAGAAAAGGTGATGGAGAAGGACAGTTTGTTGGTGAACTCTGGAGAGGAAAAAGAGGATGTGGAAGGGAGGATGGTAAAAGTAACGAGTCAGCAGGAGGATGAATTAAGAAAGAGGATGGAGGCTCAGTGGAGAGAGGTCACCAGTGAGTGGGCAGAGAAGGTGAAAGAGAAGGACATTTTGTTGATGAACTTAACAAAGGAGAAAGAGGAGGTGGAGAGGAGGCTGAAACAGCTGGTAAAAGAAACAGAAGAAATGCGTCAGCAAGTGGATGAGGAAAGAAAGAAGATGGAGGAAAAAGAGGCTCACTGGACAGAGGTCATGAACAGGTGTGCAGAGAAGGTGGAGGAAAAGCACAGTTTGTTAATAAACTCTAAAGAGGAGAAAGAGGAGGTGGAGAGGAAGCTGGAACAGCTGGTAAAAGAATCAGAAGAATTTCATCAACAGGTGGAGGAGGAAAGAAAGAGGATGGAGGAAAAAGAGGCTCAGTGGAGAGAGGTCACCAACGAGTGGGCAGAGAAAGTGAAGGAGAAGGACAGTTTATTGATGAACTTGACAGAGGAGAAAGAGGAGGTGGAGAGGAGGCTGAAACAGCTGGTAAAAGAAACAGAAGAAATTCATCAACAGACAAAGGAGGAAAGAAAGAGGATGGAGGAAAAAGAGGCTCATTGGAGTGATGTCATCAACGAGTCAGCAGAGAAGGTGAAGGAGAAGGACATTTTGTTGATGAACTTAAAAAAGGAGAAAGAGGAGGTGGAGAGGAGGCTGAAACAGATATTAAAAGAAATAGAAGAAATTCGTCAGCAGGCAGACCAGGAAAGAAAGAAGATGGAGGAAAGAGAGGCTAACTGGAGAGAGGTCACCAACACCTGGGCAGAGAGTGTGGTGGAGAAGGATGGTTTGTTTATGAATTCTGAAGAGCTAAAAGAGGAGATGGAGAGGAGGCTAAAACAGTTGATAAAAGTAATGAGTCAGCAGGAGGATGAGTTAAGGAAGAGGATGGATGAAAAAGAGGCTCAGTCGAGAGAAGTCACCAGTGAGTGGGCAGAGAAGGTGAAAGAGAAGGACATTTTGTTGATGAACTTAACAAAGGAGAAAGAGGAGGTGGAGAGGAGGCTGAAACAGCTGGTAAAAGAAACAGAAGAAATGCGTCAGCAAGTGGATGAGGAAAGAAAGAGGATGGAGGACAAAGAGGCTCACTGGACAGAGGTCATGAACAGGTGTGCAGAGAAGGTGGAGGAAAAGCACAGTTTGTTGATGAACTTGACAAAAGAGAAAGAGGAGGTGGAGAGGAAGCTGGAACAGCTGGTAAAAGAATCAGAAGAAATGCATCAGCAGGTGGAGATGGGAAGAATTGCGATGGAGGAGAACAGAAAGAAGGTGGAGGAGAAGGGCGGTGTGTTAATCCCAAGAAAGGACAAAGAAGAGGTGGAGAGGAGGCTGAAACACCTGGTACAACAAATAGAAGTCATGCATCAACAGGCTGATGAGGAAAGAAAGAGTCTGGAGGAAAAAACAGCTCACTGGAGAGAGCTCACCAAGGGGTGGGCAGAGAACTTACAGAAGAAGGACATTTTGTTGATGAATTCAAGAGAACAAAAAGAGGAGGTAAAAAGGAAGCTGAAACAGGTGGTACAAGAAATAGAAGAAATGCATCATCAGGCAGATGAAGGAAGAAAGAGAATGGAGGAAAGAATTGCTCACTGGAAAGAGGTCACCAAAGGGTGGGCAGAAAAGGTGGACGAGAAGGACAGTTTGTTGATGACGAAGGAGAAAGAAGAGGTGGAGAAGACGCACGAACAAATATTAATTGAAACAGAAGAAATGGTCCAGCAAGCAGACAAGGAAAGAAAGGAGATGGAGGAAAAAGAGGCTCAGTGGAGGGAAGACGATGATATTCCCCCTCAGCCCTCTTCATCAGAAATGATTCAAACAGGAACTAATGAGCAGGTATTTAACATTCTCTATGTTCCATTACAACTTAGTTTTATTAACAAGTAGTAAACAAAATTTAGAATATAATGCAGCATCATTAGAACTTTGTAAATCAGTACATCACCATACGTTATGATGTTGTAACTTAATGTATCACATCATACATCTGCATACTCAGTTTAACATCAGTCATTAATGAGATGTTGTTTCATGTGCTGCAGTTTACTTTACCAACTGATAGAGCTGCAGCTGAGTATGATGTCACCGAGCTTCTTCAACACTATGAACTTCTTGAAACCATCCAAGAAGGTAAATTTTACACTTTTAGAAGTACAGAAGTGTAAGAGAGAAAGCGAGATAAAAATTTGTGAAAGGGAAAAACAGAGCACTCCAGTGTGATCAGTCTTTAAAATATCTTTCTTTGATTTAATCTTTCTACAGGTAGTACTGGGAATGTGATGCTCGGCAAACACATCATAGCTGGAGAAAATGTGGCTATCCGGATCATAGATAAGAAAAAGATGGGGGTGAGGGTATTTTTGTTTTCAAAAAATAAGTGTTTTAACAAAGTTAAGTGTTTTATTTAGTTTTATTAATAACATTTGAACAGTCACCATGTTCACGTGGTACTATATGAAGACTAAGTATTAAATAGTGTAGTTTATTATTATGTTTCATCATCAGTTCACTTTATTATCTTAATGACTTTGGTCTAAATTATGAGCAATTGATTATTTTAGGTTTTTTCTTGGTTTATCAATGAAAAAAAAACTCTGTTTTGTCACATTACAGGCAGATCTGTATTTAATAGAGAGAGAGATCAGAACCTTGAAGTTGCTCCATCATCAGCATGTGTGTCGCTTGTACCATGTAATTGAGACCAACAGCAAGATCTGCATGGTGCTGGAGGTGTGTGTGTGGGTGTGTGAGTGGGTGTGTGTGTGTATGTGAATGTGTGATAAACTCTTTAGTTATTTAACTCATTTTCTGTTGTTCTTTCAGTATTGTTCTGGACGAGACCTTTTGCAGTACACAGAGAAGAATAATCTTTCAGAGGATGAAGTCCGTGTCATCTTCCGTCAGATTGTCTCAGCGGTGGCATATGTCCACGATCAGGGAATGGCTCATCGTAACCTCAGACTGGTACATCATCTTATTACATATGAAATTCGACTTTAATCTTTTACTGTATTTGTGTTATTATTAATTTCTTTTTTTATTTAAGTCGAACATACTCTTGGATGAAAACAACACCATCAAGCTGACTGGCTTTGAAAGGTGTATTAAACCAAAGGTGTGTATTTCTCTTTGACTGTAGTGTGTAATCACAGTAAAATTGTGGTAATGGTGTCAGGTAGCGGTGTGTATCTGTCTTTTTAAAATCAAACAATAATGAAATATTTGCTTTATTACTGTTTACAAACCCAAAGAGTTAAATAAGTAACAATCTTCCACATTACTGCTTCACTACAGTACAGTTCTCTGTAATCACATTTATTCAGCTGCTTTACGGTTCTATCACCACCGTTCTGTGTTTCAGGGTGGTCTGAGTTCTCCTCTTTCGACCTGGTGTGGAAGTTATCTTTACATGGCACCAGAAATCCTCCAGAACAAACCCTATAAAGGTGCAGAGGTGAGTGAATGAATGAGTTATTTTATCTGTAACGTTGTGATTTATCTGATTAAGTTGATTATACTGTCTGTCATATCAACTTCATTTTTTCCTCTATAATGTGTGCTGCAGGTGGATGTTTGGAGTTTGGGGGTGGGGCTCTACACCTTATTATGTGGTTACTACCCATTCGGGGAAGATACAAACGTTACAGTGCTTTTAAATCAAATCAGCGTAAGTAAGAACTAAGCTATGATTTAGATACTAAATGTACAGCTCAGTAACAGTGTATATAATTACCCATAATGCACTGCTGCATTTATGTGATTTAATAGTGATCTAAAGGTAATGTGTCATGTGTGATTGTCTGGTTAATCACAGTAATCTCTGTGGTTGTATCTTCATGGTTCGGGTTTAATCTACCTACCATTTATTCATGTTTATTATTCTTAATATTATTATTCATCTTTCTACAGAATGGACATTCTGAGGTTCCTGACAGAATCTCGCCTGGAGCTGTACAGCTGCTTGGCCAAATGCTGCAGGTGTGTGTGTGTGTGTGTGTGTGTGTGTGTGTTTGTTACAGAAAGAGTATATGTTAAATGTGGATCTGTTCAAATTCATGTTTAATATGTTCATTTATATTTATAAATTGAACTTTTGGTTATTGTTCTGTAGGTGGAAACAAAGAAACGGTTGAAAGTGAAACAGCTGCTGGAGCACCCCTGGTTAAGGGACGGATACAACAACCCTGTGAAGTGGAGGGACACATGTTTGGTATAACACTCCACACACACTTTTAAAACAACAACCAGCCATAGGTTTACTTCTACCAAATCTATAGATTCTGTACAAAGAGCCTTAAAATACAGAAAATCCATTTCTGTTTCAAATTAACTGAATGCATCAGGTGTGTTTGACATGTTTTTCTTATTCTATAACTCTTTCAACTATGTGTGCTCCGTTTAGGTCCAGAAGTATCATGTAGTTGAAGACTGTGTGGCAGAAATAGCCATTATGTTAGACCAGCCCAAAATCATCATCAAGGAGAAGGTGTTAGAGGTACGTCTCATTCTTCTATTTAAAACAGTACAGTAGTTTTATTTACCTGAAAAACATTTAGTTAGCCAGAAATTCTATTAACATTATTAATCTCTAGAGTAAAAGGGACTTGAACAGCTGATGTAGATTAAAAAAGAAAAAGCAGAAAAAGTTTACTGACGTCAGTTTCACATCTGCTGTATTGTTTGGAGTTTACCAAGTTTAAAAAACATTGGTGTAATGTGTGTCTGTGTGTGTGTGTGTGTGTGTGTGTGTGTGTGTGTGTGTGTGTGTGTGTGTGTACAGTGGAAGTATGACAACATTACAGCTATTTATTTTCTTCTATTGGCTAAGAAGCAGCCCGGTGAGTCCTTTTATCACCTTAATTTCATTTCTCACATTTATTCAATGTCGAGTTCCTAATTCTCTTTTGCTCAAACCCACAGTGCCATACCAAAGGGAGGACCGACAGCTTGTGAGCAAAGCTTATAAGAAAGGAACAACAGTGCCCAGACACAGAAAAATGTAAAGCTTGTTTATTTAATTACAAGGACGTGATGAATAAATTAATACTAAATAATTATTTTTTAGGTTAACAAGGTTTTAGAAGTAACCTCACTGCATTCTGTAGTAAATAAACAATGTACAATAAAGATGGTTATGAAATTATTAATAAACAACTTTCAACAGAGATGGAATCTGAGTGGGTAAAAATTTTAGCTAGTTTATCAAGGCTACAAAGTTATGAAAGCTAAGAGTGCTTACCATGACAACACTAACAAGAACCTTAAACTCTGGAAAAAGGACAGAGGATTTATATAAAACTAATGAACTAATGAAACAGTGAAGTGATAATAAACACAAACTGGAAACAACAGGAACAAAAACGAGACAACAAAACCTAGAGGATGTCCAAAGTTTAATGCCAGAGAGATGGATTTCTCCAATAGTAAGGTTAATCCTGATAGATAAGATTTAATTTGAATGATCGGTCCCGGATTATTTATACGTTATGATTAAAAGTATGAGTTTGTACATTTATAATTTGTAACCATACATTTATAATTAATAATGCAGGAGTGAGTTCAATATGAGAGTTTATTTAGAAATTTGGATTTAATATCATTATTTTAGATGAGAGTTAAATTATAAATTTTGTTTTTAAGTAATGAAGTTTATTAATAAATAAATTTTATTAAATAATAAACACATTTTGTTAAATAATAAACAAAACAAGCAGAGTTAAGTCATAGTCACTTTATTGCATATTTTAAACATGGAGAGAAAATAAAACTATAAAGTTTATATATAATTAAATGTGAATATATACAGTCCGTAAATATTAAAATGTTTGGGGATATAACTGAACATTTATTTTTAAATTCCCACCTGGAATCGGATTTCCCCTCACAAAAAGAGACACTGTTCTGGACAAACAAGGTACTTCTTAGATTAGTAGTGGGTATAGACTTAAGATACAATTTTTTCTTATTTTATTTTTCCTTCCCAATCCAGATGTTCATAGTTTTAAGGTAAATATATGTAATTTTATGTTATAATTCCTATTTAAATAAAAAATAAAAACATTTTAATGTAATTCCGCCTATTACCACACGATGACAGCACCATTCTAATCTGTCTGCCTTCTCTGCCTCTGGCATGATTCTGGACATGTCAGATATTCAGTGGCCGCGAGGGGGCAGTGGAGCCCGCTGATATTTAAGTCATTAACATGAACGTGACTGAGGAGCTGCTTGACCTTATCTTAAATTGACATAGTTTAAATGTAAACTCTATACAGTTTTTTCAATGTTATCTGACTCTAAATATGGAAGAACTGTGAAAGTTGTTCATGCCAGAGTTGCTTATAATTGGTTACAATTTCAAAATTTGTCTCAATGAAAATGATTTTATAACAGTGCGTAACTTTGCTCGGGGTGTTCGGCTATCGATCTGAAGGTTGTGGGTTCAAATCTCAGGTCCACTGAAGACCCTTAACCCTCATTGCTCTAGGGATGCTTTGTCAACCCTGTGCCTGCTTATTAAGTCGCTTTGGATAAAAGCGTCCAATAAATGACCAAATGTATGTAATGTTATTTGAAATAGTATCAGAAGGAACTATTGCCCCCGGGCATCTTCACTTCATCCAATTTGGCCCTCTGCAAGAGTCTGGACAGCCCTGAAATAGAGGGTTTCGGTTTGTTTACCCCGGTCCAGTTTATTATCAATGTACACCCCCAGATATTTGTAGTCCTCTTCAACGTGGACTATAATGAACGAATGAATGAATGAATGAATGAATGAATGAGGCAGCACGGTGGCTTAGTGGTTAGCAAGTTAGCTTCTCAGCACCAGGGATTCCTCCGGGTTCTCCGGTTTCCTCCCACAGTTCAAAAACATGGATCTCCAAATTGCCCCATATAGAGTGTGTCTGCGTGAGTGTGTGTGTACCCAGTGGTAGATTGCCCCCCTGTCCTGGGTGTTCTCCCCTGGATTCTCCCCTGGATGGGCATGGGGAACCCCCCCCCCTCCCGCGACCCTAAAGCGGGAGATAATGGACGGATGGATGGATGATGAATGAGGGCGTTTTGTCGTGTGCACGCTCGCCGCTGTCCTGTAGATGGCGCTGCGTGGTGGCGCCTGTAAGAGTTGTAAAACCGAAGAAGCACGTGTTTAGGAACTGAGCGAATCTGTGGTGACGCAGCTTCCGTCCGTTCGCCTGAAAGCGAAGGCGGCCATGTTGTTGTAGTGAGCGCGCGCGGGGTAACAGTGACTGTGCGCTTAAAGCAGAGCGGCGTTCAGCGGCTGAACTGCGGGCGGCGGGAGGACTGAGCACTGCGGGAGCACTGCGGGAGCACTGCGGGAGCACTGCGGGAGCACTGCGGGAGCACTGCGGGAGCACTGCGGGAGCGCTGCGGCACGATGAGCGGCGGAACCCCGTACATCGGGAGTAAGATCAGCCTGATCTCTAAAGCAGAGATCCGCTATGAGGGGATTCTCTACACCATCGACACAGAGAACTCCACCGTGGCTCTGGCTAAAGGTACCGACTCCTCACACCGAGCTCCGACCGTCCCGCCGCGTTACCTTCTTTATTTAATAATTAACTTTGATCTGGCGCGCGTTAAGCCTTCTTCTTAATTATAATCTCAAGTTTCAGCGATTTCCTACTAATTAGTATTAATTTTGCTTCTTCATTAAAATTAATGCAATACTTTAAATAGCTTATTGTAATAAATGATACCTAAATAATACATTACTTTTAATTTATGTAATACTTTACAAATGTTGAAAAGACTTTTTAATTTCATGTCATTTTAATCCATTAAATTTTGAGGTAATTAAGTCAAATAGCAGAATTTCTCACGCACTTATAACCTGTTAATGATTCATTTAACTAATAATAATAATAATAATAATGTTTTATCTTACAGACTTAGTCAGTTTTATTTTAATTGTAACGTGGGTTTTGTTCTAAAATATGTTTTTAATTATTTATCTTGTTCTTCTAATCATATTAATCAGCTTCTTTAAAATTAAATAATGCTGATGGTTGTATAGAATGTAGCGAGTTTAATTAATTTATTTCAATCACATGTTATTATGTAATAAGATAATGTAATAATTTATTATTTTTTCAAACCCACAGTTTCTGTCTCAGTATTTAAATACATGTTGGGCCCAAATTCATATTAACACCTGGACATAAGGACCTGTGCTGTGGACCAGATATATTAGAGTTCTTCATCTTATAATGATTCTTCTTTACCATGTTACTAAACAGAAAAAAACAACTTGTGTTAAACATGTGTACCCCTCCGAGTCAACAAAACCTAAAGAATCAGAACATCTGTTTAAAGTTTATGACTGGAGCTGTAATAAAATCCTTTCCTCATTAATGTGCGCTCAGTAATAATTTCTCACATTTTTGATTAGTGAGTTTTGCAGATGGTTTTACTTAAAGTGACTTTGGGTGAGAAAACACCAGTCAACTTGCAAGCAACCAGTCCAACTGTAGGGTCATCAGTCCTGGCCATTTGCTGATCTGTTTCTATGCAAACAAATGTGTAAAAACAGTTTAGGAGATGCCCTTTGCTTTTCTTCTTCGACTGTTTTTCTATTGTAGTTTCCATTAAAGCTTGGTTGTTAAGTAGTTAAGTTTGGAAAATTAGACGAGTCCACAAAGGGCCCCGTCATCTGAGATCAGTTCCTGACCTTACAAATACAGGAGTAATACTGGATAAAGATCAACCAGACATACTTTAAAATCTTTTATAAAGCCTTCACAGCTGTGTGGAGGCTGTTACACCTGCAAAGTGGAGGATGGGGATGTCATTTTCAGGTGTAATGTGAAGCTGTTCCAAAACTTTTGCCCAGTGTATCAGCATAAAATCTTACCCTTAAGTTGTTGACTGACTTCTTACAGTGCGCTCATTTGGAACTGAGGATCGACCCACTGACCGGCCCATTCTACCAAGAGATGAGACGTATGAGTACATCATTTTTAGAGGTAGCGACATTAAAGACCTGACAGTATGTGAACCTCCCAAACCAACTTTGCCTCAGGACCCAGCCATCGTTCAGGTAAGTGTCATTAAGTTTGTACCTAACTTGTTTATGAAACGTGAAATGCAGTAGAATGTCTGGACCTTATGATGGGCACTTTGTAAATTTACAGTGGTATAAGAGAAAGTGATGTCAGTTGGTAGAAGTTCCTGTACTAACAATCTGCTCCTGAGTCTTGTGTCTTTATTATATTTTTGATAATGTATGTGTTTTTGATTTTCATTTTAAGTCTTCTTTGGGATCTTCTTCTCTGCCGACATCTTTTTCGTCTGGAAACTCGTACGGACTTTTTAAACAGGCACCCTTGTCATCATACAGCCAATTTAATCCTAATCCACTGGTCTCACCATTTGGGGCAGTGGGAGGTAAGTGTTTGAAATGGTGTGGCTTGAAACATTCAGACATTTTCTAGTCCAATTTTTAAAGTGACCACATTGCTATTTAACAGCATTTCTCTAACAATCAAAAACTGCTGTCTAGTGGCCATAACACAAAATTGTCATTCCAGGCTTTAACTAACCTGGTTAAGACGGTGAATGATTTAACTTGAAGAAACTATTTTAATGTTGATATTCACCCAGTATTTAGCCTTTGTATTAATTGGTTTTATTTAAGAGCTTAGACAAAATAATTGTATGTTAGTGTAGCTGTAAATACTGTAGATGAGGGACAGCAGTGCTGCATAAAATTTTTAGACACTTAGGTTTCTCTAAAGCCCTTTCCTTGTTCTTTAGGGCGCAGCAGTCCTGGAATTGACCTCCTGCAGAGTCCGCCCTTGGAACCTGTAGCACCGCTGACCTCATCGGTCAGCAACAATGCAGCTGCACCGGTGACCCGCAGGAGCCCCGTTACCGCAAGACTTGGCACGAACACCACTCAGAAGATCATAGATGCACCAGAACATAGGAGGGGTAGGGCCTAATTTAAGATAATGTAATTAAGGTGTAAGGTGCTCTGAAGATGTTTAAGACTGATTCTAAGGATAATGTAATTAATTAGATGTAAATTATACAGGTACTTTTGTTTTGGTGCTTAATAACAAACATTACTGCTTTTATTATCTTAATGTGAAAAAGATGTAAATCTTTGCTTCATATATAAAGGATTAAACTCCTGTTTACTTTTCAGGCACCGATCCGGCAAAAGCAGCTACCCGGCCTGATTCTGATCAGTCAAAAGGAGAGGGCAAAGAGGGTCCAAAAAGACAACCGGGTAACTACTTCAGCTGTGTTTCTGCTGTTGACTCTACTCTCCGTCCCCTCATTTACATATTTTGCTTTATAACATTCTAAACCCAATAACAAAGTAAATTAAACATTATCTATGGAAATTATTCAAAATGAGCAGGTGCTGGATTCTAATACCTGGCAGGATTCGTTTTGGAAGTCTCAGTCCCACGAATTTTGGGTCTTGTGGTGTTTTTGAATTTCTTCCAACATTGCACTTAGGGGTCTTATTTTATTATTTATTTATTTGAGTATAAAAACAACTTTGCTATTGCCCCTTATTTTAGTGTGAGAGGAGAATTTATGTTTCTGTGATCTGCAGTTGCTGGACCACCAGCCCCCCGCCGGGGTCGTGGTAGTGGACATCGTGGAAGAGGTCGTTACCCTGTGAGAAGAGATGGGCCCATAAAGTTTGAGAAAGAATTTGATTTTGAGAGTGCAAATGCCCAATTTAACAAAGAAGAGATTGACAAGGAGTTTCAGAACAAACTCAAGCTTAAAGGTAAATGCACAGTGCAGATTGTATGCATTATATCATTTGTGGGAAGTTCAAATTTCACCTGTGACATTGTGGGACACGATGAGGACCAGAGACAGGGTTTATCAAGCACAGAAATGGGCTTTATTAACAGAATGCTTCTACAATTACATCTGAATAAAACCTTTTTTGTTAATGTTTTATATTCTGTTTGTGTTTAGATGAGAAGTCGTTGAATGGGGAAGAAAAGGCAGATTCAGGAGTAGAAACGCAGAACAGTGAGGGGAATGTGGAAGAAGAGGACCCATCAGGATCCAAATGCTATTACGACAAGTCCAAGTCCTTTTTTGATAACATTTCCTGTGATGATACTCGGTTTGTACTGTACCTGTCATTTTATGTATTTATTTGAATATTTAACTTATAATGAAGGCTGTAAGCAGAAGCGCTCTTGTAGATATTGACACCAACTAAATATGTTGTTGGTCATAATATCTTAATAGCAGTATTGAGTTGCAGTTGAGAAATTAAATGGCAATTGATTTGGGAAATGTGATTTGTATGCTACTTATCAGTTCATAACTAACTGTACACTAACTCCAAATTGACATTGCAACTTTAACTTTAAAGGCTGGCATTATAACTGATTGTGTAGTCTGTGAAGTAACTGCTTGTCCTGTAGTAATGATGCCTAACTTCTGCCATCTGAACACCAAAAGGGTATCCGTTTTCCAACATTTCTAATAACTATAAAATATAGTTCTGCTAGTAAATCTGCTAATTACTTTAATTTAAAATCATCTGCTAACATGAATGCACCATTATGAATTTTAATTCTGAGCCTAAATCCGTATGGCATCTCTGATTGATTCAGTATAGCAACATAAGGTAGAGTAATTCATCCTCACGTGATTCATAACTTTGATGAACTAAATAATGTTTTACAGAGAGCGACGGCAGACGTGGGCAGAGGAGAGGCGGATGAACGCAGAGACATTTGGGATCCCGTTTCGTCACAACAGGAATCGTGGTGGATACCGCGGCCGTGGAAACCAAGGCTTTCGAGGAGGCCGTGGTCGCGGGGGCAGTCGGGGGGCATTCGGAATGCCTTCTGGAGGCGGCGGAGGTTACAGAGGGGGATACAGAGGAAGTCAGGGAGGAAGAGAATTTTCCAGTTTTGAATACAGGGTAGTTCTATCTATATATATATTATTATTACTCATAAGTTCATCAGTCTTTCTTCTCCCATTCTCCCATCTCTCCCACTCCCATCCATGTAATATCATCTAACCCAGCATCTACAGTTCACTGTAAGCTAGAGAGTATGTTCAAAGGAGCCATGGTCCAGACATGACATTACACAGACTGTATTTCTATAATTTTTGTGTGGCATGGTTCCACACAGGTAATTATCTCACAGCCTCACCTCACAGCAAGAAGGTCTTTGGTTTGATCCATGGAAATGTTGCACACAGATTACTCTTTATATTTTAAAATGTGCTGGGGTGTGAAGCTTGACTTAGTCTTCATATTCAGGGACTTTTATAGAAAACAGTGATGTATATTTTATTTATTTTATGATGATAAATATATTTTATTTATTTTGTGTCTGTGTATCCTATCAAACCTGACCTTTGCTTTTCTTTCTTTCTTTTTTTTTTTTTTTTTTTTTAGCAAAAGGACAACAAAGTGGCTGCATAGAGATTGTAATGTTTGGAGTCACAGTTTGGAGTCATACTCTTCTTTTCATCGATACTCACCTGGGAGAGGAAGTAAAACATTCTAGCTGTATGTTTGTCACCAGCACTGGTCTAGACCACTGAAATGGAGGGTTGTTTGAGGGGGATATTGATGCAATTTTGTTTTCATGTCTTCTCGATATGGAAATATTTTGCCATGTTAATCTGAATTTTGCAGACGGGTTTATTTGTGTGGGATGTCTTTCTCTTTTTCAATAGTCTTGGACCTGTACAATAAGCTGTTTGTTGTAAAGCAAGATCGGTACATAGGCCTTCGATCTCTTAAAATAGCTTTATTGTCATTTCAATATATCCCTTCAGTTAGAACTTTCTACAGTATTTTTCTACTCTGACTAATCCACTTGGTAAAAATTGTACGTCTTTCACATAACTAGCATGTTTTCATAAATAGAAAACTGCTATGGTGCAAAATGTTTGAGGATTGCTGAAGGATGATGTCTTTAAAGATTTTGTTTTAGAACTAATTCTCATGCTTTTGCTCTAGTGCTGAAAATGATGCTGATATCGTAAAGATAATAGACAGAATAAAAGATGCTTTTGTGTGGCTGAATAAATGTATGCACTTAGTGGAAACTGCACCCTCCTTGTAGCTGTACTTGAATCTGTTTTGCATTTTTACAAGTCATGTGCTGAAATAATTAATGCCAGTGAAGCTCTCTCACAGGGTGCAACAGAGTAAATATTCATCTATAAAATTGCTTCCACTGTAGGCTTGGTTTAAAAAAATATTTAAATACTTTGACTACCAATGTAAAGGCTTTTCTTGATGGTTAAACATTACCTAATACATTGAATATTAAATGTGCTAATTTACCAAACATAACTCCTATATACCATACGACTATAAGGAAAAGGACATTTCAACCTAACTATTGCTTGTTTGTTTAGGTGAATACTATTAACACTACAGTATAGAAATCATTTGTAACTTATCGCAAATTTGAAGCAACGATTTAAAGAAGCACCTCAATTATTTAATGCAGTTACGGACATATTAGTACTTGACTAGATGCTCTTGATTAAATAAACGATAATTTAATTAAATAAATGATAAAAGACCCTTTTGTATAGTTGGGAAGGTTGAATCATAAAAGGCAGCAGCTCTACATAAATGTGCATGGTTTTGAAATGGATCAACCAGCAGGCTCTTAATTTAAGTCAGGTCTACATACTAGTCTACATACTTTTTGGTCCTTTGTACATAAACCATGATTCAGACTAACAAGTTTAAATATAAAGATGTATATGGTTAAAATACTCATAATGGTGTATTCAAGTAATTTTTAAGAGTATTCTAATATTCATGTACGCACACTGCCAATAAAGTAACTTTATAAACAGGTATGTAGGTCTGTCTACAGATTTATACCATGCATCTTTAAAATAAAAATTCCTTAATGGCCATCCTATTATTAATATGTACTCCTAAATTAAGGAACTCATAAGTTGTTGGTAAACAGTATTTTGCCAACTTGCTAAACTGCTACTTACTCATAACTTTTTGTCTACTTGACTCTGATTCCTGATTTTATTTAGCGTATTTTTTTTATAGTTTTAATACTGAGAATAATCTGAATTCTCGTTTGAAGGTTTTTATTTCTTTAATCCTGATTTAGTCATGTTTAAAAGGGGTTTCAAAGGACTAGGCAGTTAATAATGACTGTTGCTTGAAAGCACTATCCTTAAAGCTAAATAGAAATGAAACATTTCTGTGGTGAATGACTGCAAACCCAGCATCAGTTCAGAATTTTAGGATTCTAATGAAAAAAAGCTTTTATTCATGAATACTTTGTTAATCCTGTGTTAGGCTCTAAAAGCCTGAGCACTTCATATTTAACTTTTTTGCGAACTTTTCTAGCATTTGAGGCTCATTTAACTGCACTATGGTATTGTTATAAAGAACATTTTCTGATCACATTGTTCCTGAAACTTAATATCTGTTTGCATCCTTGACACCAATCATCCCTTAGTATTTAGTGGTGATATACTGCAGCCACTGGGTGGGAGGGAAGCATGAGGGAAGCAGTTTTGGATCTTTGTCTTGTGTGTCCTGGTACAACAGTGAGAGCACCATGCCTTGTATTGCTTCCTGTTTTTAAATACATGCACTATTTAAACACTACATACATTGGGAAATACAAGTATAATGTGGCAGCTTCAAAATAAGATTGTAATGAGAATCTCCTTAGAGTAAAAAAAACTGTATAAATTATTCATACTTTAAATAACTATGGGGGCTATAACGATAACATTTTGTCAAATTTGAAACATTCAATGCCATTACTTTTTTTTAAATTTAGTTTAGACAATATACTTGTTTCATTTATTTATGAGCTGTATGTTAAATAAAAATAGGAACGCATTTATTCAGGCATGAGAAACAAAAACATGGCCTGGCCACATAAGGTCTACACAGGATAATGTTGGTCATGTAGGACTGGGAGAGCTTCAGAAATGGAGACATGATTTTCTGTTTGTGTAATTTATTTAATGACTTCTGTTTAAAAAAACATGCAGTGAATCTTACCTTCAGTTATTTGTTCCTACGAAAATGTTGCTATTGCTTATTTCTTTTGTTTCACAGGTTTAAGTGAAAGATACATTCTGCTCTGTCAAGTTCTAGTTTGGTTTGTCAGCTTTGTTATTAATGACGAAGCAAGCTGGCAATAAAAGTTCAATATTCAGTTTCTTAAATATGTACTTTAAACTTCTCTAAATTATAATAAAACTTACTCAATTTTAACTTTCCAAGAATTGTACTTATTGTGTATTTTAGGGTTTTTGTATAAAAATGCCAGCAAATCAACACAGTAGAACTTCAGCTTTTTGTTTTGCATTTAAAATGGATAACTCTGGAGCATGTTACTATGTCTCAGATTTATCCTTATATTTTTCATTTTATACAGATTTTTTTTCCCAGGTACACAATATTTCTCCTCTTTGTGTATAATAATAAAATGAAAAACTAGATTTATTAGTTTTATTACTGAATGTATTGTATTATTCTGCCCATTATGTTATTTCCTAAGCAGGAGCTGCATGCTGATGATGGCACAGCTTTCTAAAAGACTGAATGCCAATATTTGTGTCATAACTTTAACTTTTTTGTTTAACCAGTATCATGTTCAGGCACAGCATGAAAGTTTAGTTGGATGTAAATGGATTTAATTCTGAAACAACAATAAAATTGTTCTTTGTAACAAATGATATTTAAATTTTTAGGCAGAGGTTGTAGAGCATATGAATGTACTTGTATCACAGCAGCATCAGCTTGGACTGAAAGGTAGCTGAAGTCAATAAAAATAGTAATATTAGAAAAAATATTAAATGGAACCCAAATAACTTTCTCAATGTTCATAAGTCAGTCTAGATTATAAGAGTAAAATAGGACTGTAGTTAAGAGAACTATTTAAAATAGTTTCATTTTAAAATGGGTGCTCTCACAAATGTCTGTAATTGTTAAGCAAAGCCCATTGGATCCTATTAAAATTAGTCATGTGGACAAAAAAAACCCAGATCCTTTATTTAACTGGCATGGTAGCTCAGTGGTCAGGGTATTGGGCTATCACTGAAGGTTGTGAGTTTAAATCCCAGCCCCACTGACATTACCAATGTGTGACCTTGAGCAGGGGTTCTGTACCAACCCTGTGCCCTGTGTTCTGACCCCAACCAAGTTGGGATACTTTTAAGTCACTATAGATAAATGTGTCGGCTAAATGACCAAATATAAATGTAAATGTAACAAACTAAAATAGCTATGAAAAAATACAAATAAATGTCCTGATTAAAAACAATGCATTTAAGTAAAGTTGTGTACTTAAAGTAATGTGCTGAATTTTTTGAAGAAATTTAATATGATCCTTATTCAATTTGACGCCAATGTCCAGATTTCCTTTTTTTATAGCAAGTCTTTGTAAATACTGGATATAATACTGATTTAAGTGTAATTTACATATTTTAATGTTGGATTTGTGAGCACCAAACTTTGCTTATATTAAAATAACATTTTCCTATGTTGTATAAGCTATTGTTATGACTGCTGACCGTTTATTGGAACATAATAATACAATATGATATGATAATATGAGATATATATATATATATGATGTATATGAGGATATTAAACGTTAACATTAACATACTTTCGTGGTCAGAGCATCAGAATCAGACTCGGGGGGGGGGGAGTCTTCGTGCACTTCTCGCGCATGCGCACTTGACCATATTGACATGCCCGTATTAAAAACGCCTGCTGCGTCGTTAACATTCGGTTGAGAACCCTACACCCTTCATAGTGGAGTTTACACCCTTCATAGTGGAGTTTACACCCTTCATAGTGGAGTTTACACCCTTCATAGTGGAGCTTACACCCTTCATAGTGGAGCTTACACCCTTCATAGTGGAGTTTACACCCTTCATAGTGGAGTTTACACCCTTCATAGTGGAGCTTACACCCTTCATAGTGGAGTTTACACCCTTCATAGTGGAGTTTACACCCTTCATAGTGGAGCTTACACCCTTCATAGTGGAGCTTACACCCTTCATAGTGGAGTTTACACCCTTCATAGTGGAGTTTACACCCTTCATAGTGGAGTTTACACCCTTCATAGTGGAGTTTACACCCTTCATAGTGGAGTTTACACCCTTCATAGTGGAGCTTACACCCTTCATAGTGGAGCTTACACCCTTCATAGTGGAGCTTACACCCTTCATAGTGGAGCTTACACCCTTCATAGTGGAGTTTACACCCTTCATAGTGGAGCTTACACCCTTCATAGTGGAGCTTACACCCTTCATAGTGGAGCTTACACCCTTCATAGTGGAGCTTACACCCTTCATAGTGGAGTTTACACCCTTCATAGTGGAGCTTGTGTTTGTCTTGTGGTCGTTTGTGACGAGGCCGGCGCTGCGCGTGCTTACATGCAGACACGGGATTGGTGCTTGTAGCGCGACTTCCTCCTGAACCGCACGCCCTCCATCAGTCGCCCTTCAACCGAGTGGATTTAGGAAGTCACGACGGTCCCTCTGCTCTCACCTCACAGCGTCCACACCGGGCAGGCATGGGGCTCACCAACGACCCGAACTTCCAGAAATTGGAGCAGTGGTACAAATCCAATGCTGCGACCCTAAAAATGAGGCAGATGTTCGACAAGGACAAGGACAGGTTCTCCAAATTCAGGTAAATGAAAAGCGCAATGTCAGCGGATCCTGATCCTGATCCTGATCCTGAGTCCGGCTGCGAGGCTGAACCCGGAATGAGAGCGTTACCCGAAGCTCTCTGTCTCTCTCTCGGTAAACGTCGCGGTGTGAAGCAGGTCGCAGCAGAGCTGAGTGTTTCTGACGCAGATCTGAACGCAGCCGCCCGCCAAGCAATCCCGCGTTTCGAGCTTTTATTCGGTTTGCTTTACGCGACTGTCGTCGTTTCAAACTGTAAAGACGGGAACAAAGCAAACACTGAATGAGGTTAAAGTTTATCCGGGTTTCCTGCGCTCTGAGCGCTGTGTGTGGGTCCGTTCATGTATGATTCTTCTGCTTAATTACTGTTAGATGTACAGATTAGTCGGAGGAGACGCATTCAGACAAAACTGTGTGCGTTCGGGTTTCATGCTTCAGTGGCCTGTTGCTGAGGTTCTAGAGGAACCGCGCGCTCATTGGTGGATCAGGTCGGGGCTACGTGATCTCCTGCACGAGCTCCATCGCTTCTGACGCAACAAGTTAATGATAATAATTTATAAACTGAGATTTACTATCGATCGCTTTCCAAAAGGATCACTGCGTGGACTTAAGTTTAGAACCACACACACAAACCCCGAACCTTCATAGTATTTAAATCTACTTTTGCTTTATAGTTTTTAAGGGTGGAACCCTGGCGGTCAGTTTGCCAACCCTCAGTCTGCCATCCTGCCGAAACCATCCATCCTTGCCAATAAAGGGGGGGGGGGGGGGGGATAGTAAATGTAATGAATACATTAACAGATTGATGCCCTGTCCTGCCTCCTGGCCAAAACCTTCTCCCCTGGATGAGCCTGGAGACCATATATACAGTGTGTGTGTATGTATGTATGTATGTGTGTGTGTGTGTGTGTGTGTATGTATATATATATATATATATATATATATATATATATATATATATATATATAATAGTCACAGAGAGAATTAAAACCTAATTCAGTAGTGTCAGTACAACATCCCACAACCACATTCTAAGAATTATCCACCACCCAAATTAAAGCTGATTGTGTTGGTAACTGACCAATAAAAAACCAAGCTAAATGGACTGAAGTATGCAGAGAAACAGATGGACTATAGTCTGCAATTACTAAGAACACTTATGACAAGTGAATCTGATACTACAGACAATGAAAACAGAAAAAAAGAATGTGTACCTTATTGCTGTGTGTTTTTAGTATTACAAAACCAGATTAAATATGTGCTCTTATGTGTTTTCAGTGTTACCCTGAAAACAGATGATGGTGACCTCCTTTTGGATTATTCGAAGAATCTCATTAATGAAGATGTTATGAAGATGCTGTTAGCTATGGTATTGTCCTGAAGTCATCCCTATATTTTACTCCTTTATAACAAAATGGCTTTATGTGATTGACATATAAGGGGGAGGTAATAAGAATTGTTTTGTGATATATCGTGGAAATTTGTCTTACAGGACATTGAGGACATATTAGCATCTAAGGATGTTGAGGTTTTATCTGTCAGACCAAATCAGATCTAAACCCAACAGTGATAATGAGCTCCAGGATAAATCCTTCAGCACTGTATAGTCCGTTTTAACCTCCAGATTTTTGTTGCTGTGGGCTAGTGAGGGAACGTCTATTTTAATGCTTATACCTTTAAGTTTTTATACAGGCAAATAAAGCTAGGGGGAAAAAAAAAAAAAAAAAAAAAAAAAAAAAAAACATACATATATATATATATATATATATATATATATATATATATATATATATATATATATATATATATATATATACCAATATAGGTATCAATGTGGGCTCAAGGGCCCACAGAATAATATGACTTGATTACTAACACACAGTGCACATTGCAACATGACAAAGATGGGTAAAATGTGGAATTTATGTTTTAAGAAAAAAACGGGAAGTAATTGAAATGTTTATAGATTTAGAGTAGTGTGTTTCTTTTCTGTAATATACATGTTCCTTGTGCGTTAGTCTTGTATATAGTTTTATATATTTTTTTTTTTTGTTCTGGCTAGGCGCGGTCGATGGGAGTGGAAGCAGCCAGAGAAAGCATGTTTAAAGGCGAGAAGATCAATTTCACAGAGGTACTGTGAGCTATTATATTGCAGCAGAGTTGTCAAAGTGTATGCTGAATGGTGACGGTCACATTCTTATGAACTTTGGTATTCCATCTGTTGTCGGGATTTGGTGTAGTTCAGTAAAAATTCCTTTATTTAACAAACAGTTTTCGACAACTAAATGTTTTCAAAACCATGGTACCTATATGATTAACTAATGTTTATTAATAAAGGATCTTCTGTGGTCTGTTAAGTGCTGGAGGCTTTTGCCAGAATTTAGTTCCTTAAAAGTTTTATAATGCATACTGAACTTCTGTAAATTTTGTGAACAGTCGTTTCATTGTTTTGTAATCTAAATTTCTGCACTCACATGGTTCTTCTTTCAGTTAAGAGTCTGTATTGTTTCATCAGTGAAATTTCATCTTTTACTACACAAAGCTGGTGTTAATAAATCCAAAAAAGCTCACGTTCTTTTTTTTTTTTTTTTCCATTGTGTATGCAGATACATTCTGTATTCCAGCATTCCATGTGTTTTTCTGCTTAATTTTATAGTAAAAACAAAAATCTAAAGTGTGTGTTTGTATGTGACTGCTTGTGTTTACGTGTGTACCTTCAAAGGGCCGTGCTGTCCTGCATATTGCCCTAAGAAACCGTTCTAACACTCCCATTATGGTGGATGGAAAGGATGTCATGCCTGAAGTGAACAGAGTTCTGGAGAAAATGAAAGGTTTCTGCCATGTAAGTGGTGGCACTGCATTTTCTAATGCATTCAATACAGTACAGTACCATCTGCTTCACTCATTATTACAATTTATATTTTAAATATTAAGCAAATTCCATCTTATTTATGTAGCATATTTTACAATGTATATACAATATACAAACACCCTTTAAAAACTTCCATATTTAAAGATCACTGGGCTAAAACCCCAAATATAGAGACTGAATTAAAGTATAAATAACCTAAATGTGTATGCAAGTCGTTAAACAAATAAACCAATATTATGCATATTGACCCAACTTGCTTTAACTCTTTAATTAATTGTAGGCTATAACTTTAATAATAATTATGTAATGTTCCTTGCATCTCAAATCTTTAGATGAGACTGAATTATTAGTCATGAGATGTGTGATTTGCATGCAACTGTGTCTTACAGAAAGTGCGAAGTGGTGAGTGGAAAGGCTTTAGTGGGAAAGCCATCACTGATGTAGTAAACATTGGAATTGGAGGTTCTGACCTGGTAGGTTCATGTACAGATCAAAACAGTGCATTATTTTTAATTCTTGGCCTGTACTTGATTACCTAACTGGATTTTGTCATTTATAATTAAAATGAAGCGTATCTAAATGTATAAGTAAGGTGACATCTTTGTATATGGCAGGGACCTCTGATGGTGACCGAGGCATTGAAGCCTTATTCAAAGGGTGGTCCTAACGTTTGGTTCGTGTCCAACATTGATGGAACACATATGGCCAAGACTTTAGCTCAGTTGAATGCAGAAACCACACTGTTTATTATCGCATCTAAGGTTAGTAATTACACACTGTACCAACCATCACCAAAATGAGTCTCATTGTGCTCTTTTACTGTCATTTAGATCATGCAACGTTCAGTATCATTTCTCAAAGTGGACCAATTATTAATGCAGAAAGAATGTTTGTAATTAACAGCAATATTTACTTTAAAAGCAGCTTTTATTAAAATTCATTTTGTTTCACTAACCTGAGCTTAACAATCAGTGTACACTAGATTTAGTATTAACAGTTTCACACTAAGTTAATGTTTAAAAAAGATAAAGATCAGACACGTCAACACATTACTTTTTAATACACTGTAGTTCATGATAAATTGTATTGTCAAAATTCAGTTATAAATCATTATATGATTTTTTTTTTTCCAGACTTTTACAACTCAAGAAACTATCACTAATGCTGAGTCAGCCAAGGAGTGGTTCCTGAAAACTGCCAATGATGTGAGGCAATGTTTGTTTTTTGTTTGGTCCTGTTTTAATGATTGAATGATTTAATAATTATCAGTGTTATTACTGTTTCTTTTGCAGCCTTCTGCTGTGGCCAAACATTTTGTGGCTCTTTCGACCAATGCGGTGAGTAGAATATTTCAGTGAAGCATATTTTTTCCCCCAGGAGTTAACTTTACTAAACGTATTGGATCTATAAAGAACAATACACCACTTCCATTGACTAGCAATTGTATTTAAATGAGTAAAGTTTTACATCTACCACATGGACATGGCAAATTTTCTACTAATTTGTGTTTTTAAGTATTTCTATTTTAATAGATCTTCTCTTTATTTTCCCCTCTTCAGCCCAAAGTGGGAGATTTTGGTATCGACACGGAGAACATGTTTGAGTTCTGGGATGTGAGTATGCCATAACAACAAAGTTATATATAAGGATATATTCTAAAACTTTAGTGAACACTAAACTTGTGTTCTGATTGTTGTGGTATTAAGTGCATATTATTTTGTGATACATCAAGAACAGTATAATAATGTAAATAAACTAGTGGCAATTTCTGCAATATGCCTACTGCACTAAAACTGAATTTTTATATGGATAACTTATTTTATTTGAGTAAAATTAAATTGCTGAAATTATTGTTTAAATGAAATAATAAGTTTTAACACCTCAAATTGATTTTGAAGGCAAACTGGAAATGGGAAATTGGAAACAATATGCTGTGCAGACATACTAATAATAAAATAATATCAACGTTCGTGTTGGGTTAATGCTTGGGTTAATAGTGTGCATGTTTTTTGTAGTGGGTAGGCGGACGCTATTCGCTGTGGTCAGCAATTGGTTTGTCTATTGCCCTGCACATCGGTATGTCTGTTATACAACACTTATCTAATGCAGTAGCTGTTTAGGTATTAAGCTTTGGGCTGATGTAGATTTGTGTCTTTTAACAGGGTTTGATAACTTCGAGGCACTTTTGGCTGGTGCACATTGGATGGTATGTAGTTTTGTATTTCTTTTCAAAAAGAGCTAATTTGGTGAAGCAAAATTAACTTCACACTACTGAATATCTAATAAGTTTAAAAACACATTTTAGAACACTTATGTGAAGCCATATTTCATGTTCGGAAACATAGAATTTCAGGATGGCTGTTGGTTTAGTTCGGTTTAAAATGTGTAAGCCATGTAAAGTAGAACGGGCCACTCGATGGCGGCAAAGTCCTTTTGTTCTTCGACGTTACATCGTATTTAATTATTCTGTAAATGGTGTAAACAGTTTCTTAAGACTAGTCCAAATAAAAGCTCGTGTTAAGGTTAAGCAGTCCTGTTAACAAAAGAAATGATGTAAATGAAGCCATACATTTTCTTTATCTTTCAGGATAAACACTTTTGCTCGGCTCCGCTGGAAGAGAATGTACCTGTGCTACTGGCCCTGCTGGGTATCTGGTATATTAACTTCTTCCAGGCAGAGACTCATGCCCTGCTTCCCTATGATCAGTACATGCACCGTTTTGCCGCTTATTTTCAGCAGGTGTGTGAAACCTGACAGTTTGTATGGAGCAGTTTTATGCTTGGCTGTGGTTGAATGGAGTTAAATGGTAAAATGCATTTGTTTTGTAATAATTATGGTTTTAATGAGAATTAAATATTTAAACATTTTAAGACACAAAAACTTACTGATGTTTACTATCGCTGTGGTGATTTCAGTTTCATAGGCTTTAAGATGTATTCCTAAACATGAAGTAGAAGTTCTTTAACCTTTATTTTTTGCATTGTTTTTACAGGGTGACATGGAGTCAAATGGAAAGTATATCACTAAGAATGGCACTCGCGCAGACTACCACACTGGACCCATTGTATGGGGAGAACCAGGGACTAACGGCCAACACGCCTTTTACCAACTTATTCACCAAGGTTTGCTTCTAACCATTTATTATTTGAAGATGATTAAGTCCATCTTCAGTGACTAAATAAGGGGAAATTAAGCACCTATATTCAGAACCCTCTGTGTTTGTTTGAAGAAGCGTTACACAAGACGATTATTTTGACCTGAGTTTAATCTGTTACCTTTGGCAAAAACCTAGTATCAGGTTGCCAAAAATTCTGTAAAACTGAAGAAACACACACACACCAGATTTCTGATCTGGTGCTGATTTTTTAAATTAATTAATTAATTAATTAATGCAACATTTTCAAATTCCTCTAATGTAAGATCAGCAATTCATTCTTCATTTTTAACTCAAACTATAAACAGGTTTGTAGAACTGAAGATGTCGGCGCATGGCTTGAAATGGAATGTTGTTGGGTAATGTTCATGCTCAGTCTCCTGGGGCACGGCGACCTTTTTATATTAAGACCGATAAAATCTTTTCTTTGTCATTCGCAGGAACGCGTATGATTCCAGCAGACTTCCTCATACCTGCTCAATCTCAACATCCAATCAGAGATAGTTTGCATCATAAGGTATGTTCTCCAATTGAACTTTTTTGAACTGTCATTTATAAAATGAGTAATTGGGTGTTTCTAAAAAAAACTGTAACTCATTAATAACTTTCTAGATCATGCTAATGCTCAAAAATGTGGTAACCAGTCTGAAACTCGTTTTTTATGTTAGAGCCTGAGGCCTTTTTTGTACTAATGTATTACAGTAATCAGTTATCACACCTGTGCAGTTTGGACACTTGTTGACAGAATTTTGAAAGTGTAATGAACAGCGGGGACTATATATTTATCACTGAACATTATTATTATCAACTAATGAAATAATCTCCCCTGCCTCAAACAGCTAGTTGTGGACTGTGGCATTCAGTATCTTTGCCAGTTATGCAGTCTGTCTGTGTTTCTTTTATTCATTACAGTACATCACTTTGTTTTTTAATGCACTGCATTGTGTGTGTGTACACACTATAATTCTGGCTGTAGTTTGCAAGCTGTACTTTTAATATTTGCAGATTCTGATGGCTAACTTCCTGGCTCAGACCGAGGCTCTGATGAAGGGTAAGACTCCAGAGGAGGCTCGAAAGGAGCTGGAGGCTAGTGGTATGAGTGGAAATGCTCTCGAAAAACTCCTGCCCCATAAAGTGTTCCAAGGAAACAAACCAAGCAACTCTATTATTTTCAAGAAGCTGACCCCTTTCATGCTGGGTGCTCTGGTTGGTAAGTAAATTTTTTTGTGTGTTTTTGACTAATATTACATAACTTATCATTGTTATGATCAGCATGGTTGCTCAGGGATTAGGATGTTGTGCTACCAATCTGAAATATTTGGGGTTGAAATGCCAGGTCCCCTACCGTTGCCAGTGTGGAACCCTCATTGCTTTAGGAGAGCTATATCATGACTGACCTTGTGCTCTGATGCCAATCATATTTGTAAATCACTTTGGATAAATGTTTCAGCAAAATAATATAATGTAATGTTATATGCATCTAGCGGGCAGCTTTTGCGTAAATAATGCCTATGGTTTTATAACAGGATGTTGTAAAAAATCATTTAAGTTTGTGAACTTGCTACACATGAGCTGCATGCCCAAGTACAATGTAAAAATATTCAATTAGAATATAGCTAAAATGACAAAGCAGTGGTCACATCTAACTGGACATTTGTGTTTGTTTGTGTGTTCTTAAAAAAAGCAATGTATGAACACAAAATCTTTGTGCAAGGTGTGATGTGGAATATCAACAGTTATGACCAGTGGGGGTGAGTGCCAAACCTTAAATGTCATTTAAGATTGATGGCATTTATTTCTACCTTAATCAATGCTTTGAAAATTTTAATAGTTATAATTTGTCACTTTGTAAGAGCAGGAACTCTAAGGTTTCATACCAGACTTCTTAACCTTAATATCACCCACATGCACTTGTTTGGGTTAATTGAGACATTATTTATTTGTAACTTTACACTGGCCTTGTAAATTCATTGCATATTCTAATTTCGAAACACTTTCACATAATTGCATGTAATAAATACAAATTATTAAAAACCTTTGAGTTCTATGGCTTTTTTAATGTTAGAAACTTATTTGATGGGTCACAACATATAAAAAAATACATGGATGTTTATTTTGAATTACTGTTGTCTTTATACTGCTTAGATTTATATATAGTATGGACATTTTATATTCGATTACAATAATTCCACTGATGCAACATAATGCTGTATTCTGTTTTTAGGGTGGAGCTTGGCAAACAGCTGGCCAAGAAGATTGAGCCTGAGCTGCAGGACGATTCTGAGGTACAAAGTCATGACTCCTCCACCAACGGGCTCATTGGCTTTTTCAAGAAAAATCGTGTTTAAATCATCTTCCTCATCTTGCCCATGGGATCAATGGATTACATGCTAAACCCTGATCTAGTCTAACCCTAACTGAAGAGGACCAGCACTTTACATGTTGTATGCACTGTGTTCTTGACTGTGTTTGTGCATTTGTGAGAGTTGACTATATTCCTAGTCCTGTCAGGGCAAATTGTATTAGTGTTGCAGTGCAAAGTCTGGAAGACTCTAATATCCCCTCACCCTATTCACCTTCTGCTCTTTGCTTAGCCAACACTTGACTGACCAAAATAAAATATTCAGTTTATGACTTGTTGTGAATGCCTAATTATTTCACTCAGTCACAGAACAACTCATTCCAAAGCAATTAGTATTTACTATAATGACAGTAATTTATTAAGCCAATTATAAAATAGGACGAACGGCAGCGTTCATCAAGCACAAGAACTGATTTTATTAACATACATACAGTAACTTGTATGCAAGTTAACATGTAATGTATTCATTATGTTCACTGGTAGACTCACATGAAGAAAGTAGTTTAGGAAGCGGAGACACCAGTATTTTGGATGTTCTGAATAATATTTTTATCCGTCATCAAATTGAAATGCAGCTGTGTGTCTAAAATAAATGTGACTTTGCATAAGATTGAAACAAAGGCAAATGTATGCTGTACTCAAAACTAAAATAAAAATCGTCCAGTTAAATAACCAATGATACTACAGACAAAAAGTATAGATATATGGATAACCTAATTATTTGATGTGAAATTTGATCTTAAATATGTGCACTGAGCATTTTATTGGGATTACTATACATATGCACTATAATGCTACATGGGTATCTGCAGGTGTTTTTTTTTTTTTTTTTTTTTTTTTTTTTCCCACCTCCTTTCCCTTCCTTCCTTTCTTCACCACGGTTGTTTATAATGGTTATGACTTGAGTTACTGTTGCTTTTCTGTCAGATAAAACAAGTCTGTGCCCATTCTCAATCAATTGAAGTTGTCACCGCTGATATGCTCTGTTTGTGGGTTGTTATTTCCCCCCCTCCTCCTCCTTCTTTCTTCTTCCCTATTCACAGTCCAGATTATGTACATTTCGAGTTTCCTTGTCTTTCCTGAAAACAAAATTCTAAAGCACTTTAATGTTGCTTTAGTTGCATGTTTTTTAGTATGCTAAATTCACTTTTAAGTGACAAGGTTCCTGAATTACAAATCATTTCTTTCAGGGATACTGAAATATAAGCAGAACTGTGATAAACTAGTTTTTTCGTCTCATTTACAGTTTTAATTTGGGTAAAATTTACATTAAAATGTACACAGTAAAGCTGGTCTGAGTAAATGTTACTAATACACTAAAAATGAAGCGGCTTGTCTTTAGGCAGCAGTTTTTTTATGGATAGCCCTTCCCATCACCTGTTACTCAACTAACACCCAGCAACCTTTGCAGAACAGGTACAGTATAATAACAAACCTGTGCATTAATATTGCAATGAGAAACATTTGTTTGTGTGGTTTTGATCAGTGGTTTCTTAAAATTGCCTTTGCATTTATCAGTGGAAATGGAACTGTAATCCTGTCACACTTATTGTTCTTAACTGGTTTTGGTAAAAAAGAATTGTTAAAGTATACTGATATATATATATATATATATATATATATATATATATATACTGTATATATATATATATATATATACACACAGTATAAATAAACATATATATATATATATATATATTATTAAAACCGAAAAAATTTAAGTAACTGCAGTAAAGTAGCCCTGATCAGAAACCATTCATTCTTTATAATGTTGCACGTTCTTATTATTTACAGACTAGACAGACTAGTACAGCCCAACAGATTTTCCAGGCCATCGGTAGGGTGTGGTTTACCTGAGATAATAGCACTATGTGAAAGTGTAGAGCTATAAAGCAGGCTGACTGTTACACATCACACATTATTTACTTTTGCAGAGAGCTCAATGCTGCAAGCATGCTGACAGGAGGGACTGAGGTCTGTTTTAATATCCTCTGTGTGCTGGTGGTTGCTTCAAATGTTTTACTCTTCGCTTTGCATTGTCGGTTCACAACTGGCTGGTCTTGGTCAGTGGGACTGCTGGTAATTGAAATGATGTTGTACTGGTTTGCTGATTGGGGAATTCTTGTCTTGGTACTGTTGGGTGCCATGTCTGCTGTGATGTATATGACTGTGGGAAGAGAAGAGGACCTCCTGCCTGGGCATGGCAGATCTGTACTCATCACAGGTAATGCAGATATATATATATATTTTTTAAATAATTTTTAAAAATTGTGTTTGCAGTCTTTCCAAAGGAAAGGTTTTTACTTAAGTTTAAGCAGGTTCAATTGTAAATTAAAGATGAACTCTAGATCATGTCTGTGAAATAATAGGTTGTGACACTGGCTTTGGTCATGAGCTTGCAAAGATCTTGGACAAAACTGGAATGAAGGTTTATGCTGGGGTGCTGGAGGAGTCTGGCCCGGGTGCAAAGGAGCTCAGAAAGGTGGCTTCTCCTCAGCTCACGGTTCTTCAGCTGGATGTTACAGACCTCAACCAAATCTCTGCAGCTTATAAACACATAAAAGATCAAGTTGGGCAGACAGGTAACACCTGTGAAGTTCTTACATTTTAGTAATTTGCAAATATGTAGTAATATGCAAAAATTAATTAACATTTTATTTTTCTCTCGTCAGGTCTTTGGGGATTGGTAAACAATGCAGGCATTCTTGGATATACTTGTGATGCAGAGCTTCTTCCTATGACAATCTTAAGAAAAATTCTAGATGTAAATTTTGTTGCTGGTGCAGAAATGACTAGAGTTTTCTTGCCTATGATTCGAAAAGCAAGAGGAAGGATCGTCAATGTGTCAAGCATAGCAGGTAAGTTTTACTCACGTTTTTTTTTGGAATGCATAAATAGATAAGTGTATTCAAACATGCCTTAATCAAATAAAAGTTGAAATTGTATGGCTTAAATGATGTGCAACAGAGGATGTGTTAAAATATAAAGGACTCAGTAAAGTTACAGTATTGTATTGATCTTGATGTGAATTTGAAAACCAATGAAAATAGAATATATTTTGTGTCTCAAACATCCTCATGGTAATGTACATAACTGAATGGTTTAGGTGTTGTTCCTTTTCCTGGCTTCGCTGCATATGGTGCATCCAAAGCAGCAGTCATTTCTTACTTTGGAGCTCTAAGACTAGAACTGTCCAGCTGGGGAGTCAAAGTGGCTATTGTAGAGCCAGGAGGCTTTAGAACCAGTAAGTACAGTTTATCTTGTGGATAGCAGTGCTGGTTTATTGGCTTTGTGTTGACTTGATCAACAGTACATCAATCACAGAGTAGTAGCTCTGAAAATGTTAGAAATGTATATAAGCAAGACTTAATGATAATTGAATATAGCTCCTGATGCAACTATGGATTTTAGGTGCAATTTCCACGCATCACATTTAATTGTGGATTCTATATTCTCCTAAACTTCTCAATAATATGCTATTTGTTGTTCTATAACAGATATTCTAGGCAACCAAGAGGGATGGAGTAAAATTACAAAAGAAATCCTGAGCACTCAATCAGCAGTTGTTACCGAGGAATATGGAAAAGAATACATCGCTTCCATGCAGCACCGCTTAAGTTTCATGAGTGCAAATGCTTGCTCTGATTTTACCCCGGTCATCAAAGCCTTAAAGCATGCACTGCTCTCAGAATGGCCACAGCATTTTTATCGTCCAGGTAACGATGCATGGGCCATTCCGTTCTTGCATAAGACCTTGCCCCCGTGGCTCTTTGACATTGTCCTTTTAAGAATATTAAATTTCAATCAGTTTCGACCAGCAGGAGTAAATTCTAATAAATACACACCAGCAAAGTAATACAAACTGATTCACTGCCAAACCTTTTTATACACAAAATAATTCTAATTCGCAACAATTGTCATGTAACAAACATGCCTTCATACACTTTAACCAAACACACCCATTATCGAATATTCAAGTTCCCACATGCACTGAAAATCTCAAATTGAAGGTTTGCACACAATTGTATTACAGTAATAAAAATGGGATGTACAACATCCAGGTTTTATATAGTCATTTACAGCATTTAAATGACATGAAAATCACTGACTAAAAGTTATGTCAAAATCTTATTTACACTGTTAGTTCACCCAAATAAAATGATTTAGTCCTGTGGCTTTAAGAAAGCTTTCTTGGGTTGTGATGGGACAACATTACAATTTACATCCTCACTGGTCGATGAACGTTCCCTTTTCTTGGCAAATCTCTTCTTCATGCTCTCAACCAAGCTTCCGTATCTGTAAAGAGAAAGGTACATGGATAAAAAGGTCCAAACACTAATGCAAATGTTACACAACTCACACCTACCTTAAGGCCATTTCCTCATCTGTAATGTCTGTCTCCATTCGGCTCACATTTATGTCTTCTTCCTCATCTTCCTCTTCTTTCGGAGCGTTCATTAGAACCATAAGCTTCTATAATTATTTCAGTTAGATGGTAAATAAAGCTTGGCAACTGGACAATGTATGATCGATTGCAAATAATAAGGAAAGAATGAATGCTTTACCTCAACTTCAGGATTAAAACCTTTAAATGACATTCTTCCATAAATCAAGTCTTCACATGGAATATAGCTTCTTTCTTCAATAATGTAGCTCCTGTGTGAAAAATGTAGGGAACCATAGATGGCTTAGTTTTATATATATATATATATATATATATATATATATATATATATATATATATATATAAAAAGCTCACACAGAGGCTTGGTAATGCTCTGAGTAATGCTCCGATTCTTTCCTTTAGGAAGAATGCAACATGCAAAGCCAAAATACTGAGCTACTATTTGCTAATTACTACTCATTGCTGCTATGAAGCAGTTTTGGTGGGAAAAAAAACTCAAAATATATAAGTTCACAAATGAATCATATACGCACTCCCCCCCCCCCCCCCACACACACACAATCAATCTGATTATGGGGGGGGGGGGGGGGGGAATTTGTAGTTTAATAATAAAAAAAACTAAACAATTGAAACAGTTGCTCTCACTCTTTTGCTTTAAGTTCTGGCAGATCCAAATACCAATGCTCATCACTTATAATCCTCTTTTCTTCTTCTTCCAGCTGTTTCCGAACACCTGCATCAAGTCCTCTTTGCATGAACTGCAATAAAAGCAAGGTCTTAGTGATGCGACATTATAATAAAATAAACCTTTAGTGTGCGTTTTAAAGCCCTCATTAAAGCTTTAGAGAAGAAAGAGGTCATTCGTTATCTTTATGCCATGCTGCAGGTTTAAAGTTACACTGAGTTACATTTCTCCAGGAATAAACCAACCTTAACTTATTTTCACCTAAAGTTTGGTTGATAGTTCAGTTTACTGGGTAATTTCATAAGTTAAATATTCAAGTCTAAATGAGAACTTTAATTTATTAAGGGTCAGTATAGCATCTCCAATTAGCCCATCGGCAGGTCTTTAAATTGTAAGATTGAACCAGTATTACTAGAAGAAACTCATGCAAACTCAGGAATGCTTATTGTATAATGAAGATAAATTCAGTCGAATGTTCAGAAAGTTTCGAGGATTTCAGAAGAAGTCAGTTTAGCTGATAGCCTTCAAGCTAACTGGGCATTTAAATGACATTTACAAACCTTCATCCGTAGCAGGTTTTTCGATAGTTTTGTTGAACTGTCGCTCTGCATGTCGTCTGTTTTCTCTTCTCTGATCTGTTTAACAGAAATAAAACAAACTTCTGCAACTACCGAAGTCTGATGCAGGAAGATACCCACGCGTGATGCGCGTGCGGCCACACTGCGCATGCTCAAATTACCATCGTAAAGCCTAGAGTAATCGCACGTTCGCTTGGCTATCGATTCATCATGCCTTATGTGGGACAGTCTTTCAAACGCAGAGCTCAGTCAAGACGCGGAGCGATCAAAACAATTCAAATAAAAATAAATAAAAATAAATAAAATAAAAATAAATCAAAACAAATCAAATAAAAATAAATAAAAATAAATAAAATAAAAATAAATCAAAATAAATCAAATAAAAAATAAAAAAATAAATCAAATAAAAATAAATCAAAACAAATCAAATAAAAATAAATAAAAATAAATAAAATAAAAATAAATCAAAATAAATCAAATAAAAATAAATAAAAATTAATCAAATAAAAATAAATAAAAATAAATCAAAATAAAAATAAATAAAAATAAATAAAATAAAAAATAAATCAAAACAATTCAAATAAAAATAAATAAAAATAAATCAAATAAAAATAAATCAAAACAAATCAAATAAAAATAAATAAAAATAAATAAAAAAATAAAAATAAATCAAAACAAATCAAATAAAAATAAATAAAAATAAATAAAATAAAAATAAATCAAAACAAATCAAATAAAAATAAATCAAAACAAATCAAATAAAAATAAATAAAAATAAATAAAATAAAAATCAAATCAAAACAAATCAAATAAAAATAAATCAAAACAAATCAAATAAAAATAAATAAAAATAAATAAAATAAAAATAAATCAAAACAAATCAAATAAAAATAAATAAAAATAAATAAAATAAAAATAAATAAAAATAAATAAAATAAAAATAAATCAAAACAAATCAAATAAAAATAAATAAAAATAAATAAAATAAAAATAAATCAAAAACAATTCAAATAAAAATAAATAAAAATAAATAAAATAAAAATCAAATCAAAACAAATCAAATAAAAATAAATCAAAACAAATCAAATAAAAATAAATCAAAACAAATCAAATAAAAATAAATCAAAACAATTCAAATAAAAATAAATCAAAACAAATCAAATAAAAATAAATAAAAATAAATAAAATAAAAATAAATCAAAACAAATCAAATAAAAATAAATCAAAACAAATCAAATAAAAATAAATAAAAATAAATAAAATAAAAATAAATCAAAACAATTCAAATAAAAATAAATAAAAATAAATAAAATAAAAATAAATCAAAACAAATCAAATAAAAATAAATAAAAATAAATAAAATAAAAATCAAATCAAAACAAATCAAATAAAAATAAATAAAAATAAATAAAATAAAAATCAAATCAAAACAAATCAAATAAAAATAAATAAAAAAATAAATCAAATAAAAATAAATCAAAACAAATCAAATAAAAATAAATAAAAATAAATAAAAATAAATAAAAATAAATCAAATAAAAATAAATCAAAACAAATCAAATAAAAATAAATAAAAATAAATAAAATAAAAATCAAATCAAATAAAAATAAATAAAAATAAATAAAATAAAAATAAATCAAAATAAATCAAATAAAAATAAATCAAAACAAATCAAATAAAAATAAATCAAAACAAATCAAATAAAAATAAATAAAAATAAATAAAATAAAAATAAATCAAAACAAATCAAATAAAAATAAATAAAAATAAATCAAATAAAAATAAATCAAAACAAATCAAATAAAAATAAATAAAAATAAATAAAAATAAATCAAATAAAAATAAATCAAAACAAATCAAATAAAAATAAATAAAAATAAATAAAATAAAAATCAAATCAAATCAAATAAAATAAAAATAAATTCAAATAAAAATAAAATCAAATAAAAATAAATTCAAATAAAAATAAAATAAAATAAAATAAAAATAAAATCAAATAAAAAACAAATCAAATAAAAATAAATAAAAATAAATTCAAATAAAAATAAATTCAAATAAAATAAAATAAAATAAAATAAAAATCAAATTAAATCAAATAAAAATAAAATCAAATAAAAATAAATTCAAATCAAATCAAATCAAATTAAAATAAAATAAAATAAAAATAAATTCAAATAAAAATCAAATCAAATAAAATAAAAATAAATTCAAATAAAAATCAAATAAAATCAAATAAAAATAAAATCAAATAAAAATAAAATAAAAATCAAATAAAAATCAAATAAAAATCAAATAAAATCAAATAAAATAAAAATAAAATCAAATAAAAATCAAATAAAATCAAATCAAATAAAAATAAAATAAAATAAAAATAAATTCAAATAAAAATAAAATAAAATAAAAATAAAATCAAATAAAATCAAATAAAAATCAAATAAAATCAAATAAAAATCAAATAAAATAAAAATAAAAATCAAATAAAATCAAATAAAATAAAAATAAAAATTAAATCAAATAAAAATCAAATAAAAATCAAATAAAAATCAAATAAAAATCAAATAAAAATAAAAATAAAATAAAAATAAAGTCAAATAAAAATAAAATAAAATAAAATAAAAATAAAATCAAATAAAAATCAAATAAAATAAAATAAAAATCAAATCAAATCAAATCAAATCAAATCAAATAAAATAAAATAAAAATCAAATCAAATCAAATCAAATCAAATCAAATTAAATAAAAATAAAATAAAATCAAATAAAATAAAAATCAAATCAAATCAAATCAAATCAAATCAAATCAAATAAAAATAAAATAAAATAAAATAAAATAAAAATCAAATCAAATCAAATCAAATCAAATCAAATAAAAATAAATTCAAATAAAAATAAAATGAAAATAAAATAAAAATAAAATCAAATAAAATAAAAATCAAATAAAAATCAAATAAAATAAAAATCAAATAAAAATCAAATAAAATCAAATAAAATAAAAATAAAAATAAAATCAAATAAAATAAAATAAAATAAATATAAAATCAAATAAAATAAAAATAAAATAAAATAAAAATAAAGTCAAATAAAAATCAAATAAAATAAAATAAAAATAAAATCAAATAAAAATCAAATAAAATAAAAATCAAATCAAATCAAATCAAATCAAATCAAATCAAATAAAAATAAAAATAAAAATCAAATAAAAATCAAATCAAATCAAAATCAAATCAAAATCAAATAAAAATCAAATAAAAATAAAAATAAAAATAAAAATCAAATAAAAATCAAATAAAAATAAAATCAAATAAAAATCAAATCAAATCAAATCAAATCAAATCAAATCAAATAAAAATAAAATAAAATAAAATAAAATAAAATAAAATAAAAATCAAATCAAATCAAATCAAATTAAAATAAAATAAAATAAAATCAAAAAGAACAAAATCCATGCCATAACTTTTATATATATATATATATATATATATATATATATATATATATATATATATATATATATATATATGATAAGATAAGATAAGATAAGATAAGATAAGATAAAATAAGATAAACCTTTATTTGTCCCACAATGGGGGAAATTCACATTTCTCAGCAGCAGGGTGAAAAGGTATCCAGTCATTAAAGAGATTTAAACTAACTTTAACTTTCTAATTTTAGTTATTTACAGTCCTACAGGAATGAAATGAATCAGATATTGCACATGTGGTGTCTGATTAAGCAGCAGACAGTTATTACATACAGATGATTGAAATGTATTGCACCATCAATCATACATTTATTGCAGTTATTTTTAGTGAATTGATCAAAATGAATTGAAGATTCTTATCCATCAAGCAGTTACATTGTTTATTATAATTATTACAGCACTTAATACGCTGTTGAGAGCGCTTATAGCAGGTGATTGACTTGATCACCTGACATTGAGACCCGCCTCTTTTTTTAACTCCGCCTTAACATTAGCATGTAACGGATCTCATTATGTTAGGTCACGTGTTAGAGGCGGTGTTCTCTGATGAAGCTCTGAGGCGAGCGGAACGTTTTACACAGAGTTCATGACTGAACTGCTTTTCGGTGCGCGGTGCTGTTTTTACAGCTCGGACGGACGGACGGACGGACGGACGGACGGACGGACGCCGGGTTTCTTGTCGGATATTTTAAAGTCTTCAGCGGGACAGAGATCTACAAACCACCGGCGGTCAGCGGCGGTCCGCAGCCTGGAAGATTTAACCCCCTTATTTAACTGGACTGAACAACAAAGTGTAAATACCAAGCGCTGATATTATTCCAACGACCAAACTAAAGTTACCTTTAATATTTTTTCACGTTTTGGATTTTTTTCAAGTTTTTTTTTTGGGTTTTGTGTGCACACATTTTTGAGGTTTTTTGCAGTGAGTGGGACGTTCAACTGATATGGTCCCTGGAATAACCCGAGGACACACCGTTAATGAAGCTCAGGATGGTCCTGGAATAACCCGAGGACACACCGTTAATGAAGCTCAGGATGGTCCTAGAATAACCCGAGGACACACCGTTAATGAAGCTCAGGATGGTCCTGGAATAACCCAATGCCTATTATGTGGAAGTGAAATGGTTTAGGCATTATGGGAAATTTTTGAGAAATTGATATTCAATCAGTGTATTCCATATATGTATAATTCACACATAATTATATATGTATAATTGGTACAGTGAAATCCTCTGAAACTGACAGTCTTATATATATATA